>JANZLX010000006.1:29132713-29144206 GCA_025531955.1 Erythroxylum orinocense | reverse complement strand
TAGTAGGTATTTGAAATGTACTATAAATAGAAGGTTTGATGTAAGAGAATGGATGAATGAATGATATAAGAATAATTCTTCTCTCCCAAATACTCTGAAATTTTAGTTTCGATTTTATAACATTATTATTATTATTAGTATTATTATTATTAATGTGTTTTTACAATAGAAACCTTTCTTTCTTTAGAATCTCTTCTCACCAGACACATACCATATTATTATTATTAAGGTTTAATTAGAATCAGAACTTTTTTGCCTTTTTACGTATTTATTTCGTGTTAGTTTTACCTTTTCTCTCTCCAACTTCCATCATTTTTATATTGTCTCATTTGCATGTGAGTATACCAGAAACAGCTTCTCTACTATGTAGGGGTAAGGCTGCGTACTATCAGACCTCCCTAGACCCCGCTTCATTGTAGGACTTCAGATTGGGTGATGATGATGATGACCTTCCTTAAGTTAGAGTATAGGGATGAGAAATGCCCAACTTGCTTAGCAAGAAATTATGTTGATTACACCCCAAAGTAAGAAATTATGTTCATGAGCTAACCCATTACAAATCTATGAGTGTAGAGGACTCGGCCAGTTAGAATCATACATAACTTGTAGATTTAGGTGATTCTCTAATAGAAATAATAATCCTTATCCTAGTTTTAAGATAACTAACTACTCTTATTACTACTTTGAAGTGTAGCTGGGAAGGTTCTTGTATGAATTGACTATGTTAGTTTACCACATAAGTGATATATGACTTAGTTATAGTAAGATAAAGTAATTTGCAAATCAAACTTTGATATTGGTTTGGATCATAAAAAGCTTAACTTTTAGCATTCTGAAAGATGCAGAAGAGCTTATTATTTCAGGACATGACATAATTGACGAACAGATTAGGAACCAACATAATGGCATCCTTTAATCTTTTTTGGTTGATGATAATTCTAGTGAACGTGGAGGGAATGGGTAACTATATTATCTGTAAAGACTAAGCCTTAGTATGCAAAGAAGAAAGGGTAAGCGATTTCATTAGAAAAAAGCTTTATGTTAGGCTCTCATAGAGTTGCTTTCAGGTAATTACATTATATTAAGAACCATAAAGAATGTTGATGTTGTTGTTTAATAGGTGATTGTACAAGATTTCAACCTTCCGTATTATCTCATAAATAATATTAATGGTATATTTTAGTTGTGACATAAAAATACCTTTTAATGAACGAGTAGCTCTTAATCCTAAGAAATACTTAAGCTTCTTAAGATCTTTAATGTACAATCTATCATTAAGAAAACATTTAGAATTTTCAATTTGTTTAGAATTATTCCCTGCAATAACCATGTAATCTACTTAAATTAAAATAGCTATAAATGAAATGTTAAATTTAAGAGTAAGAAGGGAATAATCAACTATAGATTACTTAAAGTTGAATGCCAAAAGTGTGTTTGACAACTTGGCAAACCATTTCCACAGTGATTGTTTAAGCCTGTAAAATGACTTCTTTAGTCTATAGACACACATATCTCCAAGTTTACATGCCCCTAGTAGAGGTCTCACATATATTCTCTTCAAGTTCACCATGCAAAAATACATTATAAATGTCAAACTTATGTAAGTCATAATTTTTAATAGTTACAGTTACTAAAAGACATCGACAATTTTTTAATTTGAAAATGAGGGAAAATTTTTCTATATAGTCTACTCCCTTTACTTTACTAAAGATTTTGGTTACCAGCCTGGATTTTGTGTCTTTTAATGATGTCATCCATTTTGCACTTAATCTTAAATGATATTGTTCTTTTATCCCCAGCTAAAATGACCAAGCTCTATGTTGCATTTCTTTCTAGTGCATTGATCTCTCATTTTATATCATCTATCTATTTTGGGTCAGTTTGTGCTTGGTTATAGATTTTCAGCTTTTTTTGTGTGCAAAACTTGTTACAAGAAAGTGTTTATAGGATGGTGGGAAATAGGAATAAACAATATGATGTATTAATTAAAAAAGTTTAACTACTTAACCTTGTTTGCTTCGGGAACAAAATTACATCGAAGTTGTCTTATGTAAGTTTATCTTAAAGTTATGTAAATATAGATGAATTTGTTTCTCATACTGAGAGCATTTACTTGGCTATTTGTCTAGTTGTTGACTTGATAGGTCGTCTTGTTGGTTGACCTAGCCTAAAGCTAGTTGCTAGACTTTTTAGTCAATAGGTGCCATACAACTCCTTTTCATTTCGTCCTCGTGGAGAATTGTGTATTCTTCAATTACAAGCATTGTGGTTCGATTAATTTCTCATTTAGAACCCAAGTTTTCAAGTTTATAAGGAAAAACATTCTCATAAAATATTACATCTCTAAAAACAAGAATTTTTTAGTATTTTGATCATTTGCCTTATAACCTTTTTATCCAATTAGGTATCTAACAAATGTACAAGGTTTAGATTTATCCTTAAATTTATCATTGATTCTTGAGCAAATAAAGCAAGGACATGCAAAGACTTATTGGTGATTATATTTCTTTAACATAGTACCTTAAATAGAGTTTAATTGTTGAGTCTTAAGGAAGGCATTTGATTAATAAGAAATGCAACTGTTACCATATACTATCCCTAAAATTTGAAAGGTAAGTTTTCTTTAAAATATGATGAGTGAGCTACTTCTAAGAGATGGAGATGCTTTCTCTCTACTATTCCATTTTGTCACAGAGTGTTTGGATAAGAAGTCTGAAGTATGATCCCATTTTCTTAAAGAAATTTAGGAAAGTGACTTGCAGTAAATTCTTGTGCATTGTCGGATCTCACTTTAAGAATTTCTTTTTGGAATTGACATTTATAGTCATTTTACAAAACATTAAAAAAAAATTGCTATGTCAAATTTTTGTTTTAGTAAATACACTTATTATTAATTGTTTTACAAGCTTTACTATTTATATCCTTCAAAATACCTCAAATGCACAGGTCTTGATTTGTAATATGTGAAGGGTTCATCCCACGAGGAGTTGTAGACTAATCTAATCCTAAGTTATCTAATGCTAGAAAATTAATTAAATGAAAATAAAACGAGACAGGAAAGTAAACACCGATAATTGCTAAGATATTAATTTGCAAAATTAACTCAACGAAATCAAATATTAAGCACCAACAATTCAACAATGGGAAATCACACAAGAGAATTTATGAATTTATGAGAGAGGGATTTATCATATCATCAATGATAACCTAATTACTTTTGTATTAGGATGTCAATTCTAGATTATCGTAAAGTGGATTACTCTCTCTCGAGTTATTATCAATAAGCCTTAATTAATAAACCCTAATCAAGTCGAGTCACCGAAATTGTTATCTCTCGATTAACTATCGGTCCAAACTTAATCAATTCTTAAGCTCTCTAGTAAACTACTGAGTCTCATACGGGATATCTTTCTGTACAATAATTGATAAGATTGATTATATGGTCTATTGGATCCCCTAACTATCATTAACCCAACACAATCATTTTGCATTTGTCTCACCCTCTCGATTTGTTACCAAAGCATGAAGATACAACAATCAATCATAACACTCAATCAAAATAACACAAAAATAACTAGATTAGCATTAACTCAAGGTAAAATCTCAAATGAAAGTTAGAACATCTTAATCAAACCCAAATTCATAAACATATTTGTATTCATCTTAACAATCAAGAAAATAAAAACAAGATGAAAGAAATACATGTGGAATGGGGATAAGGATGCCTCGGGAAAGCAACAGCCGTAATGACCCGCTTCTTTCTCCTCTCTTCCTCTTTCTCTCTCTTCTTCTTCTTCACTCATCTTGGAGTGTTTCACAAATGGCATATTGGAGGGTCCTTTAGGGTTTCTTCATTAACCCTTTTACAGGTTTTTCTAATTTGAGCAACCTTAGGATTTTTTTTTAGTCCGAAAGGTCAGAAAAAGTACCTCGAAAACTCAAGTTGGGAAGGCTATTAGCATGTTCTGTCGTGCAGGGCATGACCGTGGCCCCTGAATAAGCCTTCTGCCATGATCTTGCTCCTCCCTAATGCTTTTGTTAGGATTGTGGCTTCTAGGCCACGATCGTGGGCTCGATTGCTGCTTTAGGATTTCTCTGAATCTCCTCTGTTCTTCTATATTTGCCCTGAAACACTAACAAACACATCAAGATGCCTAGAAATCATAAAATTAAAGCTCAAAAGTGTTATCTACCTTTTAAAACACTCAAAACATAAATATCTAACTAAATAACTGAAACCTAACCTAACCATGCATTAATAATTCAATTTAACTACTAAACATGTACTAAACTACCCACTAAAACATGATATAGTCTACGACTATCAACATCCTCAAACTTAAATGTTTGCTTGTCCTCAATCAAAAACAAAATAAGTAAAACACATTACACATCAAAACACACAACAAGCAATGTTGTAATGAGACAATGACATTCAACTTACTGAAACTAATTTAACTTCGAACATAATCTCTCAAGTTGTTACTACTTATTAACTTACGAAACTTGCGTTGAAGTACTTTGAACTAAATATACAACTAATCTAGACCTTAATGTTAAGTCTATTCATCCTTATCACTTGCACACACGTATTGATAATTATTTGATTAATAAAAAATGTAACTATCTCTAAGTATGTTTTCATGAAAATTCAAGTTGTTCGCCAAGATTGATAGTTTTTATTTAACAAAAATTTTTTTTGGTTAATTTTATATACATGAATCTAACCTGTTACACGAAGGCAAATATTTGTGATGAATGTCAATTCGATTACTCAACTAGGTCATATGTTTATTAAGCGGCTAGGTTGGAATGTCATTATTACCTTTTGATGTAAGGGCACACAATTGTGATACATGTCGATTCGGTTACTCAGTTATATCATATTCTCAACTGGTACTAGCTCTATTCATAACCTGAAGGTCAGCGAAATAGTTATCTGCTTATGATTTACAATTTTTTTTAACTACCTCATTTCTTTAACTAATAGTTCTCATGAAAAGGTACCAGCGACGCTACTTATTTGATTGACCTAAAATTATAAATGAATGTGACAAATTCTTAGGGTGAATAAACTAACATCATATCTTAATTAACATGTATATTTAACCAAATTAACCTAGGTCACTAATTTCACAAGATAATAAATCTTCACAACCTAAAAGACTATGTTTAAGATTAAATCAATTCCATTAAGTCTTAGCCATTGACACATTCACACGAATCACATCATGCATCCTAAACAAACTAACATACGATATGCAAAATTCACATTCAAAATAAAAAGCATACATGCACATAACATAGCCCCCTAACTTGGAAAACACATTGTCCTTAATATGAGAAGAACAACCAAAAACACATAAGGTGGGAATAAACATAACATTAAAAAAAGCATGAAAACAAACATAAAGACAAAATTGAAAATAAAAAGGGTTAGAACACAAAATTGTCAAGGTGATTGAGGTGGCGATGGTGTCAGAGGTGGAAGTTGAATGCTTTGACATTGCTTCCTATCTTATACTTGATTCAAAGGGAGAAAGAGAGTTAGTAATCCTCAACCATTCCAAATCATGAAAACTTATTTGTCCAAATTTAAAACAAATCTAACCACACATAATTTAAATATAACTACAAAACACGCTAATTTATGATCATTAACTTGACCGTGCATCCTTGGAAACTCAGTCAGGATTAATTATGAGTGGCTTGCTTTCACCTATCTTTCCCAAATTCAACTTCATAGCTTGTAAATAAGCTACAAATTGCAAGATGATCATAAGGAAAATATGATGAAGTTGAGAAAACCAATTAAATTCAGTAATATCCTTTTCACTAACAAATTGTCCATAAAATAAGGAATAATGAAACTTCCTGAATCTTCTAATGAATTTAGTAGTTTGTATTTGCGAGAGGATGATTTGTTCCTGCTCTTCCTCAGTCACCCTCATCTCCTCTTCAACTTCCACTTCATGAACAGAGATTGTCTTATCTGCTTCAAGCTCTATGTCCATTGTCATCTATTCTTCTTCTTGCTTTTTAAAAGATTCAACCACATCAATTCTGTTGAATGAGGGTGGAGAGGGAATGTATGGAGGATCCTCATTCTTTTCGTTATCCTTGTTATGATTATCTTGGTCTTCTACAAAGTGGGTTTTAGTCAGTCTATCTGTTGATTCTCCTAGCTCTTTCCCACTCTTAAGTGTGATAATTTTACATTGTTCTATTAAATTTACTCTCATGTTACGCAAACAGTTTTCCACACTTCTCTTACAAAACTCCCTGGAAAGTTGGCTCATTTAAACCTCTAGGTTTTGAATAAAAGAGGAATGATCTTCCGTTACTTACTCAAACTTCTCTTCCAGTCTCTTCTGGTCCTCTTTCATGTTTATGAGCTTATCCATAATCTTGTCCAATTTAGAATCCCATGAACTAAACTCATATTGCTGAAATCTAAATAGGTCTTCATGTCCCATGTGAGTCCTTGTATTGTTGGACTAATAGAAAAACGGGTGGTTCTCCAGCCTAGATTGTATGTATTCTAATAAGAATGATGACTTCCCCAACCAAATTATTCCTCATTAAAGTCCGCGAGGGTTTTTTACTCCCTATAATATATTTCCTCCATCATTTAACTTTTTGGACTACTCATAATTGCCTTATGATATTCAAATTAATGTGTCTTTCACTTTGCACCCAAACTTCTTTCTCTCACTCTTTCTTTTTTTCCCCTCTTTTTTTAATCCTTAGACTAAAAGAAATAGACAAATCCTACACTTCTCTAGCAACAGCATCAAAAACTTATTGATCATTTTGCAAGCTTTAGTATTTATAGCCTTCAAAATACCACAAGTGCATAGGTCATGATTTGTAGTATGTGAAGGGTCAATCCCATGAGGAGTTGTGGACTAATCTAATCCTAAGTTATCTAAGGCTAGAAAATTAATTAAATGAAAATAAAATGGGATAGGAAAGTAAACACAGATAATTGTCAAGATATTAATTTGCAAAATTAACTCAACGAAATCAAATAGTGAGCACCAACAATTCAGTAATGGGAATCACACAAGAGAATTTACCAAATTATGAGAGAGGGATTTATCCTATCATCAATGCTAACCTAATCACTTTTGTGTTATTGGGATGTCGGTTCTAAACTATTATAGGGTGGACTACTCTCTCTCGAGTTATAATCACTAAGCCCTAATTAATAAACTCTAATTAAGTCGAGTCACTGACATTTTTATATCTAGATTAACTATTAGTCCACAACCTACTCAATTCTTAAACTCTCTAATAAACTACCGAATCTCACATAAAATCTCTCTCTATATAATAACCGATAAGATTGATTGCATGCTCTATCGGATCGACTAACTCTCATTAACTCGCCCCAATCATTTTGCATTCAACTCACCTTCTCGGTTTGTTACTGAAACATGAAGATATAATAACCAATCACAATACTCAATCAAAATAACACAAAAATAACTAGATTAACATTAACTCAAGGTAAAATCCTGAAAGTAAGTTATTACATCTTAATCAAAACCAAATCCATAAAATATTTGTATTCATCTTAACAATTAAGAAAATGAAAATAAGATGAAAGAAATACAAGTGGCATGGGGATTAGGATGCCTCGGGAAAGCAGTAACCACGAAGGCCTGCTTCTTTCTCCTCTCTTCCTTTTTCTCTCTCTTCTTCTTCTCTCCTCTTGGGGTGTTTCCCAAAATGGCAAAAGTGGAAGCTCCCTTAGGGTTTCTTCATTAACCCTTTTATAGATTTTTCTAATTTGGGCAACCTTAGGGCATTTTTCGAGTCTGAAAGGTCCAAAAAGTCTCTAAAAAACTTAAGTGTCTAGGTTATTGAATGACCTCAAGTTATGCAAAATAAAATTTTTAACACAATAAGAAACCAAAGGATCTAATCTTGCAATCAATTCTTAAACTGAAATAGCATAAATTAAAGCATAGAAACCATTACACCTAAAATTTGGCCTCCAAACCAAATAGAAGGGAACTTGAGGTGTAGGGTTGAAGCAAACACCAAATTGGTCTCGTCTCCACCTCCCTGCTCTCATCCTTAACATTGGCTTGCTAGGTTTGTGCCTTCTTGTACCAAATGAGATGCACTCCAAGGTTTTCACCAAAGATTGATTAGAAAACTGATATTTCCCAATGCTAAATAATACTTTAATGGCCTAACTTCGAAATTAGAAAATCCTCAAATTAAACTATTTAATGGGTGATTGATTGCTCAACACGTGAGTTAAATGACAAAGCTAATTTTGGCCTTTAGAGAAATGGATAAGCAAAAATCGACAGTTGGGAAGAAGAAAAGCAAAACCGGAAGTTGGAGAGAGAGATAAGCAAAAACAATAGCTGGGAAGAAAGGTTGGGTTTTTACAAAAATCATCTCATATTTAGAGACAAAATTAGGGTGGCCATGCGTCTTGAATTTTCTCAATAGTCCTTGTAGAAATAAAGTTATAAAACAAACAAGTAAGGATAAATTAGTTATAATGCTTTAAACTTATCCTAATTGCCACTTTATGGGACAGCTCACAGTGAGTAACTTCCTCTCCAAGGTTGGCCATATTAATGGTCCATTTAATTACCACTTTGCCATTTGTGTTTAATCTCATGCTTCAAAATAATTAAACATTTGTCTCAATTGCCATATAACTATACCATATAATTATATGCATTATTTTGTTAAGCAATGAATCTATATGACATGTCATACATAGCAAATAAATTTATCTAGGATTAAATTTGTTATCCAACAAATTTTGATACCATATGATGAATAAAATAATTACAACACTTGTAATTAATTTTATCGTTATATTCATACCTCCATATGATATACTAGAATAATTTCCTTTTTATTCAAATCTTTTTTGGTGTGACCCATTGGGATCTATGTCATGTTGACAATAGAATTAAGACTCCTTTTAATTATATAAATCATAAGCGATATCTAGCAAAATACATCATAATTACTCAAATGACATAGATGATAAGTATTGTACACAAATCACGATCCCAAAGCAATAATCACCTGTGTCAATTCTCTCATCATATAATATCCTAAATAAATGCAAGATTGGAATATGTCATTCTTACCAGTTTATTCTTTCTTGATCTCCAAAGTAAATAATAAATATGATTAGCTCTTAATCATATTGTATGCATGCAATATTACTTTATCAAGGGCTCCATAAATATTTTTGCTCATATCATATATGAGGGACAACAGTATTCTTGATAAGTATTTATCCTCCACACAAGTCATGTATATTGTGGTATTACCTATATAGCTACTTGTTACGGTTAGCGTTGGATAATACCAACAAATACATTTCTCATATAAGGAAAATGAATATATCATACCATAGAATTCAAGACATGTATGAAACATTAATGGCATAAACGCAATCCTAATAATGTTTCATTTAAGGTCTATCCAATACCATAATCTCCATTATTTATCTCTATGACTAAATCGATAACACCTTATCAAATAGTTTGCAGATCATCACCATCATTTAATCCACACACTAATCTTTATTGGTCAATTAATATTTTGTGTTAATTACCAAGATCAGTGACATTTCAGAGTAATCATTATTTTCTATTACAAAGTTCTACAATCCAAGTCCTCAACTAGAATAATTTATAAATAATAAAAACTCATGGAACAAAATGATATAAATCATCCAATTCATGAGCATAAATGTTAGAATACAACCATCCAATGGTTGGCTTCTAGATCATAACATTAACAAAGTGAACTTAACCCTATAAGTGCTCAGATAGAGTTTTGCCATTAGGAAATCAAATAGGAGCAATATTGCTCATTGGCCAAGTGTTAGAGGACAATTTCTTGTCAAGTGTCATGTGCGTTGAAGCATCATTATCAGTAATCCAATTTAAATAATTGTTAGAAAATTCACTGACAAAGTTAACAACATTAACCAAATTCTGATATAGATTCTAGGGTAAACCATTCAGTTATCAAATCAATGGCAACTTTGGTTGTGGTTAAATTAGTGGAAATCTTCTTGGTTATGGTTCTCATTGTTACCTGCCCCTTTGGTTTTTTTTTTTTTTGTATCTTGTCTCTCTATACACACCAACCAGGATATCCTATAACATAAGTTGCTCTTTTCCAACTTTGCTATTATTGACCTGACATTTATAAATAGCTAGAAAGGCTACTCCATCACTTTATTTCTTAGCAATAAAGGCAATATTAGTTGTGTTGAATTGATTAGCGGTAACATTCGGTTGTTTCTCCTCCTTTATGACAAGAGCATAGGCATTGCTTTACATTGGGAGAGGCTCTATGTTAAGTATCTAATACTTAATCATATTAAAATTATTGATAGGTCTTATAAGGAATTGGTGAACCTTCTCACGTTATCTTGTAGTAATTAACTCCTTAGCAACAATACAAGTACACTCTAGAATGCTTGCATGTGGAGTAATTCATCCTAAAGGCTTTTCATCCTAGTGAAGTAGGTAGCAATGGTCATCTTTTGTTATTGCATCAGAGCCACTGCCATTTTACGCTTTAGTTTATAAACTTGTAAGGCATTCCCTTGAGAAAAGTGTTCTTAAAGGTCTACCCACATCTTATGGGCAGAGTTTGAGTAAGCCACACTATCATGAAGTTTAAGTGATATTGCATTGAAAACTTAGGCAATCACTATGGAATTGCTCTTTTGTTAGGGTTAAAACTCTCAACTTCTTCAGAAGGCTTCAATAAAGATCCATCTATAAGTTTCTGCTTGTTTTTTACCTTGAGTGCATTGAGGATTGCTCTCATCCATATCGGTAATTTTTTGCCCTTCAAGAAGTAATTCATCAGCACGACTTTAGCTGTGTCTGATGCATTAAGATAGAGGGGTGACATAGGGTCTTAATTATGTGGTATGTTTATTGGCCCAGAAGAGAAAGTAACATTTTTCGTGACAGAATCTAGGGTTTTTAGTGATTGGTATGCTTTAATACCATATAGAAAAAACTTATTTAGCAGAGGAGCACACTAGCACTCTTCATTACTTACAGGCTGTTTGGAACATAGTGAATTGAATTCATTAACGAATTGAATTCAATTACATTAATGAGATTGAATTGAATTCAATTTACATTGTTTGGAACAAATCTAGTAATATTAGAATTGAATTCAATTACACTGTTTAGAACAAATCCAATAAGATTATAATTGAATTCAATTATTTCAAATGACACATTTACCCCTGACTAAAAAATAATGCTATTAACTAATAAACATTCACAGTTATATAGTGCAACTTATAAACATCAATTTCATTGTAAGTAATATTATCAAAAAAGTTTATTATTAAAATGAAAAAAAAAATTGATTGTAAATGATATCAGGCTAAACCGAATTAATTATTGAAATAAATAAATTTAATTATTGAAAAACAATTTTCTTAATTTTAAGAATTTTAATTAATTA
>JANZLX010000006.1:29096157-29114046 GCA_025531955.1 Erythroxylum orinocense | reverse complement strand
GTCCGGCTGTGGTACGGATTCGTACAACCTATAGTCGAGTGAAATGGGACAGACCTAAAGTGGAGTGATTGAAAAGTTTTAAAATTTAATTACTTTTTTTTTGTCCAGCCAATAGGACATGTCCCATATGCGATTGCGGGGCCACTCGCTGTTTTGTCATGCTCCTGCCCATTCACATGCACTTGTTAACGTAATCATTGAACCAAATCTCCTCTAGCCTAAATTTTTTGTCGAAGGTGTTTTTATTGTTTTTAATAAATTTTAGTTATTTATTTATGTAAATTTTGCATAGAATTTACGTGAAGCTCGCAAAATAAATAGTTGAGATTTTATGAGACAGAATAAAATTAAACAAAAGATTTGAATTCTAAACTTTAGCCTAAATATGTCGTTAATGTGCCCTTCTCCTCTTGTTTCAACTGATAATAATTGAACACTTCTTTCTTGTAATAGTTGCTTGACTTTTTTTTAATTTCTTGAATTGTTATGAATTAACAAATCGTGTTTTGAGTTACAAATCTCTTTCCTTAATCTTTGAATCACATTAATTGTTCTATCACGAGATGGGCTGCCAATTAAAAAAATTTTCAACATGACATCATTGTACCATTTATTTGTATAGTACTTGAACAACCACAAAATCTCCGAGATATTTTGTTGAGACATTCAATTACAGTAACACAACATCACAAATTAAAGAAACATTGTCAGAAGACCTAGTTGATGACTCTATTTTTAACGACTACTTCATGTCATCACGGGTTGAAAACAGCAGTCAAATGAAGTTGTCCGGTGGAAGTGGGTGTCTAGTTAGGATTTTTGCTGGGGTGTAAGATGAAATATATAAAGTTGAGGTTTAACTCGCTAATTGATTTACCCAGTTTTAGGGTTGAAGTAACCGTTCAACAAACCATGAAGTGCTGTGTACGACAGGATTTTATTATGTCAAATCTTATCCAATGCCTAAAACAATCATTTGACATGAGTTTAGAGGATGTCATGTCGTTTTGGACAGTATAAAAGTGGACAGAGTATCCCCACTGGACACTCACATGCCCATTGAAAATGGTAACCACTATGTCCTTTGTTAATTACTAGGTAAATAAATGTGTGTGTTGCCAATTGCCACAAGTCCTTCGTCCTGTCGAATGTTACAACAATAGTTGTTGATAGGGCGGTTACCTATACAGACTACCAAACAATACGCGTCTGTCTGGCATACCAATTCAAAACATAAGATATATATATATATCATCTTAAGTTAATTAAAAAAAACGTAATTGTTCAACAGAAGTATTTAATAAAAATAATAGAAGCATACAGCTCATTGTGTATTTGTGTATTCATTCATGAGCACCATGAACCAAAACAGAAACATCTTACAAAAAAGATATGATCAGATAGAATCATAAAGTAGAAACATAATATCCATGTGGGTTGACGCTAGTCATGGTCAAGCCCAGGTGGTTCAGGATGGTTAAAGACAGTCAGATTGTTTAACGCACAAGCTTATTGCTAATGTTTGATCTTAATCTTCAAGGATTTAAATAATTTGGAGGAGTCATTAAACATAATCGCCGTAAACCGAAAGTAAGCCGGTAACTGGGAAAGGAAATATCACTGACGCTCACCGCTTCTTTTTCCAATTTCCACTATTGGTGTCCCAAAGGTCTTTGAAGGTACATCAAGTACTCACTGCCTAACTACAACTTCAAAAGGGACACTTGTCCGCCAGTCATGGCGAGTTACCTTCACGCTAGACAAAAGGTGGCCTTTCACTCCAAGTCGAAACGATTGGTAAAAAAATTGAAAATTACAGGATAGGGCCTCAGTGGATGCATGTGCAGTTTATTCATGACTTTGGTTTTCTATCCTTATTCATTAAATATGTATTTTATAAAATAAAAAAAAACAAAAATTATTGAAGGTGTAAATAAATATCGAAACAGTCCCTTCATAACGTGAAATTCCCTATTTACCCCGCGGACCTAGTACGTGAGCCAGCGTCAGTCTATATATTTGGACCATTTTGGAAATAAAAGGACTCCGATAAAAAAGAGGCTTTAGTATTTGGATGCTTGCTTAAAAGCCGAAGGAAGTTGCTGAAAAGAATAAGATAGATTTATATGACTGTTACTTGCACTCTCCTATGCCATTAGGCTTACGGTTTGGTTTCTAATCATCTTTTCTTTGTAGATTTGGTGTTGGTGGGTTATCCTCATTTTGCTCCCAAACTGTGTGCTTTATTCGGTTGAAAATCTCTGGTCTCTGCTCTTTTATGCTGTTTTTCATGGTGGTTCTGGAGTGAAGTTTAATCTTTTGATTGCTTCTTACCTGGGGGAGATTTCAAGGAGAGGATGGGGCATAAGAATGAAGTTCTGGAGGCTGTGTTGAAGGAAGTTGTGGATTTGGTAATAGATCTGAACCGACATTGAAACTTTTCTGTTTGAGCTGGTGTTTTGTTGTGTCTTAAAGATTTGAGTTTTATTGGAATGCAGGAAAACATACCCATTGAGGAAGTGTTTGAGAATCTGAGATGTAGCAGACAAGGTCTCACCACTCAAGCTGCTGAAGAGAGGCTGGCCATTTTCGGTCACAACAAGCTTGAGGAGAAAAAGGTTTGTGTCTTGTTATATATTGAAGCCATTTTCCTTCTCGTATGGTCTTGTGGATTTGTCTTAACTTTAAATTCACTCACCGGTTGTATTTCAGGAGAGCAAATTCTTGAAGTTTTTGGGTTTTATGTGGAATCCTCTTTCATGGGTTATGGAGGCTGCTGCTATCATGGCAATTGCTCTTGCAAATGGAGGAGTATGAACTTGCATTTAGGCCTTCTTTTTTCTTATTGTGATTTTACCGTATGGAATCTGCTTTGAGATTCTATTAACTTGGTCCCTTTTGTAAACTTTAGGGAAAGCCCCCGGATTGGCAAGACTTTGTTGGTATTATCACTCTGCTTTTGATCAACTCAACCATAAGCTTTATCGAGGAAAATAACGCTGGTAATGCTGCTGCTGCTCTCATGGCTCGTCTTGCTCCAAAAGCTAAGGTATTAACTAATAATACATCCTTATCGTGGTTTACCTAAATTGGGGTAGTTATCATTTAATATATTTGGAACCTTGTCATAAACATGAATGGACTTTGATTAAGAACCCAAAAACACAATAAGTACAACCATGATTGAATGCTTGTGTGAATTCAAAGTGCATGTATTGTGGTAATGAGCGCTTCAATTCATCTCTGGTTTTGATAAAGGTCCTTCGAGATGGAAGCTGGAATGAGCAGGATGCTGATATTTTGGTTCCTGGTGACATAGTCAGTATAAAACTGGGAGATATTATTCCAGCTGATGCTCGTTTGCTTGAAGGTGATCCACTTAAGATTGATCAGGTGGGTCTTTCATTCTAATTGCTTTTAATGCGAAAGTCTGGTTGACTTGGTCTAGTACTCTAGTTGTTGTTGTCTTCCTGATGTCTTAAATCTTTGCTCTTACAGTCTGCACTTACTGGTGAGTCCCTTCCGGTTACAAAAGGTCCTGGAGATGGCATTTACTCTGGTTCTACTTGCAAACAAGGAGAGATTGAAGCAGTGGTCATTGCTACTGGTGTCCATACCTTCTTCGGAAAGGCTGCTCACCTTGTGGATACCACTAACCAAGTTGGCCACTTCCAAAAGGCAAGGGGGGATAAACGACAGGACCTTTGTTATCCGAGTTACGATGTATGACTGATTTTGATTAATATTCTGTGTAACACGATATGTAGGTCTTGACTGCAATTGGGAATTTCTGCATCTGTTCGATTGCTGTTGGCATGATTATAGAGATCATTGTTATGTACCCAATACAAGATCGGAAATATCGTCCTGGAATTGACAATCTTCTTGTGCTTCTCATTGGAGGAATTCCAATTGCCATGCCTACAGTTTTGTCAGTGACCATGGCAATTGGCTCTCATAGGCTTTCTCAGCAGGTTCGCTATGACCTTGCAATGGTTTTGTTTAATATATATTGATGAGTTTTCAGCAGAAGATGATGGGACTAGATTGATTAACAGGGAGCTATCACGAAGAGAATGACTGCCATAGAAGAGATGGCAGGCATGGATGTTCTTTGCAGCGATAAAACAGGGACACTGACATTAAATAAACTCACAGTAGACAAAAATATCATTGAGGTTGGTTAGAGAGGCCATTGTTTAAAGTTCAGTGAATCAGTGTTATTGTTCTAAAATTTTCACTGTACATCAGGTTTTTGCCAAAGGAATAGATGCAGATACAGTAGTTCTGATGGCAGCTCGTGCTTCTAGAACTGAGAATCAAGATGCAATAGATTCTGCTATCGTTGGCACGTTGGCTGATCCTAAAGAAGTACTTCACTGCCATGATTTTCTCTTTACTTTTGGTTAAATCTTTTGATTACTTTCAGCTTGCTTTCTTCCTATTTGTTTTTTATTTAATTTTTCCATCTTTTGTTGGCCATATGTTCTAATATTTTTGTGTTAAAAAAAGGCACGTGCTGGGATTCAAGAAGTTCACTTCCTCCCTTTTAATCCTACTGATAAGCGTACAGCCTTGACTTATATTGACGGTGACGGTAAAATGCATAGAGTCAGTAAAGGTGCACCAGAGCAGGTATATTGCATGGATTTTACACCTTGGCCTCTGGCTCTTCTGAGTTCTTACACTAATTCTTATCTTTGAATGTGGTCCTTTTAGATTCTAAGCCTTGCGCACAACAAGTCAGACATTGAGCGAAGAGTTCATGCTGTGATTGATAAGTTCGCAGAAAGGGGTTTACGCTCCCTTGCTGTTGCATACCAGGTAATAAGAAGCCTTTTGAATCCCTTATGGTTTTATGTTTACTGTGTTATATTCTAACTATACCTTGTTATTGTTTAAGGTTTCTTATATTATTGTCTTTCATTGGTCACTTGCTTCTATTATACAGGAAGTTCCAGAAGGAAGGAAAGAGAGTTCTGGAGGCCCCTGGCAATTCATTGGCCTCATGCCTCTTTTTGATCCACCCAGACATGACAGTGCAGAGACAATAAGGAGGGCTTTAAATCTTGGTGTAAATGTGAAAATGATTACAGGTTTGTTCTTTTCTAAGTGGACCCCTTCAAAGTGTCCAGTTCTGTACATATTCTGAAGGAAAATTCGTATGGGATTCCCATCTTCCATTAAGTTGAGTTTGCAACGTTGGTTGTTAAAAAATTCACCATAAATTCCTGAGTTGTTTTTCTAATTTTATCACCATCCATGTTCTAAAAATGCTTAATTTATATCACCTTTCATGTTTTACTTTGCTGAAACTTGTGGCTTTTACCAGGGGATCAGCTTGCAATAGCAAAGGAAACGGGAAGACGATTGGGAATGGGAACCAATATGTACCCTTCATCAGCATTGTTAGGACAGGACAAGGATGAGTCTATTTGTGCTTTACCAATTGATGAACTGATAGAGAAAGCTGATGGATTTGCTGGTGTTTTCCCTGGTAATTTCTTTTACATTTTCCCCTTAGTAGTTGATTTTACTTTCACTTTGGATATCCAGCTGGTTAATGGAATTCAATAAATTGGTCCATTGGATTCAAATCTTGGATTTAGTGTTCCTCGCTAATAACTAGTTGTAGCCAAAAGTCCAAGAAAGGTATGCATAATTAACTAGTTTGATATATGGTGTTATTTCAGAACACAAATATGAGATTGTGAAACGCTTGCAAGCTAGAAAACATATCTGTGGGATGACTGGGGATGGAGTTAATGATGCACCTGCTCTTAAGAAGGCTGATATAGGGATTGCTGTTGCTGATGCAACTGATGCAGCTCGTGGTGCTTCTGATATTGTCCTCACTGAGCCTGGCCTTAGTGTTATCATAAGTGCTGTCTTGACAAGTCGGGCAATATTCCAGAGGATGAAAAATTACACAGTAAGTGTTGACTCTCATGATTTTCTCATGGACAAACTTATTTAGAAAGGTTGACACTATTGTTCTGGATGGTTTTTTTTTGCAATATGTTGTTTTATCTGTGCCCTTTTTAGCATTACAATTTTTTATTACATATTAATTTTTTTTTATTTTCTTTTTTTGCAGATCTATGCAGTTTCTATTACTATTCGTATTGTGGTACGTTAGGCTGCCTCAATTTTATTTTTTTTTTTTGGAAAAATGCCTCAACTAGTTTTGCTAGTTATATAGACGAAACTTTTCTATCATGTTATCTTATTTGCATTTGAATTATGAGAAAGCTATCTCGTTGAAAATTTTCATCATTTCTGTTACTGATTTTCTTTCATTGTACTTGTGGCAGCTTGGTTTCATGCTATTGGCCCTAATATGGAAGTTTGATTTTCCACCATTTATGGTGCTTATCATTGCCATTCTCAATGATGGTTAGTTATTTTCTTTTTCCACTCTTGCAATCTTTGTACCTGTGACATGTACACCCACACACGCACACACATATACGAGGACCAACTATTGTATTGAGAAATAGTCCTGAAATGAACTTGAAAATATGCTGTTGGTGGTATTGGTTTGGTTGAAATGTATAAGTAGGAATTCAGTTTGATATTTGTCACAGCTTGTTGCTAAACATGTAGCATTTCAGCTACTCAACTGAAACGTTTCTCTTGTGCTAATTGTTAGGAATCGGAAAGTTCATTATCTATGGTTGATAGATTGGTATTTTGATCATAGCATGGCTTGGTTCATTAACTATTAGAACTATGTAATTTCAGGTACCATTATGACAATTTCAAAGGATAGAGTGAAACCATCTCCCATGCCAGACAGCTGGAAGCTAGCAGAGATTTTTACCACTGGAATTGTTCTTGGTAGTTACCTTGCAATGATGACAGTCATATTCTTTTGGGCGGCATATAAAACAGACTTCTTCCCAGTAAGATGACATAACATTTATTAAGCCATGAATTTTTATGGATAAACATACAATGCAAATATATCAGATCAAAATCTGTCTAAATGCTTAAGTTTCATTGTGTTCTTTGCATTTTTGTTTTTGGACATAATATTTCACAAGAATACTCTTTAAGACTACAGTAACCGGAACAAATGAGGGATATATCACCTGCAGTTGAAAACAAGTTAGTTAAGATGGGGATGTCTGATGTCTTGTACATACTGTTCTGAGCTTTACCAATTTGCAAGTTTCTTAACTAAAGTATCAGCATGTATCTGTCATGATTTATGTCTTGTCACATATAGCTTTGAATTTTATTTCCATGTACTCAACAGTTAATATGTGCTCCTGTTAATTTTCCAGAGGGTCTTTGGTGTGTCAACTTTGGAGAAAACTGCCCATGATGACTTCCGCAAGCTTGCATCAGCTATTTATTTGCAAGTGAGCATTATCAGTCAGGCACTTATATTCGTGACGCGGTCTAGAAGTTGGTCTTTTGTTGAACGTCCTGGGCTACTGCTTGTAGTAGCATTTGTGATTGCTCAGCTGGTGAGGCTATTTCCTGTTCATTTGTATATAGATGCTCAAGCAACTCTAGTGAAACTGAAATGCTAAACCTTCGATTTTCTGCAGATTGCCACTCTAATTGCGGTCTATGCAAATTGGAGCTTTGCTGCTATTGAAGGGATTGGTTGGGGTTGGGCAGGTGTCATTTGGCTTTATAACATCATCTTCTACATACCACTCGACTTCATTAAGTTTTTTATAAGATATGCTTTGAGTGGAAGAGCCTGGGATCTTGTCATTGAGCAAAGGGTACTAGTTGCATTGAATTTCATTGTGGTTCCTTAGAGCAGACTGACGTTTTAAGTTTGCATGTTTATTGTATGTGTCTAATCTTTTTTCCTGTGATTAATTTTCTCGATTTGTAGATTGCTTTCACAAGGCAAAAGGATTTCGGCAAGGAACAACGTGAGCTTCAGTGGGCACACGCACAAAGAACATTGCATGGGTTGCAGCCACCAGATACAAAGATGTTCACTGACCGGACTCGTTTCACAGAGCTCAGCCAGATGGCTGAAGAAGCTAAAAGGAGAGCTGAAATAGCAAGGTATGCTGGAATTTTAGCAGTCCGTCTTTTCAGCTTCATACATGGTTATGTACCTGAATGTCGTTTTGTCTTGCATTGACTTATGGGGCATTTGAAGAATTGTGAGAAGCACATCTGGCAGAATCTTACCTTTTTTAAATATTATCTTTTTGATGAACTCATATTTTCTATTTAAGGATTAGTCCTTGCTGTAGGAATAAGGAGTTATCACATCATAAAGTAAGCCTGCCAGATGGTGTGAAATGTTGTCAGCTTCCTCATAAGTCATTTTGAATCTTTGTTACATATGCTGGCTTTTTGTTCATTGGAAACTTCTCTGATTTTGGTGGAATTCTCCAAATTTTGAATTATGTGTACGTGGTTGCAGGTTGAGGGAGCTTCACACACTCAAGGGTCATGTAGAATCAGTGGTGAGATTGAAAGGCCTCGACATAGATACAATTCAACAAGCCTACACGGTCTGAAGATCAGGTGTGGGGATATACACAATAATTGTGCCTTTTGCCAGTAATGAGAGTAAAAACATGTAATTGGGATATTGTAGTGAGTTTAACTTGAGCAACATTGCCTAATTACTGCTGCTGCTTTACGAGTCCTCTAGCTCTTGGTGCTTTTGAGACCTTCATTTCTTGTCTCATTTACCTTTTGCAACGTATGGAAGAAGGACAAGCTTGTCTTTCTGGCCATTTATGTCTATATCAGTAAGGTTATGGCCTGTTGGTCGTTTTCTTTACCGCATTATGTACACACCCATATAGTTGGGTAATTACCATGGACTTAATACAGTTGGAACGTGACAAACTTTCAAATTTATTGTGGTAATTGTCCAAATGTCTACTTGCATTAGAATAGTAAGGGCATATATAAGACACATATCAAGTTTTTAGTGATGTTACTAGAGAATATGTGTAATATTAAAGAGATTTGGTAACTATTAATCTAGTTATTTTGTATAATTTTTTAATTATTTTTATTTAATTGTTGACTTTTTATTTTCTGTGCTTATACAAATGTAAATGTAAATGTGTGACTCTCAGTGAATGACAAGAATAAACTTTTCGAAGCTTGTGAAAAAAAAAATCAAAGATTAAGATGCTTTTATGAGCATCTTGAGAAAGGAAGAAGTTTGCTAGGGAACTTGCTAACATTTTAGGTATAGTCTTTTAAGGATAACACTTAGACATATAATCAATTTTTAGAGGTAAGCGTACTTTATTCATCCCTATGGATTTATTATAACATGTTACACGGATATGGTTAGTTCTAACAAGGATATGGTTAATTCGAGCAACCAACAAGGAAGAAGAGACTTTCTAGCTAAGCTTGGCTCATCACAGACATCTCGCTGGTCCTTTTGGTCTACCCCGCCTCCAGGGCTCCGGTTGCCGCTTGAGGCTGACGCTCAAGCTGTCGTTTTTCTGCAGAGTTAATCTTGCCTGCTCTGCCCCCATTCACCAAAAAAAAAAAAGAGAATCTCCTTTTAGTTCTTTTTTTTTTATATTCGATTTTGTGCTTTAAATCCTCTAGTGTATAAAATGAATGAATTACACAAGTTTATCAGTATACAATCCACTACCCCAGTTGCATCTAGGTTTCTAATGACATTGCCCCTTCTTCACTTATAATAAGCTTCTTAAGATATGTAAAACTTATGAAATCCTCATTCGATTTCCCATATAAGGAATTTAATGATGAATTCGATAATTCTTTGTATCTAAACAAGCTAAGGAAGAGTGAATTCTATGAGACAATTGTTTAGCCAATTATTCGAGGAGTACACAAATAAAAATATTAAGAGAACATTTTTGGATGAATATGGCTTAACACTCGACCTTGTGCCATACTGTGTTTCTTTCAAAATTGTCTATTTAAATAACACATAGATTACAATTTTGGTAGCTTTAGTTTATTTCAAAAGTTCCCATCTTAGGTTTAGGTTAGGGATATAAAGACACCATAGAGGGCACTCGGACATATATTTTCAACAAGAGAGAGATCCATGATCATTCCAAGGAAGAGAACTACATAAAAAAGGTCAAGATTTTTAATAGTGGCTTCTTTCATTTTTTTAAGAAAAATAATTTCAAAGTTATTTTATAATTAATTATTTATGTCTATAGTAGATGAAACCCTAATGGATTCTTGTATGTTTCGATTTCAATTTTCATAAAGAGTTATATGTTTGAGATTTATGTGTGTTACTATTAATATTGATCATATACAAGAGATAACCTAGATTTAATTAGAATTCATATATAAATATAGTCGAAATGACTTTCAAACTAGGAATATATATTAAGGATTCAATGAGGATCTAGATATAGACCTACGTGACTCTTCTAACATTAGGATAGCTTGTTGTGAGGTTTTAAAGAACCTATTACATTTTGAGGGTAGCTAATTAGATATATATGTTGGTCAATTAATATGGAGATAGGTGGTTATACCTTGATGGATGATAGATCATTGTTTTAGGAAAGTTCATTGGTCTAAATAGTAGAATCCCTATAATTGAATCGAGGATGTAAGATGAAGTTAGAAGGGAACTCTTTTTCATTCATACTGATTCTCTTTATTGATTATTATTTCAGTTTTCTAGTAGTGATCCAAATTAGTTTACATTTTTTATTCATTTTTAAATTCATTCAATAAAAAACCCAATTAATTATTAATTACGTAATATTGAGAATATTAAACTTAGTAGTTATATTCATCTCTTGTGAGATCGACCCCTACTACCACTTTACTATTACATAATGATAGGTCTACTTGCCTTACTCTTGTATTAAAATAGAAAGGATATATATAAATTATACATAAAGTTATTAGGGAATATATGCAATATTGAAGAGATTTGAGAACTATTAATCTAGTTATTTTGTTTATATTTATTTCAAATTTTTTATTTAATTATTGAATTTGTTTTGTGTTTATACAAATTTAGTTATAGGTGTATGACTTTTGGTGTATGACAAGAATATATTTTTCGGAGCTTTTGGAAAAGGATTCAAAGATTGAGAATATGCTTTTACAAACAATTTAAGAGAGAGAAGATTTCTACACAAGTACTTCAACATCGCAATAATATGGAAGGCGAGCATAGGACTTATGCTATACTATAAGAAGCCATTATTTATGAGGATATACTGAAGCATACAATGACTAATGATCATAGTGAATAATTATGAGATTAAACAGAACATCATGCAAATGTTACAACAATTTATGTAATTCAACAAATTACCTAATGAATATACAAATGCATAAATTGTCAATTTCATGGAGATATGTTACATGTTTAAAGTTAATGTAATATCTAACAACACTATCATATTGGGGTTGCTTCTATTCTCATTGTAATATCTAGGCTAAAGGGTAGTTGAAGTCACATCTTATAGCCTCAATCACCATGTGAGATAACTTAACGGATAAATTTTTGGTCCAAGTATTTCCCACTAGTAAAGACTGCTAAAGTAATGAATGATATCTCTACCTATTGACAGTTAGATAATAAAATCCAATACGAGTCATAAGAGAAGTACAAAGAACGGATTAAGATGTGTTCACATTATGAACTACCAACATGGTTTCAATTTCATATTTTCTATAATGGTTTAGATTATGCTATAAAACAAATGGTAGATGCATCAGTTGGAGGAACCTTAAAGAATAAGACTTTAAAGTTGCCTTGAAATTGATTAAGGAAATGACTATGATAACTACTAATAAGCTATGAAGCAAGGTTAGGGCACTAAGGTTAGCAGGAATTTAGAATATGGATGTGGTCATAATGTTGGCAACTCAAGTAGAAACACTTATAAGAAAAATTGACAGCTTAAATTGATTTATAAGTCCAACTCAAGCATTGGGTTATGAGTTAGGAGGTTGTACTAGCGATGAATGTCAAGTGGGCAACCATTTTGCTAAGCCAATAGAGCACATGGACTACTTGTAGAATTACCAAGGACAACAAAATTATCTATAAAACAACCTATATATTCTAGAATGGTGAAATTATCCACACTTTGGTTGGAGCAACTAAATAAGAGGAGAAGGGCAAAGACAAAGTAATATTTTAAGATTTCAACAAGACCCTAATAGTAATAATAAAGTAAGCCATATTGGGAGTTCGCTATTATGATATTAGCAAAAATGACTAGAGATATTTGAAAATTTTAAAGCAAAATTTGCTTTAATAGCTACTTGAAATAAAAATTTAACACTTCAAATTGGGTAGCTAATCAATTATTTGAATTATATGAGGAAAGAATCCTTATTAAGCAATATAAAGGAGCAATGTAAGTCGGTGAAATTGAGAAATGGTAAGGAGATTAGGTAATCAAATGATAACCATAAGGAGGTAGGGTTTAATAGGCAAATGATAAAGGCAATGAGAAGGTCATCTAAGAAAAGGTCCAATAGTACGTGGCTTTTATTCCTTTCCTTCAG
Source organism: Erythroxylum orinocense (assembly GCA_025531955.1). Taxonomy (NCBI): domain Eukaryota; kingdom Viridiplantae; phylum Streptophyta; class Magnoliopsida; order Malpighiales; family Erythroxylaceae; genus Erythroxylum; species Erythroxylum orinocense. The sequence goes on along the minus strand of JANZLX010000006.1, from coordinate 29,101,560 downwards.
ATGCTTAATTATAATAAAATAAATACATCATTTAAAAAGTACTCAGAGGTCTTTAGGTAGCTACACATAAACATCTCATTTATAGATGCCTTTATACAAATACCAAGTTTCTCAAAGAGATCATAGTTAAAAAGATAATATTGAAGGAGTTTATGAACATTTCCTTAAATGCTGAACTGAATGTCATAATCCATAATAAACTACCACCAAAACTTAAGGATATATGAAGTTCTATTTTTTGCACTATCGATAATGCTAATCTATCTAAAGATTTATGTAATTTGGGTTCCACGTGTCTTTAATGCCTTGATCAATTGTTAAAAAGTTAGGACCTTAAAAATTGACATTGATAATTTTAACTTCGTAATTAGTTTATCATTATATTAAACACCTTTTAGTTTTATTAGAAAATGTGTTAGTTAAGGTCAAAAAGTTATTTATTCATACTCACTTCATTATTCTAGATATGGAAAAGAATACTAAAGTTTGCATTATCTTAGGAAGACCTTTCTTGGCTACCATAGACTAATAAATGTGAAAATGGTAGATTATTATTAAACATGACAAATGAAAAAGTTAAGTTTAATTCAAAAAACATAACTAGATAATTTGTTTTATCTGATCATGCTTATAACATTAATTGTCATGATTTACTAATTAGAGAAATCTTCGAACATGAACTTGAAAAAGGCCATATAAAACAACTCTTATTGGATAGAGATACAACAAACCAATATGATGAAAACATAGTAGCTAAAGTAGATAGAGCAAACTTCAACATTCAAGGTAAAAGCTTTAAGGATTTTGGTAAAGGTAAAACACTTCCTTCTTCTAATGTGTAGCCCCCTATATTGAAATTGAAACCATTGCCCCTATATCTAGAATATGTTTTCTTAAGGGAGAATGAAATATTGCCTATTATCATGAATGCTTACTTATCTAATGATAAACTTGTTAAATTGATGTATATATTCTTAATGAAAGATAATTAGGTGGACTATATCTAAAATTTGCAGGATCAACTCTTCATTTACATGTACAAGATTTGAAAGAAAGAAATCTATAATCCGATTATTGAAATCAAAGAAGGCCAAACCTTAACATGAAAAAGGTCACCAGGATTGAATTCTAAAGTGGTTAGATATTGGGATAATCTATATTATTTTGGATGGTTCATGGGTGAGTTTAGTGCAATAATGTCCATATTTTCTGATTTTATTAAAAAAAAGCATGAAAATGTTTATAAATATTTTTTTTAATTTTTGGGAACTATTTTGATGATTGCTTAACAAATTTGAATAACATTTTATAGTGCATTAAGGAAACTAATTTGGTATTAAATTGGGAGAAGTGTCACTTTGTAATATAGGAAAAAATTATTTTAAGTAATAAGATCTTAACAAATAAGATTAAGGTAGATGAAGAGAATATAGAAGTAATGGACAAGATGCCATCTTCTCTCAATAAAAAGAGGAATATAAGTGCCCTGGGACATGAAGGTTTCTATGGGAGATCTATTAAAGATTTATCTGAGATATCTCAACGCTTATGCAACTTATTGAATAAGGATGTAACACTGAATTTTTTTTGGATAAATCAAATATACAATAAATCATGAAAATAAGGGATTATGTACATAAGCAAAGATTGTATAAAAACCAATCTCATACTAATCCCAAGGTTATCAACCCACCTTAAAACTGTCATGGTAACACCTGAAAAGGTATAACAACTCTTTCTAATGCCTACCAATATCTCTTGCTAGATTACAATGTTAACAAGGACAACTTTTCCCTGTTGTATGAACTTCTTTTGCTATCTGTTGGATACACTGCCTTTCATCCTGATCCTTGCATCCATTATTTCTTTGTCCCATTCTTTATTTACTTGACTTGGGCTTATGAAACCTTCCATGATTGTCAGCTTTCTCTGTCAACTCGAGTTTCATACCCCATACCCAATCTTTCCGATCTTGCCTCTTTGTTTACTGCACTCGTAGAGCATCTCTTTTCAAGTTTCTGATATATCTTGGTTGAACCCCACTTCTCTGCAATCATCTTTCCCCGAATGGAAAACAGGCCTTGCACAAACGGAAGTACAACTTCTCCATCTCTTTTTGTTCAGCACCCCTTGATGACTCTCCATCCTTCTCTGTCATACCGTCGACTTTTCTTCTGCTCCATTGGCAAGTTAATCTGAGCTCCTTCCAAAGGGTCAACGGGTGTACCTTCTGATATGCTACATACTAATCTTCTTGTTTTCTACTGCTTTGATGATCTATGGAATGCTGAAGATCTCTAACTCTTTTATGAATTGACTTGGAGTGACTTGCCTTTGGTTTTGGTTGAATTTCATCATCCTAAATTTGGAGATATTTCCTTTTGATGACCTGAAACAAAAACTACATATTTAATGTAAGCAACTAAAATAACTCCTATCATTACCTTCCCTCGGTGTTTGCACTAAGTTGCTCCATAACTTGGATGACCACTCTGGAATTCAATCGTCCCACCTCCAATACTTCATATTACTGGTACATATTATATAGACATTCAATAGTTTGTAAAAGAAATTAGTATCAACACCAATTATATAGGCAACCAATTATAGTGTTTTTGTTTAAACTTATATGCGATGTTAGCGACTTTACAGGAGGAATAGTTCTTAGATATTACAATTTTTATTAAAATGATAAAATTGAAATCAAGTATAAAAGATTCATATTGCCTTTAACATTTCAATTTATTATGCTAATTAATTCATAACTAATTTTATTTAAGAAACACTTTTAAAGTTTAAATCCAACTCCATTTTCTTTTAGTGTTATAAATAATATCAAAATATTAAATTAATAGTAAATTGTTAGTGAAACAATTTCAGAGTGTGAATCAATTACTTATCAATTTTAAACTTTAATCAAGATATTAAGAATTTGAGTAAAGAAAAGATTTTTATATCTTGTAAATAAACATTTATGGTTAATTCCCTAGAACCTCTTTAGGGTTTGACAAACTATTATATTAATCTCTCATTTTTAAAAACTATCAAATACCACTCCTATGTTTTAGTTAATATATATGTTTTAGTTAATATATATTCTGTTAATTAATAATATAATTTTGGACATATTATTAATTAACTAAAATAAAATTTTAATTAGAATTATAATTAATTCTAATTAAACACTAGTTGTGCCTAAATAAGATTCAATATATTATATTAGTCCTTATTTATTAAATATTTCATATTTAATCATAACATTTCTTAAATTTCATAATCAAATCTAACTTGATTAAAAAATATTTCTTTTTTTCAACTCATTCTTTTTGTGTGACCTATTAAATTTTTAAATATGTTGATAATATTTATAAATTATAACCTAAATTATATTTAGGATTAGATAAATTAAACTCCTTTACTTTATCTTTAACTCTCTAGTTATATAATTTATATCCACAGATCAAGATTTAGGTCTAGTAATGCATCATAATCACCTATATTTGAAATGTCAAAGTGGTTTTGACTAAACTTTTTTGTGCATGATTTTTCTATATAATTCAATCATTTCATCAAATAATATTTCGATTAAACACAAAGCATATAAGTAATGATACTTTATTTGAGTCCAATTATATTAGTTCTCCCCTATTAGTAATTCATTCAATTAATGACATTTAGTTCTCTACTATAGTAATTCATTCAATTAATGACATTTGAAAACTTATTTTCAAAGTATTATTCCACTTTGACCAAAGATTTTTCGAATCAATAGAGAACAATGATACATTTTTTCTAATCACTTTAGGGTGATGAATCTTATATTTATCACTCAACTATCTCCATATAGTTTATGTTATATTCAATGATTAGTTGACTAAGCTACTTTTGACTAGAATAAGCCATAAGTAGTATCAAAATATAACAATATCTATATGAGATATTTTATAAATCTCAAGTCAAATAATCACTTATATAATCATCTCTATAACAATTTGTTAAGTCATTTAAATTGCATATATTTTGGATGTAATTATTGTCGATATGTTGAAATTATTATCTGGAATTAATGAAATTATTTTATAATTGTTTACAGATAGTATTCAACACTCTAGGGACGAAAAAGGACCAAAAAGGCGCGAAAGAAAGAAAGAAATTCGAAATCCCCATTCTGGACAAAATTCAGAGATTAGGCGTGGGTACGCCTAAGGACAGAATCTCAAATCTGCAGATTTCCAGAATTCGTCTCCAATTAGAACACAACCATCCAAGATCTTTTTGCCCTCTTTTCAAGATGTCTTTCACCGAAATTAAAAGACCACCTGATCTGGATCAAATCAAAACAAGAAAAAGAAAAGATTTACATGAAAGAGGATGCTTGGAGTTGCCACACTTATATATTCATGTATTAAGGAGATTAGCATTAGCTTAGGGTTTAATCGTAGATTAGGTTAGTTTTAGGTTAGGTCTTCTTTTGCTCATAGGTTGCCGCACCTCCTGTTTTCAGATTTTCTAGTTTTTCCTAAGTTGCCGCATCTCCCTTGCTTCTTATTTTATCATCGCATTCTTCCCTTCTGTTAGAAGCTGCCGTTGATCTATTCCTTTTTGTTCTTGGTTCATGATTTCTGGGCATTCTTAAACAGACCATCTATCGACGCACCATCTTGGATACTGTCGCACGTGGTTTTCTTTATTATTCAACAACATCATCGTATTTTATTCTTCTTTTGTTGGACTGCCGCACTTTGAATTCCTTCTTATTCCAGTAGTGATCATCGCACTCTTCTCTTGGCTGATACAACCTGATTTTCTTCTTGTTTCTTATTATTCAACGCACATTCTCTGCTCCTAAGGCTGCCGCAACTCCATTTATTTAGTTTCTATGTTTTAATTATTCTGCACTTGCCAAGCAGTTTAGTCGCATAGATTTAGGGGATTTAGTTAATTTAATTTTTTGTTTTCTTATCTTTCAATTTCTGTAAATTTCAATTAGGGATTTTTATTTATTTTTAATAAAGACTAATTATGGAGATTATTTTTATTATTGTTTCTTTTAATTTCAATTTAATTATGATTAGTTGATTTTCTTATCTTGGTTGAGGGATCCATGTTACATGTTTTTATGGTGAGATTTTCTAAATACTTTTTATGATTATTGATGAACATTGAATAATTTCAGATTTAACTTTTTAATTGGATTTGTTAGTTTCTAGGAGCGCTACTAGAGATTAATTGATTCAATCGCTAGGTTAACAAAATTTGACATTCAATTTTGGTAACCACAAGTAGCAATTAGGATTAACCCCTCTACGTTAGAGTCGAAAAATTTTAAGAAATTATCCACTTGATTGATTTCATGTCGTACATGTTAATCACTTGTCATTGGTTCTTAATGCTATTATTCAA
>JANZLX010000006.1:29078597-29091116 GCA_025531955.1 Erythroxylum orinocense | reverse complement strand
AGTATATCGTTCTAGTATCGAAAAAGGAGAAGAGTCGGAGAATAGCTTGGAATTTAATTTACATGAAGATTATGGGCATTTTCAGGTATTTGGAGTTGGTTCTGATTTTGATGAAGAGGAAGAAGAGGTGAAGAAGAAGGAACAGAGATTAAAGGGTGAAGGAGAAAGGAGTTCCTGTGGTAAAGGGATGCTTCGACAGAGCGAAAGAAGAAAATGGCTTTAGGTGGGAAGAAGGGCTCAGGTAAAACGCGCCAGATGTTTCAATTAAATAAAACGCAAACATTTTTTGCAACGTTTTATTAAAAAAAACATCGCAAAAAAGGTTCTCACTTTACGACGTTTTCTCACTTTACGACGTTTTTGAAAAATGTCACAAAATACTTACATTTTTTGTGACGTTTTAAAAACGTCGCAAAAAATCTTTACAATTTGTGATGTTTTATTAATAAAACGTTGCGAATTATCTTATTTTCTTGTAGTGTTTGTACTCAACTCAATAAATTTAGAAGAGAGCTTCCAAATAATTTCAAACTCAGAAGCATTCCAAAGATAATTTTTGGGAGAAAATTTTTAGCAAACATGTCCGATTAAGATTTGGACCATTGTTTATGAGATTGGGAAACTCTTTGAAAAGTTCACCATCACCAATTAAATAATTTATATACCACTGAGAAATCGAGGTGGTATTTGATTATGCATGTAATAGAACAAATATGAATTTTTTTGTTTGTTTACTAAAAAATATGGGAGGGAATAGCAAATCTTTTAAGGAATGTAGCGAAGGATATCTTAGGAGTTTCTTAAGGACTTAGGGGTGTTAAGAAGTCTTGTTAGGGGAATAAAGATGTTGTAGACAAGATGAAAATAAAACAAGTTGTACAAAAAAGCTCTATTGAATAATAACATGGATGAAGAGACAGTAACTAATAGAAAGAGTTATAGGTTAGCAAAGAAAGAGGTAAAGAAGGTAGTCTTAGATAGAGCCAACGAGATATCAAAGATTGGAGACTAAGGATGGAGAAAATATATTTTTAAGCTGCTGAGAGTTAGGGAATGAAGAATATAGGACTTGATCCAAGTTCTTTGTATGATGAAGTAGGAAGAGTGCTCGTGGATGAAAATGACATCAAGAGAATAGGCTTTTTAATAAAGGTAGAGATAACAACAATTCTTTAGGAGATACTAACACTTCTAAGCAATATAGTAACTTCACTTGTTATCAATGTATCACAAGGGAATAAATTAGATGAGCTTTGAGGAAGATGAAGAGTAGAATGACAGTAGGACCTAATGAGTTACCCGTAGAGGTGTGGAAGAGACTATAAAAAAAGAATCTTAATTGGTTAGTTAAGCTTTTTTATGTGATCCTCAAGTTCGCAAAAATGTTAGATGAATATAACTTAGCAAACTAATTCCTTTCTATAAGAACAAAGGGGAATTCCAAAGCTGTGACAACTATAGAGACATCAAACAACTCAACCACACTGTGAAGTTATGGGAGAGGGTAATAGAAAAGAGAATGAGAAAAGGTGCAACTATCTCAGAGAACTAATTGAGTTTCATGCTAAGAAAGTCCACATAGAATCTATATGTCTCTTTAGATGATAAATAGAATATTCTAAGGATAGGCAGAAAGATCTGTACATGGTTTTATTATAAGGATAGACAAAAGGACCTATATATAGTTTTCATTGATTTAGAGAAGACTTATGATGGGGTACCTAGGGAAATCATATGGAAGTGTTTAAAACTCAAGAGAGTTCATGTTACCTATATATAGGTTATTAGAGATATGTATGAAGGTGTTAAGACTAGAGTAAGAATGACAAAAGAAGATACATAACATTTTCTATCAATATCGAACTACACCAAGGATCCTTGTTTGAGCCCCTTCTTGTTTGCAGTAGTTATGGATGAGCTTACCAACAATATTCAAGAGAAATTGCCTTGATGTTTGTTATTTGCTAATGATATTATTTTAGTATAACAAAAAAAAAGATGTTAATGTCTAACTATAACTTTAGAGAGATATACTATAATTAAAGGACTTCAAATTAAGTAAGACTAAAATTAAGTACTTAGAGCGTAAACTTTTGCATCACAAAATTACATATAATATGGAGATTAAGATTGGTACAAAAGTTATACTACAAAAAGATTGTTTTAAATCCTTTGGATTTATCATCCAAAGAATTGGTGAGATAAATGACGACATAGTCCATCGTATCAAATCAGGGTGATTTAAATGAAAGGGTACCTTAGGAATTTTATATAACAAGAAGATACTACTAAAGAAAAAAAGGTAAATTCCACCATTTATCAATTAAGACAACCATACTCTATAGGGTGAAGTGTTGGACAATTAAATAAGTGCATAGTCATAAGTTAATGGTGGCAAAGATAAAGATGTTCTCTTCGATGTGTAACCTTACAAGAGGAGATAAGATTAAGAATATAGTGGTAAAAGTCAAGTTAAGGGTGGTTAATACAGATAGTAAATTAAGACAAGACTTAAATAGTTTGAATATGTTAAAAGGAGACATCAAGACATTTTAACGAGTAGATGCAAGAAGATTGTACTTAAGAACTGTAACAAAAGAAGAGGAAGATCCAAGAAAAGTTAGAGGAAAGTGATTAGGAATGATATGGTCCTACTAGAGTTTAACAAAGACTTGACCCTCAATAGACAACTTTGGAAACTAAGATATGCATAAAGGACCTTACATAAAGAAGTCTTCTTTTCCCAACCCTGCTTCTCAACTAATTTCTTATTGGGACGTTGTTGTTGTTATTACTATTGTTGTTGTTGTTATTGTTGTTATCTATAAGATTATATCCAACTATTTTTAATATCTCATAACTTTCTATTATCCAATTTAAACTTAGTGAATACTATATCCTTCAACTAAGCATCACATGCCAAAATCATTTAGTTTAACTCTTTTAAAATCTTACCATTTCATATCTAATATGAAATCTTTCTATTTGATTTAATTAAACTATCAAAGGTAAGTTGTTATACTAGACTTAGTTATAAAAAATAAATATTACATTATATAATATCTCATATTATATTTTCTTTCCTATACAAATCTATACTGTTATAGAATTTATGTGGGAAGTATTCACCAAAGAGTCTCATTCTTTCTAAATAATCAAGAAATTTTAAATTTCATCGTATCAATCTCATTGTAGTGTTTCAGTATTCTAAATACTTAATTTCTATTTAAATTTAAAGAATTTGAGATTTTCAAATTTTAAATCAATATTTCTTTTAATATGGATGACTATATAAAATAAAGTCATTAGTATATTTAATAAAATACATGTATCTTCCTTTTATGAATTGTTATTACATCTTATACATTATATATATATAATTTAACAATTTACTACCATCATTATCTTCAAAACAAAGGTTGATTTGTTCCTTTTTCAATATAATAAGTTCACAAGTTACGTACAATTCATAATCAAAGGATACATACATCCTCTTACACAACTTTATAATTCTCACTATATTGATTTAACCAACCAGACATTAAAAAAATGGTCTCAGTTATTTAACATTTTATTATTGACACTTATGTTAATCATAATTCTCTTTTGATTCAACATGTACAAATTGTTTATATGAACTTAAATTAGCTATTTTTATTCAACAATTTATTTCTTATTATGCCTTAATCATTATCGTAATATTGAATCCAAATTTAGTATCAAATATTCAAAAGTACGAATTAGAAATATACGATCTCTATCATATTATGTATTAACAAGAAAAATCATGCAATTATTTTTCTTTTAATGACAACTATTGTTATACTATAGCAAACACCTTTTATTTTAGTTCGTATTTATGTTTTTAGTATGTTAAATAGAGTAAAACAATTTCATCAATATATTATTCATTCCTGCTCTCCTCTATACAATTATTTGCATTGTGTTGTCATAGTGGTCATATACATCTTACGTGTTGTTATCAAAGTTTATAAAATATTAGTCAATTTAAAACGTCATTATATTATGCCATCTTTATGATTTTCACATATCTATAAATTTTTGTTACCAATCCTCAACAAGGATTAATAACAATATTGCATAATAGATGCTTAACTTTCCTCTTTGACTTTGACAACTCATTTCAAGCCTAACTTATGTCCAAGAAATTTAGTTCAATAAATCTTACTATCAACTATACTAAGTAAAGATAATTTTTATTTAGAACAAAATAAAAATATAAGAAAATAAGTAACCATTTAAATTCCATGGCAACCAAATAAGATTATGATTTTAACTATTTATATGGTTACTTTTTATTATTTTATTCAAAATAGTGGCTCTAACTACTATTCTTAAAAGATTACTTGAACCTTTCCAGTGAGATATGACCTCAATTAAATTCAATTAACGTTAAGTTAGTCAACAATCTATTTCTAAAAGAAATCAATAAAATTATACTTCTTACTTATTATAATTTCGGAAAACCTCTTTTTTTAAAATTCAACACTCTAATCCAATTGAAAAACTATTTTAATATAATTAGAAGTAATTTTTTTTAATTAGACAACTACTTTCTAATATTAAAGTAAATTACTTTCAAAATTAATTAAAAACACATTTAAATTTAATTTAAAAAGTCCATTAGAGATTAATTTCTCAATTAATTAGAAATTGTTTCTTAATAAGTTAGAAAATTATTTTAAAAATATATTAACACAAACCTCATTTCTTAATTAATAAATAAAAATCTTTTAAATTTAATCAAGAAAATATATTTTCTAATGAATCAAGAAATTTATTATTTAAATAAATAAAATAATGATTCTCTAAATAAATAAAATAATAAATTTAGTTGATCTCAATCAAATTGAAATAAATAAATATAATTAAAAAACACTTTTCTTAATTACTTAAGAAAGTAAGGAGCCTAATTAATTAATTTCTATTTAATGGAAATATATTTATTTTAAGTCTAGAAATGACTTTTCTAAAATTTAAATTAGGAATCAATTCAATTACTAATCTTTTTTTGGAAAATTAATAAATTGTATTAACTCTAGCAAAAGCTAGTTCATCATTACAACGAGTTCTAATTGACTGACTTTTTGTCAATTTATAGCTTGATTGGAAACGCAAATAAGTTCCATTACCAATACATCATAATAATTATAAGTTCCATCTGTTCTTCATGTTGAGGAAGAGTAGATGTTTTGCATTCTTTGCAATGAAAGCAGCTCTAATCTAGTTGAACATTCTCATAGCTAGCTAGTACTTGTCTTCTTCAACACTGTTATACGCTCTATTGTTTGTTTCTTTCCAAAGAGTGTAAATTAATAGTGGTGGCGAATGCAGATTTGAGTAATTGTGTGTAGAATTCGGCTTCATAGTTCATACAGCTTTTGAATATCTGCATAGAAAAAAGACATGATTTCTGTCTTAATCAGCTTCTTTGGAAAATACACAAGTTGAGTCATTTGTGCAAAACCACTTGCTCATGGTCCTAATCTTGTTTCTAATCACCACCCAAGTGATTAGTTGGGCTGTAGAATTAAGAGTTTGTTTTCATAAAAGATTATGCCAAGTAACTTCTTCTGATCTACTTGTGAGAATTTTGTGACAAGATTCATTTGTGAATCTTCACTCGGATTGGCGGTCCATAAGATGAGATCTTTTCTGTTCCCTTCAATCAACCGAGGAAAGTGTTCAACAAGTGTAGGAAATCCTCTAAAATTCCCATACCAATCACCATTTTGAATTAGAGGGGATACTTTGAGATCTAGAGGAATTCTATTCCTCAATTACTAATCATAATCAAATCAATTGATTAATTTTGAATTTTAAAAAAATTTGTTATAAAGTTTAATTTTTTTCAAGTTAAAGAATACATTATTCTATGCTTGAAACAATTTAATTAAACTTTTAGGATTACGTTAATTTGTTCCCGAAGCTTTTATTCTAGTCTTGGATTAACTTATTTTGGTTTAAGTCAAACTTAAACTTATTAATCCCAACACTCTTATCCTAGTTTATCACTTAAACTTACAACTAAACAACCCTATTTCGGACCTAGAATACTCTATCCCGATTGCCAAACACCCTCCTTTTATTGGAAAAATCTTAGCCACAAAATAACAAATTACCGTTGCCACTCTCCTACTGCCCTTACTGAAAGATGCTTCTCGCCATTGCAGTCAACAAAAGATTAGTAGAAATCGCCACATGTTCAAGGAGAGACCATTGTCATTCCTACCTGTATGCATTATGTCTTCAGTCCACTAAAAACACATCATTGCAATTACCACAATAGCTGCAGCTACCTGTCACTGCCAACTTCTTTATCACAAACATCTTCTTTAAAAAGATGTTGCTACCATCTGTACCAACGCCCAACAACTTCACTTTATTGTAAGCAACATCTCGAGTCATCACCCACTATAAAAATAAATAGAAAATTTAACGTCAAAATGACAAAACAAATATGTCAAAGCAACGTGGGAAGGATAAAAGTCAAGTAACATATATAGTTGTCACACTTTCGCTGATGGGTGTTTCAATCTCTTGCTTTTGGTTTTGTAAAAAGCTAGGTAGAGATGATACACCATGAACAAAATGCTTTTCTCAGGTTTACTCTCACCGATTAACAAAAGTTATCAAATTGCCTTATCTATAATATGATAATCAGGTTACAGAACTAAAGTTGGCTCTTATATTACTATTAACATATCGAGACGACATGTGATCTCATGCAAAATAGAATAAATAAAATATTTTTTGTTTAATTTTTCAAAAGCCAAAATCCCTTAAATTCTATGACATCATTAATGCATAAATATAGTAAACATAAATCATAAATTCATACCTTATTTGGTAGCTTTTGTTGTTTCTCTTAAATTGTTTTTAAAATTAGTCCATCATAGCTACTATTACAAAAGCGTGAAAAATATTTTACAAGTGGTATAAAGTGAGTAGGAATTCTTACTACCTCCTTTAGAGCCTAGGCCTATATAATAGATTTTGAATCTGGTTCAGTCAGATTCTGCTGGACTGAGATATCGTCATTTTGATCCATGATTTCGTGAAGCTTCGGTTAAGTGATATCTGCAAAATAAGTAAAGACTCTCCGGGGGTTGTATCCCGGAAGGTCCCTACGACGCTCAAGTCAGTATTGTGAGAGAATTTAGGTTTCGATAAACAAAGAGACGACTAGGGTTTGGAGTTCATACCTCTATCATGGTAGAATAGTACCTTATATATGCTGTAGGTTGCCATTAGGTTTAGGTCTTTAAGTCGATCATTGAGTCTGCATGAGACTCTAATATCTAATAGGCCGAGCAGGCTGTGAGCATATGAAGATAGGCCTGGGCCTAGCACAGCCGACCCAACCAGAATCTTTTAGTAATTTAATTAAAATAAAATTTTAATTTTAATTAAACTCTAATTAGACTTATAACTAATACTTGTTAATTACCATTTAAACCCAAATAATATCTAATATCTAATATCTCATACTAATCTTTATTTATTAAATATCTTATCTTTAATCTTAAAGTTTTTCAATTAATCAAGTTCAACTTGATTAAATTATTTTTCTCTCATCAATCGTTCTTTGTGTGTGACCCGATAGGTTACTAAATTATGTTGAAATGTATAAAATTATAACCCTAAATTATATTTAGGATTAACTAAATCAACCTCTTTCAATTTTTCCAATTAAATAATTTGTATTTATAAGTCAAAATTAATGTTTAGTAACACATCATGTCTACTCAAATGTTAGGAATGTCAAAATAATTTTGAATAACCTTTTCATGTATGATTTCTTATATAATTCAATTTTTTCATCACACAATATTCTAATTAGATATAGAGTATAAAAATAATGTCTATTCTATTTGAGTTCAACCATATTAATTCTTTATTATTAGTAGTTAATTCAATTAATGACATTTAAAACTATTTTCAAAGTTTTATTCTACTTTGGCCAAAGATTTTCTAAATCAATTCTAATTGAGAGTAATAGAATATTCTCCCTAATTACTTTAGAATGATGAATCATATATTAACTACTAAGCTATTTCCATATAATTCATAGTATATCCTATGACTATTAATTAAGTTACTTTTGACTAAACTAAGTCATAAATAGTACTAAAATATAACAATTTCCACATGAAATACTTTAGAGATCTTAAGTCAAAGTATCACTTATATAATTATCACAATGAGAATTTCTATAAGCATACAAGTAACGTTCTAAATGAAATTCTTATGTCAGGTCAAATCAATAAACTTGTTCTCTAATAAATAGTCATATATTTACTTAAATATCTCCATTTTTTAGTTTATAAGATTGGCTACTTTTTTTATAAGAAAGAAATATAACATTTTCTAATCTTTTTACATTCTATTAATGTCCAGTATCAATAGCTGACTAGGAATAACCTAAGATCACATATAATGCAATATGAATGTCATAATTATGATCTTATCATAATTTTATTTGTAACGTATATTTACACCCCCCCCCCCAAAACTTTATCTTATATATCATTTAATTAAATGAATATAATGATTCATTTAAACAATTATGTCATTAAAATTGCAACTAAATGATTGGTTGTAGGGTATATACTTATATATGTACAATCATTTAATAATGTATACTGAGTATTAAATTCATATTGATTTTTTAAAATTTGTTGCTTCTCACCTTTTTTAATCATATTTGTTTCTTCTTTCTCATTTTTAATTGTTGCTTCACATATTTTTATAATGAACGGATTAAAATAATGAAATAGTTGTACACTCTGTCCAAACATTTCATCAAGAAATTCTCTTCAATCTTTAAAGCAACTCCTTTACGACATCAACATGCAAAGTAACAAAGAACTGATCAAAAGAGAGAAGAAAGTGAAAATGGGATGATAAACCCAAGTTAGGAAGAGGAAGGAAATAAAAAATTGATTTATCTTCTTCAAAATAATTCTTATTCACCAATTTCTATTTTTTATTATCTATGTAATTCTTTTTTCATAAATTTAGTTATGAAAATTAATCTTATTCTTATTGCTGTTTAAAGTAGAATCAAACTTTATAATGGCAACAAAAATATAGGCAATGAAAAAGAATTTTCCTCGTCATCTTTATAGCAACTTGAGCGTTTATTTCTACATCTAAAATTTTTGTTAGGCTTCTTCTTTTTCTTAATTTCAATTATTTTCTATTAGTATTTATTTATGTCTTGAATTAGATGTGCATAAATTAAATCAAAAGTCTATATTCTTTTAAATAGTTACAACATATATATTTTTAATTTGTGGTATGTAGAAATTATTTAATAATTATGAAACGTTTTAATAAAAAAAGTTAATACTTCTATTTAAGAAAAGTATTTATCTGTAAATGAAATCAAGTAATTTAAGATTTATTATATTTACTATTGTAAGCTTATTTAGTAATTAGACTACCCGAAGCATATATCTATTTGTATTTCAAAGGAGAAGACAGCGGAATAAGTAGGACTCCTGTTAAAAAAGATTTAGCAAGTCAACTTCGAAAAGAAGTTGGAACTTAAGTGGCTTGAGTGGACTGAAGTGTAGTCAAATTACGATAGTTGTCTAGGCTCTGCCATTAAGAATTCGAAAGGTACCGCACAGGCTCGTAATACGGAGGAGATGGATGTCATTAACATAGTGTTTTTTTTGTCCCTCTCCACTATTTAATTGTTGTCCTCAAATTTTTGTCCTCTAAATTTAAGCGATAAGGACAAAAAATTATATTCCTCTAAAAAAAATGGACAAAAATTTTTGTTCTCGTTTTCAGACTTTTGTCCAACACCCAACTAATGCCAACAACAGAATTAAGAGGAAAAAATAGTTAATGAAATCTCTACGGTTTGGATATTTTTTGATATCGTATTTTTGAAAATTAGCATTTATTATTATTCTTTATTATTATTTAGTTGGAATAACAAATTAAATAGTATCTAATATTTTAAAAATTTAAAATAAATAAAAAATTAAATAGTATCTAATATTTTGATTAATTATTATTATACGGAAATTTTTATTTTTATTTTTATGATTATTGTTATTATTATTAATTTTGTATTGATTAATAATAATAATATTATTATTATCAATATTATTATAATTGATTTATTATTATTATTATTATAAATTTTCTATTTATTATTATTATTATTATTATGATTATGATGATTATGATGATGATGATTATTATTATTATTATTATTAATTTGTATTTATTGTTGTTATTATTAATATTATTATTATCAAAATATTATTGGAAATGATATCCATCCCAACGATTTAAACATAGATCATACAAACCCTCTTGTAAACAATTTAGAAAATACAAATATAGAAGATTTAAACCTAAAAGAAAAGATTGTCCACATGGAAAGAAAACTTGTAGATGTTGGCTTTGCAAAGAAAAAGGTCATTATGCAAACCAATGTCCAAAGAAAAAGGATAAAAAAATATAAAGATCAAGTAAACATTTTAATCTCTGCTTATCAAAATCAATTAGAACCTATTGAATCAGACTACAATAGTGATTCAACCATTTCATCAATCTATTATTATGGATCTACTACTGAAAGCTCATAATCATCAACCCAATTCCAATTCAACATTTATTCAAGTAGTAATACAGAATCAAAAGATTAATGCATATATAGATACAGGAGCAACTATTTGTATCGCTTCAAAAGCATTATTAAATAATTGGAAAGGATTAGAAAAACCATTCCAAATCAACATAGCTGATGGAAGCATTAAATCTCTTTGGTATATCAGTTACTATAATAAGATTATTATAGACAATTATACATTTTCAATCCCTTCTATATATTTACAAGAATCAGGATTACCTTTAGTTTTAGGAAACAATTTCTTAAAATTATATAACCCCTTTTGTCAATATCTTCATTATATAACTTTGAGAACTCCATATATTAAAAATCTCAATAAAAAATCAATTATCTTGAGAATTCCTATCTACAATACAACGTATTATCACCAACTAAAAATCCTTTCTACCAAACTGGATGCCTTACATTTTTATATTCTCAACACTATTTCTCTTCCAGAAGAAATAAATATATTATTAAATGAAGTCTGTAGTGAAAACCCATTAGATCCCATCAAAAACCAGAATCAAGAACTCATTCAAATTCGATTAAAAGATCCAACCCAGGAAATTAATATTAAAAATAATATTCCATACACACAGCAAGATGTAAAAGAATTCATTACTGAATGTTCTGAATTATTAGAAAAAGGACTAATTAGCCCTAGCCCTAGCAAACATTCAGCACCAGCATTTTATGTCAATAACTCAGCTGAACAAAAGCGAGGAAAAAGACGAATGGTTATCAATTATAAAAAATTAAATGAAGTAACTATAGGTGATGCTTATAAATTACCTAGAAAGGATTACATTATTAATAAATTAAAAAGGACATACTTGGTTTACAACATTAGATGCAAAATCTGGCTATTGGCAATTACGATTACATGAAAATACAAAAGAATTAATAACATTTACTTGTCCTTCTCAAAAACATTATCAGTGGAATGTGTTACCTTTTGGATTAAAACAAGCCCCTAGTATTTATCAAAGATTTATGGATAATAATTTAGCAGGATCAGAAGAATTCACTTTTGTTTATATAGATGACATTATTATTTTCTCTAATAAAGATAAAGATGATCATTTGAAGAAAGTACGATTAGTTTTGCAACGATGTAAAGAAAAAGGAGTAATATTAAGTCGAAAAAAGGCTAAGATAGCACAACCAACTATTGAGGGGGCATTTGGTTTGAGAGTTTGGGAATGAAAGAATGGAATGATAGTAAAAAATAATGTTTGTTTTGGAGTTTTCAATTCCAAGGTAATGGAATTATTCCAATATATTTGGGAATCCACTAAACCCTCTAAAGGAGGTGGGTATCAAAGTTTCATTCCTATTGGGAATCCACTAAACTCTCCTTGCCATCGTGGAACTGTTGTCTTCTCATCTTCGAGAACTGCCGTCTTCTCATCTTCTCATCTTCGAGAACTGAAACTTCTCATCTTCGAGAACTGCCATCTTCGAGAACTGCTTGTCTCTGATCGTCAAACTGCCGTCTTCTCATCGCCAAAGTTTCAGTCCAATCATCATTGCTGGACAAGTGCAGATTTTGACCTGATCACATACTGTTCATAAACCATGTGCAGCGAGCTTGACGTGAACTATGTGCAGCGAGCTTGACGTGAACCATGTGCAGCGATTTTGACAAATTTTGACAATTACCTAATGACAAATTTATTTACGTATCATTAGAAAACACCGTAATCTGCCTTCGATTTTTTACCTCCTTTGCATCAAATTTTGTGTAATTTCCCCCGAAGAGTCGATAGAAAAAAAAATCAAAGACATCTTGGGGAATTGAGGTGCGTAATGTTTATTATGATCACTGTTTATTATGTAATGTTTTAGAGTTTTCTTAT
>JANZLX010000006.1:29055726-29066354 GCA_025531955.1 Erythroxylum orinocense | reverse complement strand
TTGCATTGAATGACATATAGGCTAGCTTAGGTCCATTTCACTAGGTTCCGATTTAGAGAGACAACCCGAGGTTGCATCCTGTGCTGCAATCCTTGGTATAAATTATTTTTAACCGGTTTCCAAGGATCGATCTTAGGATCGAACGATGAGCAGCGATCATGAACGCAAACACGTGGCAGAATCTGAGTTAAGGTGAATTAGGGTTGTTAGAAATCCAGAGCGGCATAACAGCTGAAAGGACGCGCCTGATGGCTGCACAACAGTTAAAAGTGACGTACCTGACAGCTGTACAGTAGCCAAAAGGACGTACGTGACAGTCTGTCAGAGAACGCGAACCGTTAGTAATGATTACACCAAATGCTTCATTTAAGCCTTGCCGCTCAGTCGATCGGTTCCGCCACTACACTCGCCCGACTGAACTTATCGTTATACCCGATCGACCTGCCATATCGCTACAGCCGATCGATCGGTTCCGTCATTACCCTCGATCGGTCCGCCGAGTCATTACATCTGCTCGATCGATCGCATCACAACGTACTCTATCGATCGGGCCTAGCACGAGCTGCCTTGAAAACACGCTGTCTCATACTTATGTACTCCTTCGACCCTTCTCTTGGATCAGACTCGAGGAGTAGGAGGCTTATGGTTAGGTCGGTTGTGCTAGGCCCAGGCCCAGGTCCACACGTCCACGGCCCATTCGCAGGTGTTAGTCTCCCATGTAAACGTAAAGAGTAAAGACCTACGTAAAGACCTAAACCTAGTGTCTATTCCATATATAAGGTACTATTCTGCCATAATACAGGTACAAGATTAGAACCCTGAGACTCCTTGCTTATAGCTACCATTACCCTTACCAAAAGACTAACTTGAGTGTCGGAGGGACTTGCCGGTTATCAACCCTCGGTGTGCCTTTATTGTTTTGCAGGTATTTCGGAGTTAACATCGACCAGCTTCATAGATCCAAGCAATAACGTTTAACCTCACCAGAATCAGGCAGAACCAGAATCAATATTTGAAAAAAATCTTGATAATATTTTAATAACATGTCACTCACTATTTATTTCTTATTTTTGATATTTTATTCCATCTTATTCCTACACACCCATGAGAACAAAAATTTAGAATTGTTTAGTATTCATTTCAGTTTTGTCGTTACCTAATTTATCTAAAATCAAATAAGTAAAAATTAGGACATACAGATTGCATTCATATCCCCACCTCTTTTTTGCAAGTTATCAAATAAGACTTTAGTAGGCGACTCTTGGGAATTAGCTCGCAATTGGATCACCACCCTTTCATGTTAAAAGGATCACTTTCTAATAGATTCTGGTAAACTGATATTTATTAGGTGATGAACAACATAATGAGATGCATTAGATTCGGATTGAGTATTATGTCGTGAGTTGACATAATGGTATGATGAGATACATAATCCATGCTGATGCTGTGATCTATCTTAGAAAATAACTTCCTATTTCATGAATATTCGTGATACTACATTATTAGCATCATAAATAACGTAATTAGCAAAGAACAAAATGTTCACAATTTAAGTAAAAGACTCGGCACGTCAAACCCACCATATCATCATATGTTTTCACTTTTCAGAGCATACTCCATAAGTTATGAACCGCTTTGCTTGCATTGTAGACTTCCATTTTATAAAGAGAGTAATTATGTTTGGGTATGAAAGTAGTCATCAGGCCTTGTCCTGAGTTGTTAAAAAGTGTCGAAGTTTGTTAAATACAGTCCAGGAGAGTCATCCTTGAACGTTTGACCCATAAATCGTGAGTTTGATGGAGATTGCAGTATAGTCAAGCTTGATAATAATTGTAATTAAGCATCTTATGAAAATTGGAGTGGCCTATGGTCCATAACAGATTGACACCCTCATGATTAAACATCATGAAGATGACAGAATTTATAGACATACTAAATCATCAACTTCAGTAGACAAAAAATGTCTAGCTTCTCCAGTAGTGTGATCTAGAATTCACTACCAACCACTGCATTTGAATTGAGCAGAGATTGCAAGAGATTTTTAGGCTCTGAAATTTCGAACGCCTTCCCTCTCTGTGGCAACGAGAGGGATCAAATGCAATGATGACTGCCCATTTACTGATAATTGTATTAATACCTTTGGCTCTTGTCCATTTTCTTTGTATTTTTCTGGCGATTATGTTTCTCAGTCACCTTGTTAAGGTGGAGAAGTGAGTGAATGCACGCGCCCTTGCGTATGCACACATAGACAGCGACACAAGTCTTCGAATCTCGAAGTGCTCTCTTACATAAGTCAGACATGTATAATGCAGCCTGCGGCAGTTCCGAGTGAAAGCTGGAAATCAGAAGACCCTTACCCAACTTTCTCATGTCCAACAATGTCGTTGTACTCTCCACTACTTAATGACACGTCGAAATTAACACCAAAAAATTGATTGTTTGAGGGCTATAGCGAGTTTACTTTTATGGTGATTGACCTACTGAGGTTTTTGAATCACTGTTTGTTTGAATTTCATTGGACAACGGCTACTACTTTCTGCACAACTCTCGATACCCGATTTCAAAGAAAGTGTGGCTTTCCCTCTTTCTCTCTGTTCGTAGTAGTATTGGGGATTTAAAAATACTTCTTTTCTTTTTGTTTTCGTTCTTCTTCTTGTTTCTGTTCTTCTCCCTCTCTTTCGTGCTTCAAAATTATTATAGTTTTCTAATGGTCACAAGCACATCATTCACTTCAAAGTTCACTCACCTGGTCATCATACTCACTGTTCTCATCACTTCAAAGTTTCATTTATCTCTCCCTTAGCTGCAGTACAGTTGTAAAGTGCCTTGCTAGATAAACAGAACGATACCCAGAAGCATATTTTGAAGAATAGGTGAAATGGGTGTGTTTCGTTTGGTTTTCTCAGTAGTTTCTGCAGTGACCCTTCTGAGCACATGCTCTCTTTCTCTCACAGATGATGGTAAGAACCCTCTACTACTTGGCAAAAGAAATTTTCTTTTTTTAAGTTTCCATTTTGGTTCTTCTTTCTTTGTCATCAATCGTCTGGCGGCTAAGAATATGGAGGATGAGAATGACGAGGGAAGAAGAGAAAACATATCATCTTTCGCTACCTAGATGCATGCGTGAGCAAAAGAACTGTTAAAGGTTGGATCTTTCTGGTTTTACGGGCTTAATTGTTCATGTTTCACAGGCCTCACATTGCTAGAAATAAAAAGCGCTTTGAATGACAGTGGAAACATGCTTGGAAACTGGCAAGCTTCTGACGAATCTCCTTGCAAGTGGACTGGTGTTTCTTGTGATCCCCATGACCAAAGAGTAAACTCTATGTGAGCCATAATCCATTCCTCGTCTCTATGTTGTTTACTTGTTTTTTTTTTTCCCCTTTAAAGCTCTCTGAATGTTTACATCCATTCTTCATATGCGTTTTGAACTCTTCAGAAACCTTCCGTACATGCAACTAGGAGGAATCATATCGCCTAGCATTGGTAAACTAAGTAGATTACAAAGACTGTAAGTTCTGTTCCCATTTATGTTTAAACAAAGATGGGCCAAAACATCCGTGTGAAGTAGCAACGTCTGTGTTTACTTTAACTTTGCTCTTCATTCTATTGGGTGAAACAGAGCTCTTCACCAAAACAGCCTGCACGGAATCATTCCTAGTGAAATTACCAATTGCACTGAGCTAAGAGCACTGTATGTGTAATTGGAACTTTTTTTACTCCCTTTCGTGGTTGGATTTGATTTTTATTTGCGGTGTTAGTAAAAAGGTTCCACTTTTACCTCCCTGCAATTGGTCCTGTTTGTAGGTACTTGAGGGCTAACTATTTTCAAGGAGGCATACCATCAGATATTGGAAATCTTTCTCGCCTCACTATATTGTAAGATTTCCTAGTCTTTCTCGTGCTTGGACCGTCAGTTGATAGTGATCCATATATAGTTTTTTACCATGAACTTGCTTGTTGTGGCTGTTTATCCCATTACCGGTGTCTGGTAGGGTACACGGAAGTTTGATCAGAATTAAAAAAAAGAAAGAAAGAGAAGATATAAGAATTGATAGCCAAATGGAAATCCCATTGCTTGCATCAATTTATTGTACATGGTGGAATATCAATAGGAACTTTGGGATCTGGTTTTCTTTCCATAGAAACAGGCAGCAGTTAACAGAAATGTGTCACCTTGTTGTGCAGTCCTCGTGATCTTTTTCACAGCTTTATAAGTTTTTCTTTGTGTGCATGGTTTGCTTGTAAGTTGATAATGTGAACATTTCTCATAAATTGGATCTTTCTTGACGGATAAGTCCTTGATTTGATTTCAAGAATCATAAATGTTTATCCCTGTACTTTTTTCATTCTTCTGAACTGTCACCAAAACTGACTTTTGAATTCAGAGATTTGTCAAGCAATATGTTAAAGGGTGCCATACCTTCATCAATTGGTCGGTTAATGCATTTGCGCCTCCTGTAAGTTCAATAATAGCTGTAGCTCTTTGAGTTTGGATGCTGAAAAGCAGATTTTCTGTACTTATCAGATAACTGGACGGCATCCTATTTAATCCCTTATTTATTGTCCTCCCACAGGAATTTATCTACCAATTTCTTCTCTGGTGAAATTCCAGATTTTGGAGCTCTAAGCACTTTTGGGAACAATTCGTGAGTCATGTCAACTCCACCAATCTGAATTCTGTAGTTTTCCTTTGCACCAATTATTTGGAATCATATTTGTGCAGGTCTACCCAATGTAGTGTGATAGACAGTCGTAGAGGTTTACAGAAGTTGGTTTGGGAGCGACGGAGGAAGAGTGATAAAAAGGTTCAGATGGTTTAGAAAGAGATTAGGAGAAGCAAAATTCTCAAATTTTAATACTATCCTGAAAACAGAACGAAATGATAGCCATGGACCAGAATTTACAGGAAAACTAGGAAAAAGAAAAGATACAAATGGTAGTGTAATATGAAGATACCAAAAGACCTTGAATAGAAATATAAAGCTACCCAAAATGGTTGTTAAAAATTTCATATCAGATTTAAGTTCTAAATTTGAACCGAAAATAAGTGCTATCATTTTTCTACGGTATTGTTGCTTTCAACCAAATACTATTTTCTTGCTTTCAGAACATTTCATTGTTTCTAGTTGATAATAACATGTCTTAATTCTTCCGTCCTCCGAAGTGGTTAAGCTTAGATGAAATGTTAAAATTGTGGCACTTGCATTGTCTGTTTCTTTTTGAATGTACAGTTGTGGCCTAAGATGAAATTGTGAACTATTATTAGGTGCAGTAATTCAAGGGAACCTATCTGTGTTCATCCAGCACATGTTCATTTGTGCTAAAAAATGATGTTAGCTTCTTCACATAATAGCAAGAGAACATGATATTGTTGTGGATACCTGTGACAGTCACTGCCTTTCTTCTCTCATTCCTAGTCAGTGAAGTTCTGAACTTGTTCTGATGCTGGGTTCTTGTGGTTAGTTACATCGGGAACTTAGATCTTTGTGGAAGACAAGTGCATAAGCCATGTCGAACTTCATTGGGATTTCCTGCTGTGCTACCACACGCCACAAGTGATGAAGCAGCAGGTAAATAAATCATATTATATTAAGCTATTAACATCTTATATACTAAGTCTGGACATGTCTACAGTCCCAGCAAAGAGATCCTCTCATTATGTGAAAGGAATTCTTATTGGTGTAATGTCCACGATGGCTCTTACACTCGTTGTACTTCTTGCTTTCCTGTGGATTTGCTTGCTCTCAAAGAAGGAAAGAGCAGTTAAAAAGTACACGGAAGTAAGAAAGCAAGTTCATCAAGAAGCGAGTAAGTTTACCGTTTCTTTGTTTTTATAATGTTAATGTGAATCTATCATCTTCCTATGCGACTAAAACTTATTTCTTCAGGCACAAAGCTAATTACTTTTCATGGAGACCTGCCGTATGCTTCATGTGAAATCATAGAAAAGCTGGAGTCTCTTGATGAAGAGGATGCAGTTGGATCAGGAGGATTTGGCACTGTGTACCGGATGGTTATGAATGATTGTGGAACATTTGCAGTTAAAAGGATTGACAGGAGTCGTGAAGGATGTGATCAAGTTTTTGAAAGAGAGTTGGAGATTTTAGGTAGTATCAAGCACATAAATTTAGTAAACCTGAGAGGATACTGCAGGTTCCCTTCATCAAAGTTACTTATCTATGATTATCTGGCCATGGGAAGCCTAGACGATCTTTTGCATGGTATGCTTCTTTGTATTACTTAATAGTGAGTTGCAGAAAGTAGGGAGGAAATTATTGTTAATACATAATTTGGTAACCTATTTGCCTGGACCTAAAGCATTCAGTTAATTTACAGCTTCACAATCAGGAACTCGTATGTGCTCATTGCTGTAGTGGTTGATGTCCCAATTTTCTTTTAATAGTACTGCTTTATTATGATGATTACCAAAGCTGTTGATTGTCAATTAGCTTGGAAAGGCTAGTAATGTTCGCTGATTACTTCGAGCATAGGAACTTGCAAAATTCACAGTATTTGTGTCTGGTCTGAACGTTTATGCAAGTGTTTTTTTTTTCAAATTGAAGATCAAATGTATGGTATTTGAACTTGAATGAAATGAGACACTTCTTACACTTGTTTTAAGTTAGTAGTGTAGGATATGTGTTGAAAATGGGAACGCAGATGCTGATATTTTTTTTTTCCTTTATTCTTCTGCATTTCCTACCCTTTCAGACAACGCCCAACGAGAACGACTACTGAATTGGGGTGCTCGTTTGAAGATAGCCTTAGGTTCTGCCCGGGGGCTTGCATACTTGCACCATGACTGTTGTCCAAAAATAATCCATCGTGACATAAAATCCAGTAATATCCTTCTAGATGAAAATCTGGAGCCCCATGTCTCTGACTTTGGCCTTGCAAAACTTTTAGTGGACGAGGATGCTCATGTCACAACCGTAGTTGCTGGCACTTTTGGTTATTTAGCACCAGGTATGTATATTATGCTAATATTTACTGATTGTTTTGATCTCTGGAGTTGTAAAATTTACGTGTAAGTGGTGTGATGTTGCTTTAACTTTTTCATGCAACATGCACGTTACCTCCTTTGTCCTTGCTTTACGCAAATGTTCTGCATCTGCATACAAATAGAACATTCCGAGGATGAGAAAAATTCAGCTTGACAGAACGTATGCCCCGTCCTGGAGGGATACTGATAAGCTAACAGCAAAAATAGCTAAAAGTTTGATCATCCTGAAATTATCAAGTACTATGCTACAATATTTTCAATCTTTTAGGACTTCTTTTGCAGTTATTCTCAAGTACTTGCTCGTGTAAATGTTATTGTATAATATTCTGAAGCATTGCAATCTATGATCTCAATATTGTACAAGGGATCTTACTCAAAAAATAATCTCCATAATCCTGTATCCCTGCCTACTAACTTTTTAATTATTGTTACCGTGAACAGAATATCTCCAAAGTGGAAGAGCTACTGAAAAGTCAGATGTGTATAGCTTTGGGGTTCTCTTGCTAGAGCTCGTGACGGGCAAAAGACCAACCGATCCAACTTTTGTAAAGAGAGGCTTAAACGTCGTTGGTTGGGTAGGTCCAAAATTTCCTCCCTTGTTGAAATGTGGAACATTGTTTGGTCAACTGTTAAACCTGTAACAAAAACGAGCAACTTTGCAGATGAATACTCTGTTAAGAGAGAATCAACTGGAAAATGTTGTGGACAAAAGATGCAAAGACACGGACATGGAAACGGTGGAAGCAATTCTGGAAATAGCAGCAAGGTGTACAGATGCAAATCCTGATGATAGGCCAACAATGAATCAGGTACAGCAGTTACTGGAACAAGAAGTCATGTCTCCATGCCCGACTGATTTCTACGAGTCACAGTCAGATTATTGTTGAGCAAAATAAACCATTCAGTTGCATGGCCAATCGGGTATATACATCAAACTATATATGCGCCATCTTGGCTCTATCTCAGATGCTCCTCTCCGTGGAGCTTGTAAATCAATCCATGCAAATACGGATTGTTTCAACTGTTCAATTTGCATGGTCTGTTTTGTTATTCCTTCAAGTATGTCCATGGAGGTACGTGGTTGAAGACAAATTCAAAGTTCTATGTTCTACAATTCCCCCAAGTAGCCATAGGCGAAGAAGTAAAGATTGTGGCATTGTTTTACGTGGTGATTGTTTAGTTTTGAAGATAAGAAGAAAATAATACCAAAGGAAAAATATAAAAAGGGAAATTTCTGCTCCAGCTTCCAGGCATCTTAAGCTAGCAAGTAACTACAAATTACGTTTCATTATTTTCTTTACATCTCTAGCAGCAACTTATTGCTGTGAATTTCCTTCAGAACTTAAGATTTCTCACAAGAGCGCCCTCAGTCCCACTTTCATCGGTCTTCGTAACGGAGTTAGGCATGTTATTGGATTCCGATTTTTGTCCGAAGGTGAAGTAATTTTAGGGTCTGATTTGTATCACACTGTCGCTTGATTGGGCCACACGTTTTAGTTTCGTCAACAACCACAGTGGCAGTTTCTCTGGCCATCACAACGTAGGCTTTTCCTCCTCTCAAGTTCAGCGTTATGTTCCCGCGTAATCACTCTAGAACCGAAGTGTACATTGTGCTTGCTTCCAACAGAAAACTCCGGACAAAGGGGTCTCAACTTGGTCAACTACCTACTATGTCTTTAGGAACAAACTTCCTTTGTGTAGTTCGCCCGAGGAATAGAATTCTACGTCCAACCCTAGTTTTTCCAAGTACTTCTCGTCTTGTGTCAACAAGACAATCCTTGTTAAATGTAGTAGTGTGGCCTAAATCAAAAACTAGTTCAATAATAATTTCGCAGTCATCTCTTCACGCAGCCGATTTGCTTCCATGTAGCCAAGGCTTAGACCTTCCGTGACGTACCCTAATGGTACAGTACCGTAATTGTCCGCAATCGTCTCTCTGCAAGCAATGCATGTTCCATTCAGAGCAAGGAGGATGCGAGGATGGTGATTCATCGCATTACTTGGGTGTAAGTTCATGTAAGTAGTGGGACATGCTGATGGATATTAGAATTTTTAATATAAGTAGAATATCGAGTCCATTAATAAAAATTAGGCTTAAATCAATTATTGTCAAAATGATTAGTATTAGTCATTTAGTTAATTGACCCTTATTATTTATAAATTCTTTAATATTTTCATGTTTAATTAATATGAGATACTCTAACACTCCTCTTCAAATACAAAACATCTAGTTGTCGCTTGAAATAAACGTAGAGGGAATCGAACTGAACCGCTAAGACTGGACATTCAGACGGACAATTGAAAAATTAAGAATTCAGATCAAACTTGCTCTGATATCATATTAAAATTTTTAATATAAATAAAGTGTAGAACCTATTAATAAGAATTAAGTTTGAGTCAACTATTACTAAAATGACTAGATAGAGTGTAGAACCTAGTCATTTGGTTAGTTGGCCCTTATCACTTATAAACTCTTTAACATTTTCATATTTAATCAATATGAAATACTCTAACAATGGAGTTGAATTTCAAAGGCTTTGTTTCTCTCATCTAGGAATAGATTTTAGTTTGATTCTTGTTCGAAATAGCAATACAACTCCTTTTTAAAATGAATCCCATGTGAACAAGGTAATTTCATTGTATTAGAAGGAAATTAAGTACTTATGTATGAGTAAAAACTAGCATTATGTCCTACTACTTTTGTTTTTATTTATATTTTTATTTAAGAGCTTAATATCGTTATAAATTTAATTATTTATTAATAAATATTTTAGTAAAAGTTCGATAATAATAATAATTAAGAAAACAAAGCTCATCTTAAATTTTAAGCAATATTAATTTCATTAGAATATACAAAAGCTTGATATATTTATTTAGTGTTAATAATAATTAAAGGTCACTACAAGAAAAATAGGTTTTAGCGACTGAAAATAAAGATTTATTAGAATTTTAATATTGGTACATAGCTCATTAATAAGAATTGACCTTGGGTCAACTATTGCCAAAATGATTAGCCCTTACTACTTATAAGTCTTTTAATATTTTCATGTTTAGTCAATATGAAACACTCTAACACTCTTCTTCAAGTTTAACTGGGACTGAACATTCAATTGTTACTTGAAATAAACTTAGCGGTAATCGAATTGGACCGCTGGGGCTGGACATCTAGATAAACTACCAAAAAATTAATAATCCGAATCAAATCTACTTTGATATCATATTATAATTTTTAATATAAGTAGAGTGTAGAGTTCATTAACAGAAAAATTTGTTGGGGAAACAACCATCATCATCATCATCACGCCCAGTCCGAAGTTTCGCAATGAGGCGGCATTTGAGGAGGTCTGATAGTATGCAACCTTGGCCTTACATAGTAAAGAGGCTATTTCTCGATAAACCCACATGCAAGTGAGACAAAATAAGAATGATGCAAGATACAGAAGACAAAGGTAGAAACTAGCACGGTAAAATATTAAATAGATAAAAATAAACTAAATACATAAATAAATAAATAAATAATCCTATAATAATAATGATAATAATAATAATAAATAGTAAACTAAGAAAACTAGAACTATTTCTGTGTTAAAGGCTTAGGATTTTTGCAAATCTCAGGTAATCA
>JANZLX010000006.1:29045613-29055626 GCA_025531955.1 Erythroxylum orinocense | reverse complement strand
ATTCAATCAGCGTATGATTTTGGTTGATTGTTTATTTAGAAATCTTAATAATAATCATAAGTCATGATTTCTAACAACAAGACCACCAAGCGGTGGTCACATATTTGACTTGTAACTGCACTCGTCATAGGAGCTTTTGTAAAATTTTACAAATGGTAAGAACGATTCGTTAAAGTTGTCATATTTATATTTTTTTTTAGAAATAAAAAACAAAGTAGGTGATCGAAGAAAAGAAGGTTGTAAAGTCTGCGGTCCATCAATTTTAATTGACTCAGTTGTAGTAAGACGATGTGGAATGGGAGTCAATGGGAATAAAATTTATTGGTGGTCGTTGCTTAACGATTGATGTTTCGCCTGCGCATTCTACCACTAGGAGACACAAAGGAGATATATCTCGCATTCAATAGGCCAATTTGTGCTGATCTTAAAGAAGACTTATTAGTGGACTCTATTTCTAGAGAAGCTGGGTAGGTTAAGATAAGATACCATAGTTTGGTTGAGTTATAATATTGTGGCATAGCAAATGAATTAACTTAAAGGAAGGTAAAGTAATCATCATTTAAATTTAATTAGTAATTTTAAGAAATATTTAATGTATCATTATCCAAGGACTAAGTCAAATATTATGAGTATACTTAATTCTACACATTAAAAAAAATGTTTTCAAATAATTGGAAAAATCTAACATCATTTGCCTATGCAATTAAACTTGAGTAACACTAATGACGTATCACCAAATATTCATAATTTATTTAATGCATTATTATTATAAAATGGGTTAATAAACAAATTTCATATTTTTTATCAACATTCATAATGTTGTTGATGTTATGTTAAATAAAGTCACTACTGGATCAAGCAATGAATAGAATCCTAAATTATTGTAAAATCTATTACAGATTCATATTATTCTGATAACTTAAATTACAGTAATAGTTTGATTGTGAAATCTATTACATATTCATATAATTTAAATTACAATGATCACTTGAAACACACTTTTTTTTTTGAATAAAATCAACATTAGCACAAAAAACAGACAAAGGCAGGGAAGACAAAGAAAACTAACCCAAGCCAACAGGCTTACTCCGTACACCTGGAACCTAATAGCCTTTCCCCTTTAACAAAAACAGAAGCCGAACAATCTGAATTTAAAATGGAGACTAAACAAGAAGGATGATCAGTCCAATGATGTGGGTTTGCATGTAATAAGGCTACCCTGGCTAAAGCATGAGCCGCCTTATTGGCAATCCTACGCGTCTATTGAAAGGACAAGTGAAGGAAATGTCGCTTGAATGATAAATAATCAAGGATCAAAATTTCAATCTCAGACCGATTTGACGAAGGAGCTAATATTGATTAGACAACTGCCAAACAATCCGACTCCACAATGACCTTGGCAAGTTGTTGGTCTTTTAGTCAAGAAAGAGCTTCCCTTATAGATATAATTTCGGTAAGAACTGGGTCAAATAGGGCAGGGAAAAAACCTAAAATAGTAGTCACAAACCTATCTCGTGCGTCCCTAAGAACCGCAACAAAGTCTTCCGTCTGAACATCCTCTGGAAAAACAACGAACTCGCTGTCTTCTTTCTCTCGAATAGAGAGCCTTTGCAACCCTGAATCCATGAAGCTAAAACAAAAATCTAAAAGAGACCAACGTAGAAATAATACCTAGACCTCACCTTGCACATGAACGGCAAGACCAACACTTACACTCGTAGAGAGAGAGAAGTTAAGTTTTGCTAATTTAATAATAATTGCCAACTTTCTCAACAAACCAAAGCTTTCTTATGTTGTTTTGTTTCTTCCCCAGTTCCTTGTCGTTACACTTAGAGGGTGATCAAACGTAGCTTGCCGTAGGAGTCGGTTCTTCTGTTTTTGAAAAGAAAAACAAGCTTGAAAAAAAAAGAGAAAGATAAACAAGCGATTCCGTATGGGCTCCGCCTTGCTTCAAAGGGTGGATCTAAAATCTACCTCCTCACTCTTTTGACGCTCTACTGCCCCACTATTTAAAAAGTTCAGATTTTCTGTCCAGTTTTACTTTGTCTTATTCTGTCTCATGAAATCTCAGTTATTTATTTAGCGGACTCCACGCAGGTTCCATGCAGGTCCCACATAAATGGATGATTGAGATTTATTAGACACAATAAGACACCATAATATTGGACAGGAGATTTAGACTCCTATTTAAAATGGTTTATTTCTAAGTCGTAGAATAAATCATTAATGATTAAATTTTACCTAAATAAAAATTATTAACATTCAGAATGAATTTAATATGGAAGTTTAGGATAAATTTGTTGTTTTAAAGTTTAAGAATTAAGATAATAAATTGGAATCTGGAAAAGTAGTTAAATTTACAAACTGCAAGAAAACAAGTGGAGGCAAGGGCGTTGAAATGCCGAATTGCCCCCTCCTTATCAAACCACGCCTTTTCGACACCCCCAAAAGCTAACCGACCGTCTCAACGCTCATGAGGCCCTCTGTCGACTACAATATGCATACAAATTGTGCAAACTGCTCTCAATTAAGTCTGTCGGGGAATTGGTGATTTTGGTGATAAAATGAGCACGCAGGTCAAGGCTTGTGGTTACTATAATCATTGCCATCATAAATGCTTCACACCAACAGCACTGGTATCGTCAACGTGTTTACGCTTGAGTTCTTCGTTGCCTTCTCCCTTATTCAACAAGACGATTAAGTTTGAAAGTAGGAATAAACATGGTATTGTTGTGGCTTCCAGTTCTACCAACGCCACTGTTCCTTTGTGGGACGCCTGGAAACCAGAGAAGGCTTCTTCTTCACCATCTCTCAGCGACATTCTGTGGCCTTCTGCAGGTTAGTGATTGATAAACTGCAATGAGATACACGTCATTAGGCTTTTGAATGTTGAAACGAATGTGACTTCTGTCCTAAGCTAGATATCCGATTAGCCAAATTAAATGATCATCCCTGAAAATTTCGCTCTGATATGATTATGGACCAATTTTAATAAGGAAATTTGAACAGGAGCATTTGCGGCAATGGCCATATTGGGAAAGATGGATCAAGTACTGGCTCCGAAAGGACTCTCAACCACTATTGCACCCTTAGGGGCCGTTTGTGCTGTCCTCTTCGCTGCACCTTCTTCTCCTGCTGCTCGAGTACCCTTTTGATCTTCCTGCTTTTCTTACAAATCAGAAATTAATTAAGCTGAAGTTGGTTGTTTTGATGTGGCATGTTATAATCAGGCTCAGCTGTGTGGTTATGAATGAGATAGGATTTCCCATTTTCTTTTTGCTCTCTGATTCCTAATTAAACCAGATATCAAATTCGTGAGACATAATGTGGACACATAGAAATGAAGTATTAGGCTTCGTGATTGCATCGACTATCGGAGCAATGCTTTTGTGTATGTTAATGTTGCATAAGTTAGTGTATCACTGCTCCATTTTTAGTCTCATGTTCTGCACAATAGATAGAGCAATGTTCTGTTTTAAATGTTTGGGTTATTGTAATATAGTGGAATTGAGATCGACCACAATACATCTCTACGAATAGCCACTGCTTCTTGTATGTTGGATATGTCTTTAATAGCGCTATGTAATCACCCTTGAAAAGCTTGATCTTTTGCTTCTAGAATGGTAACTAACCACAGGTGTGCCAAAATTTCCTTTCAACACTGCAGAAGTACAACATGTTCATGGCACAGATTGGCTGCGCAGCCATTGGAGTCATGGTGTTCTCCATCCTCGGCCCTGGTTGGCTTGCTAGGAGCACTGCCCTCGCTACATCCATAGCATTCATGATCTACACACGTTCAAACCACCCACCAGGTCCTTCATCTTTCAATTCTGTAAATTATGGGCTTCTTTTCCTAAATCTGATACTAAAAATACAAAGCTATGTGAAGCTGCTAGTTTGCCACTTGTGTTCATTGATGGAAGCAAGTTTCACAACTTGAAGTTTTGGTATGCTTTGTTTCCTGGCTTTGCCAGCTGCATTATTCTTTCTTTACTTGTAAGTACTCTCCCCTTTCCTTCAATCCTCTCCTAGAGGCTAAAATTCTTATATTAAAAGCGTCTCATAATATATGTTCATACTTATTTTCACTTTGTTTAATATTGCAGCAAGTAATGGTGTGTTACTTGAAGGACAACGTCAAATTTTAGCCTACAAACAAGCCAACAACATGAAATGCATTTGAAGGAACCCCATACTCATTTTGGACAAGCATGTTGTATGCTTCCATGTCTGTTAATACTTGCAATACCAATCTGGTCCAATTCTATTGTCTGGGAAAGAGCGTTAATGAAAATGAAACTGGAATTGGGCATGAAATTCAGCCACAGTGCTGCCTAAAACTTGCGGTTTCCACAATGAATCAGTTCGATGCAAGGAATAACTGTTTCCTGTGTTAGATTTTTCTTGTTTTGACGAATTCATTGTTACAGAGCACGAAGGAAAACGTGCGCTAAAAATTGGCTGAGAAAGAACGAGATTGATCAATGCATCAAATGCCTGAAAAAGTAGAATCAAGTCCGAGGCCCCATTTCAACGTATGATATACGTGTGACATTCTGGAAAGGACCTTTCTTCTCACCATCAATATCTGGACTTCAAGGAAAGGAACATCGCACCTTCCGTCGAATCGCTATTTTTACAATCATTTCTTCCCTCTTTTCCTAACTTTCATACTCCAGGAGCAAAAATTGATGTACTCAATCGCGTTATAAGTAGGGATGGTAAATTGAACACAATTTAACTCCGGATTAACAAATTAAATTTGAGCTAAACCAGATTTTAAATTATATTTGA
Organism: Erythroxylum orinocense; assembly: GCA_025531955.1. Taxonomy (NCBI): domain Eukaryota; kingdom Viridiplantae; phylum Streptophyta; class Magnoliopsida; order Malpighiales; family Erythroxylaceae; genus Erythroxylum; species Erythroxylum orinocense. The sequence continues at coordinate 29,050,829 of JANZLX010000006.1, read as the reverse complement.
GTTTAAAAAGGTTTATTCAACTTAATTTGACCAATTTAAATAAAATGACCTCAATTTAGCATAACTTACTAAAATGATATTATGTCAGTAAGTTAAAAAATAATTTCATTTTGATCTTGATATGATCTAATTTTAGACTTTCAAATTTTAATTCTAATGCTCCTTTGAGTTATACTTCTTTGATTTTTCCCTCTTTTGTCCTCTTGATTTTATATTTTTGAAACTAGCACAACTAAAGCAATTATATTAACATTTTCTAGTTGAATTTCCTGTAGTGGTTTCATCATTGAAATCACAAAATACGTTTTGTTAATATTCAGGGTAAAGGATCTTGGAACAATAGTTGACTTTTATCTTGCTTCATGCTTTATGAAGCCCCATTAAAAGCTATATAAGCACTTTCCTTCACTTATACCATTCGATTGCTTCACAGACATTGTGGAAGTGGATCCAAATTAGCTAGCTCATCCCAAAGCTTCTTTGGCTCTATATAGTAAGCTGTTACACTAGCATTCCATTGTGTAGAGGAAGTCATCGTCCTTAGAAGCTAATCCTTTTAACATGTAAATATACATAAAAGCTTCAATTAGATCCTTGGAAATAGAATTAATAATGCATGAGATTACCATATAACTCAGCTCTCTGTCGTTGCACTGTACCAAACTCAAGATTTTACTTGCTAAACTTGAGATGACTACTTCAATTAAGTCCTTACTTGAATGTTGTGTGAAGTTTACCTTAAAACTTTTATTTGTATCTAGGATGCTTTTATTTTTCATAAGTTATTTGGTTATTTAAATGTCACAAATTTTCAATTTTTAACTTCTTTTTAGTGGTGTTCGAAAGAATATAGTGCCCTTAACTTGTACATTTCAAGGAAGAGAAAAGAGAAAATTTAGTCATAATATTTGTTGATCCTAGCTTGAAAAAAACTCCGTACTGCATATTAAAGTGAATATTGGAGTTTATTTATCATTGGAAAAAGATAAAAATATATTTTTCATTTTGCATTGAAATGATATTGATATGTCTTTTTGGTCAATATTGCAGAGCATTGAAATGATATTATTATTGACATGTATTATTGTATGGAACCTTTAATATCTTATTAACATTTAATTTCTTGTTTTATTAGGATGAAGAATCCCATTGGAAAAGGAATTATTTTCTACTATGGGGAGAAATTGATAGATAAAACTCATTTGTGTATGTTGGTGATAACAAAATTTTAGTTAAAGACATCAACTTAGATAAATTACATTGGTTAGGTATTGTGGGATCTGCAAAGCACAATTGATATGATGGGTTAAATAAAGCATACTATAAGCACCCAAATAAGCATGAAGAAGGTCGATTAGTTGAGATTGAAGATGATTAAAAAATAAGTGATTTAATCTTACTTGTTTTAAAATACGAAAAAGTGAAGGTTTACTTTAATGGCGAGTACAATGCAAAGAAAGCATTAAAAGCAGATAATGTGGATGATTATGATGGTAATATCCATGATGGTGATGGTGATATGGTTTTAAAAAATAGTAAAGAAGAAGATTGTAATTACATAGAGGATGAATACGTTGTTTTAGCAGTGAGTAATGCAGATGTTAAAAGCTATAATGAAGAAAACATTATCATGTTAAATGAGAATGATGATAATCGTGTGTTGGCATTAGAGGGAATGTGTACTGAAGGAGAAGGTTTGCATATTAAAACTGAGGGTGTGAAAATTGAAGTTGAGGATGTGCAAATTGAAGTAAAAGGTATTCCAAGTAAAGTAAAGGGTGTTCATATTAAAGTAAAGGGTGCACAAATTGAAGTTAAGGGTATGCCAACTGAAGTAGAGGATGTACCAACTAAAAAGGAGCCAAATGATTTTATTGAAAATAAAGTCAGTAAGGATGATAATTTGACTACTTTGGAATGTGATAATGGAATAGATGATGATAAGCTCCAAGCTATGACATCAAAATAGAAAGAAAAGAATTCCAATAGAATAATTTAAGATGAGGTTGTGAATGATCACATTTAAAATGATGAAAGAGAAAATGCACATGAAGATGAGTAAAAGGGGTATAAATCTAAGAAAGAAAGTGAGTAAATTGAGAGTGATGGCTGGGGTCAATACTACACAAGTTAGATGAGGATGTTGACAGTGCATTGAAAAGGTAAATACAAAAATGTTTATTATGATCCAATATCTAACATTTATATTGGGTTGTAGGTTTGAAGTTCAAAGGTGCCAGGAATTCAAGGAGTTGATTATTAAATACTCCATTGCAAAGATTTTAGAACTAAAATACAAGAAAATTAAGAAGTTTGGGTGAGAGTAAGATGTGCACCATAGTGCCCTTAGTTATTTTTTATAAGTATTGAGAGAAACAACATCAATTTTTTCATAAATAGATATAAGATTAAGCACAATTATACAACCACTAACATTAATAATCTTATTATATCTAAATGGATTCCAAACCAATATAAGGATAAGATTGAAGCACAAATAAATATCAAGGTGGAAAACTTAATGGTTTATTAAAAAAGGAGTTAAAGGTAATGGTTTTATTACAGAAGGAGTTAAAAGTTTATGTGAGTTTCAGCACCTGTGAAAGAGCAAAGGCTATTGTCTTTAAGATGATGCATGGTTGTCATATAGAAGAATTTTCTAAATTGTTGGGGGTATGGTAAGGAGGTGAAGAGCATGACCCAAGTACAAAATGAGCAATCATAATAACAATTAATGTTTATGGTAAAAGGTTGTTTGTAAGAGGATATATTTGTTTTATTGCTTAAAAAAAGGGTTGAATTAATCGTTGTATACCAATAATAGAAATTGATGGATGTTTCTTAAAAAGGATACATAAAGGACAATTGTTGTTGACTATTGAAAGGGATGGAAATAATCAGATATTTCTTATTACTTAGGGTGTGGTTATTGTTGAAAGGGATCGACATATATTATAGCAAGAAGAGATATATAAAACATACAAGTATTCCTTGAAGCCATTTGATGGACCAAGATGTTAGCCTAAATATAAAGTCATTAAAATACTAGTTTAGCACTTCACTCTCGCAAGACACGTACTAGACATCCTGAGTGATATCCGATTGCGAATTCTGTAAAAGTGGCGTGCTAGTAGCAGTCAATAAGACAAACCTTCGTACATTTTTTTATTTTTTATTACACACGTGCATGCAAAAATTTATAATTAAATTTGGCCTATACGTTTCATTTCATAAAACTCGAAATCACAATTGTTATTACACTTTATTCAATATCTTTTGCAAAACATTTCCAATTGAAAAATTATACACAACAGAAATACTCAAATACACAAAATACAATAATTGCGGAAGACTCTATTCAGTACAAAAATAAAGAAATATAATGCAGACGCAAACTGATCCCGACCTCTACCTCTTACTTGAATGCAGTGGCTATACTCCCGTTTGCTCAACGAGGTAACTCTTTTGAGCCTGAAAAATATTGCAAATTTTGTGAACTCAATGAGTGGCTATTCTCGATGGCTCACTCATCACATGGCACATACAATTCACAAAATTCACATCATTTCATTAATAATAATATTGAGTCACATATATTTTGCATTTTCTTGAAACATATCTCACAATCAGAAAATCAGTCAAACTGCTTAAATCATACACATCAAATGTATGTGTAATGCTTATGAGAGTCACTTTCAATTTGTTATTGTTATGACCGAGCGTCTATAACTATCCCGTATCCATTGTAGATACCGGGCTCATTAATAACTATCCGTTTTCGTTGGAGATACTAGGCTCATTTTATATAGTGAGCCTTTGGCTCTTATACACTTTTTGAGCTTTAAACTGTTTTTCATAATCTGAGCTTTAAGCTTTTTTTAGATGGCTACTCTGATCACAACAACCTTTATCTTTCATGCATTTTGAAATGAAATGCATCACATTCACATCTTTTCAATCAGTTACTTTATTTCATTTTATAAATGTTATCGGACCTTAGTCCGGCATTCAACATTAAAGTTGAGAATTACTTTTTCATTTATATGCTTATTCACATTTTTCTTCGGAACTCAGTCTGACATTTAACAATCAATTTGTGTTTCACATATTTCATCAAATTAACATACAAGGAGCACTTCTATTATTATTCATGCATTTATCAAACTCCTCGGACATTCAATGTCCAGAATCAGAAAAATCACATTTCTTTTCAATAGCAATTCAAAGCAGAAATTTAAAACATAACAAACAATGAAGGAGACAATCTAGGTCGACTCACAGTACGCTCTATATTAACAATTGCTTCCAAGATCTGGAAACGTCTGAATGTAGATGCTTATCTTGTTTAAACTCTAACTCTTCAAAAATCGCTTGAACCCTAACTTAATGTAACTCACGTACACCATTGTAGAGGTTTACAAGTTTCGATTTTTCTTAAGACAAATGGAAGAAAACTGAAGTTGGGAGTAGGAAAAAGGTAGAAGAAAACACGATTTAACTTTGGTGGAGGTTTGACGAAAAACTCTGTGTAAATGAAGGAACAAGAAGAAGAAAGCTACAAATAAAATGAAGATAAGAGCACTGTACTTGGTCTTTCAAAATTAAGAAAACTTGACTTTAGACTTGGAAACTTGTCCAATTCCTAAGACCTTAGCTAGTTTCCCAACTAACTAGTTGTTATTGAACTAGTTCCATAACTCCCAACTAGTTGTTAGATCATATCATTATTTCTTAGCGTATTCACATATCGCACATTATGAATTTGAGGCATCTTTATTGATAATATGTTGGATCCCGTTTCCGAAATCCAACTACTTATACAGATTCTCTCATACGTACACATGATTCCTTATAAACTCTTTTTGCTCTGATACCATCTATGTTGGGACCCAATTTCAGGAACCGGATCCCAACCGAAAAATGGAAACGAAAAACAAAATCGGAAAGAACGGATTTCTTAACGAATTCGAAGTGGAACGAAACGGAAGCAAATTAATCGGCACGCGAAAACAAAGTATCGGACACGGAATTCAAATTTCGAAACAGAAACATAAAGCGACAACGGATCCGACATCTGAACACAATTATCGAAAAACTATGCGAGACGCGTTGGAAACCCGAAGACTAATCCGAAACCGGTATAAATTTTTTTTTCATCTTTAATCAATACCATTCCAATATCCCATTAGCAATTTCATAAACTCCATAACTTGATT
>JANZLX010000006.1:29019697-29034230 GCA_025531955.1 Erythroxylum orinocense | reverse complement strand
GAATGAAGTATCTAATGTTTGTAAGTGTAGATACATATATTTGAGATAGGAGGTTTGGACCACAAGAATGATCTCTAACCTCAACTTTAAGCAACTTGCCCATAACCTTCCAAGAATCAAGTTTAAGAAAGACAAAGGTGTGTGGAGCTTGGCAAATAGGCAAACAAACTAAAAGAATATTTAAGAGCAAAAAGTCAGTAACCTCCACTGTACATTTGTAATTACTTCACATGAATTTGTAAACGAGGAATTAAAGTAATTTGAGAGAAGGTTTGGGCTTTAGTATCTAGACCTAGAAGCCGCGAAATCATAGTTACCGGGTGAATATTTAAAAAAGAATTAGATGAATCAATTACCGTTGTAAAAATAAAGTTAGACCGGTGGGTAAATCGTATTTTATCATGTTCAATAGCATTTATTAAATAAAAATAGTTGTTAATTCATCTCTAGATTGTATTAATTATTACAATATTGCATAAGGATCAAAACCTCGTCTTCATTAAATCTAAGATTTTAGAATTTTGAAAACGTTTTATCAAAACCAAAGAAGAGATATCTTTAATTCATCCTATTTGCAAAGAACGTATATCCGGTTAATTATACGTAAGGTGTTTAAAATATGGATAAGCTTTAAAACAAAAAAAACAAAGTTAAGGATAATTAACTTTGTTTACTTAATATTTTGCATTCAATTAAGAGGAAGAGTTAGAGGAGAAGTCTTTCAAATTATTATTAAAATTAACATTTATGAGGTCAAATTGAATAAAGGTACACCAGGCCTTGTTTACTCCACTTTAAAGCTTGTCGGAGTCGTCGCTTTGATGAGACAACAACACCTGAATGGCACGTGTGATAAGACTCTTCATCGATACCGTTGAACACGTGTGACACCGCCTGTAATAGCAAATTCTCAGCCATTCACCTTCAAATCGCTGGGCCCACCACCCCGTCCCAAGCTCATCCACTCTGCCTGCATCTCTTTCTCCCTTCCTTCGCCTGTCCAACGTCTAAAATGATAAGGACAAGATACAAATCACAATCACTGGTGGGACTGGGACTGGGACCCCATCCATTTTTGACCTCAATAATCAGCCAATCAGGTGCATGCCACGATGATCTGAAGACGTCCACGTCATGGGGTGGAGATTCCCTCTTGTGGGGTTTGCTCGGTGGAGGCTGTCGGTGAAAGCGATCGGTCTTGTTGTTTTAGAGTATATCTAAACCATACACGTGGGTGGCATCTGTTCAATCCCCATCAACTCTTGTCTTGGCCACCGGTGGTGGGTAAGAAACTTTCGGAAGCAACTCCAGCTTCCAGGATCAGGTCGCCACTTGGCACGTTCTTACGTCCCGACTCTGATTCGCCTTTAAGGGCAAGTTATTCAATTTCAACAAATTTGTTACCTCAGCTTCTTTTTCATGTATGTGGTAATTAAGCTTATGATTCCTAACTTAATTTGTGGGATCAGCACAACTTTATGATAAGACAACTGGATTATCATCTTATTTTTAGAATAGTTTCAAACCCTTTGCTATAATTGTGGACGAAGTTTGTCCTAAGAAGTAAGCTATTGATGATCCCCGAAAGGATAAGCCTGAACATCGCTAAAATTTCATATCGACATGTCAATTTTCCTTTTTTATAGTGTGGACCTACACATATACATTGTCAAAATTAAAAAGATGCACATATATTTTCTTTCTTCGTCAAATACTCTGTAGTCACCACCCGATTGCTCTCCTGCAGAGTTTCATCCATTAAAACAATCGTCAAACTACTGGCTCCTAACGAGCTTCACTGGTTTACCATATTCTTCTGATGCCCTTCATCGTAAACTATTTCGCAGAACCTTGCCACCTGAAAACAAAGATTTGACCTCAACTTTGTCAAGCCAAGTAACAATCTGTGGGACAGCCAGTGTTTTGTACATTTTGGTACCTAACTTCTTGTTTTGACAAATGTTAGTGAGGTCTTAGTTGTTACTCCAAAGCTACACATATGCTTTCGATTCCCAATCAGATGAATTTGCAAGTTCGTTTCTGGAGTACACGTAACTGCGAGTTTCTAACAATCAATGCAAACGTGTAATAACAAGCATACCTATCACAAAAGGCTTAAGCTTGGTGTATCAACGACATGGTAATGAAGGAAACCAGGAGGAGGGAGTGAGAAGATCACAATAATACCCAATTAACTTCATTGAATAGAACCATCAACCAAATTAATTTCAGAAAATCTGAACGTGTTATTTAATTACATGAAAGTTTCACCATCACCAACGCCATCTCAAGAAACCGAAAAACGAAAAGGACTACAACTGTGGCAACTTTTCATCATTCCCATCTACAGTCTACAAACAAAACCCAACATCACACTTGCATTTGGATAGCATGGACTGTGTTTATTACTTATTCGCAATGACTCCTACAATAAGCTTCGAACACAACATGAGGCGTATATACAAATGGTGTAACTTAGTAGGACCACGACCAAAACGCATGATCTTCAAAACCTGCAGGTGCAGGAGGGTCCGAGTATTCCACAACTTCAAGCTTTGGAAATACATATGGAGGCAAGAGTCCCTTGCTTAAGTTATCATCTTCATCTTGGGACAAATCAGACTGCTCTGGCTCAAAAACATAAGAAGAATCACCAGCCTCTAGGAATGAAGAGTGAACCCCATCAGTGTAATGCGGGCTTTCTGAATCAAATATATCACTTTTGGCTGAGCTGATCTCTTCCTGTTTACACGCCAAAACTGAAACTTTGGACACTGCACCCTCAGAAGCTGAATCATTATCACCAACCTGTTTTTCCTGTGGTTCCCGTGATAATGTGTCTTTGACAGATGATGAACTTCCGTTGTTCTGCCTAAGAAGCAACTTGTCCGACAGTGATTCAACCTGACAAACATCAAACATCATAAAGCCACTCCAATACTGAAAAACATCAAACATCGTATAGCCACTCCAATACTATATCCAAAGAAACCAATTTCAATGTTTACCTCGGACTTTAGCTTGTCCTTCTCTTTGAGAAGACTCTCATAATCAGACTTAAGAGTATCATAGGTCGTTTGAAGTGCCTCATAATCCTTCTCAAGTTGCTTTGTCTTCCACCTTGCTCTGCGATTCTGAAACCATATGGCGACTTGACGAGGCTGCAGACCAAGGTCCTTCGCAAGCTCTATTTTCCTTTCGGGTTCTAGCTTGTTCTCGACCTCAAAACTTTTCTCCAGAAATTGAACTTGGTCAACAGTTAGTCTCCTCTTCTTTTCGGGTTGGTGGAAATACTCGTCCAATTCATCATCTCCATTTCCTTCATTATCAAATGACCCAAAAAATGGCCTAGTCAATCCATTCACTTGGTGAACATCCTCAAAGCTGACCATGGATCTTCGGCCTAAATTCCAGCCACCCCATAGTTAAGACTTAGAAGATCAAGCACGATTAATATTAGATAGTTTTTACGCTTCAATTAGCAGCTTCTTATTATGAACATTACAAACTTTAATAAGGACATAAGTTTTAGGAAATCTCCATGTCACAGATTACATGGAAAAAACAGAACAGAAAACTAATCAAGATGCACAACAGGGTAAGAATCAGGGGAGAAGCTGGAGAGTAATATTTAGAACGATCATCAAATACAACTACAATTACGTCAATCATATTAAAAATTCATTAATTTGACCAAAAAAAAGGATGCTTTATACTTGCTCTCTGTTTTGTATTGTTCGTCGTCGAAATAAAATACAGGAAACAAAACAAAGAGAGCACTACAGATGGTCAACGTCGAAAGGAATTATGGGAGAGAAAGAGAAGGTACCAAGGAAGGACGGAGAAGATCCAGAAAGGAAAAATGCCTCGGGGGGCTGAGAAGATCCAAAACTACTTTTATGGGTTTGAAGCAAAGCACACAAGTTCGAACCAGAATTAGCACTCTCACGACCAACAACCCCGTCCATGCTTTTCAAAGGTTCCACGGCCGATAATAAGTAATTTACTTATTCAAGTAGCCGTGAGAGGGCAGCTCGGGTGAAACAATCAAACGGCCCGATACTCGCACAGCAAAACAATCTCTAGTTTATGTTCTTTTATTCAACTTTGGTCACTTGGACCTAAGACTTGTGACGGAAGAAGCTGGTGATGATGATCTCGGTGATATGAGAAGTGTGGGAGCACCTGCAACAGCTCACACCCATCACTCAGAAGAACGTAAGCTATTGATCCTTGCACACAAACAGAGAGAGAGTGACGAAGAACAGAGGTGAAGAAAGAGGGAGACAAACAAAAGACAAGAGTTGTGTAATAACTAGAAATTAATGGAGAGGAGGGCAGACAGCAAGTCCAGCACAAGTGCAGGGAGGGGGTGGCTTTTAAGGAAGAAATTGTTGTTACAGAGCGACTCTTACAAACATACCCCTCCTTCCCCCCTCAGGCCTGAAGACAAATATGTCTCTTTGATTTCGTTTTCTCATGTTTTTTCAAATGAGGCGATGACAATATCACAAGAAATCAAGAAGGCATAAAAGATGATTCTATCAAGAAATGGGGACTTACTTCCAGACTCTCAAGGTGTATTCATAGTTTATATCATAATCTATAAAGTTAACTTATCAATACAATTTCAATTTGGACAAAACTTTATTTATGTAATATCTTAAAATTTTCGTCAACTACTAAAAATAAATTTTAATATAATTATTTGAACCATTGGAATGAAATAGGATATATTTATTTGAATTAATTATTTTATTTAATATTAAGGAATCGTTAAAATTTAATAATAATTGTATTATTGAATGGGAATTTAGTATTTTTGCGGAAATTGACAGAAGTTGGAGTGAAAAAGAAAGAAGACTATTCTTGAAATTGAAACCGACCAAAATGTATTTATTTTGAAATAATAATATACAAAAGAAATGAATTGTCTAAAAGAAAAAAGAAGAGGGTAAAATCGTCACGTTAAGATTTTCAAGTTAAAAGATGACAACGAGGCAGAGAGAAACAGGGCAAGGGAAAAGACAAAACAAATGTGTCCACCACCAACGCATCAACGTCACTTTCAATAAAGACGTGGCGATCTCGACGTTCCATGTCCAAGGGATACTCACTCCGCTGACTCACAACTCTTTCCCTTGACCTGGTCACCACCACCCCATCCCACTACCTTCCAACATGGCCACCCCTCATAGGCCCTCTATCATGTGAACTGGGGCCCACCGTGTCAAGCTCCAATTTCTTGTTTCATATTGTGCTATCCAATTTAAATTTTATGGGAGTAAGTTATAACAATTAATGTGATTTACAAATTTTAATAGGATATTTTAGAATATTAGGAAGTAATTGCAATCTTGATGCTGTCCTCTATCTTGTGTTAATGAAAAGGGTAAGTATTTGATCCAGTAGTCTACTCACTTAAAACATAGTATAATTAGACTCTAAAGTTATAGAAAAGTCAATGATTGAACTTCTCGTAAATTTAATTCTTAGCTGTAACTTAGAATAAAAAGGTAGAAGTCAAGGCAATAGTATTCAATTATTAATACTACGGAATAAACTTTGATCTCAAAATTCGTTCACCTGAGAGAGTACCAAGCAATCTCTCTCAAAAGTCAAAACAGGCGGGTAGGTTAGTGATTAATGGCAGCAGTTTTGCAAGGCCGACGCGATAAAATCTTAGTTGTCATAATTAAATATCCATGAAATGATAAATATCTTATAAAACTTGAATTGAATGAATGCATACAGTTATCAGCATAAGACATGATTTTTCTTTCAGTCATGTACATTGTTTAGTAAAAATCTTAAATCCTGGTTACCGTTACTCTTAACCAGGATTTAAGAGTGGAGACCATTGAATACCAATATCATGAAAAGCCTTGTATTGGGTTCTGAATACTATTCATTTATGTCCATAAAAAAAAAACAACGCAAGAAAATTACAAAAATAATTGAAAACTAATTGCTTGCCCGTACACAGAAACGAATCTTCGTGAAAGATTGCAATCTTTCTCACACTATCGTGACGTGAACCTGTTTAGACTATCTTGGGGCTGGCAAAAGGAAAATAAACAAAATTAAGTACATAAATGAAAGAGATATGGGTTGGAGCTTTCAACTCTTGAAATTAAAAGATGTACCTGCTTATCAATTCTTATACTATATGTCGAACGTCACCATCATTGCCCACGTCCACAACGTACCTCGCTAACGTTGCTAGAATATATTGTACTTTTTTTTTCAAGATTTATTTTTATCTTCCAAATTTAGGTCAGTTTTGAATTTGCGCTCTATCACTTAGTGCAGCCCAAAGTCTAACTATATATTTAAAAAAAAAACCTAATGTTACTAACTTCTTCTATCTTATATCAAGTTCGAGTCTCCTTCAACCCAATCTTATGAATACCGTTCCGTTCCGGGTGATTCCGGCCGGAACGTATTGTACTGGCTAGAAATCGAAACGGAACAGGTCACCTTAGTATCTATCTTAAATACCGGCCGGTACCGTGAACTCTTGAAATTTCAGGGACTAATCTGCAAATTAAAAAAATCCTAAATCCCCCCCCCTCGGTCGGCTGAGAGCTTCTACCTTCTGGACTTTTCTTTAGCCTCTTCTTCTCTCATCTTCTCACCGTCGCGTCGCCTCTCTCCTCTTCTCACCGTCGCGTCGCCTGATCTGCTCTGACGCTCATCCTCTTTCGCTCATCGCCTCATCCTCCCTTGGCATCGAAGACGCTTCCTCCACGGGGACCCGAAGACGCCACCGACCACCACCTTCTCTGCGTGAAGCTATTACACCGCAGCATCAGAGACGTGTCTGAAGCCACCGGAGATGCGTCTGAAGCCATCAGAGACATCTCGAAGCTCAACAATATAAACAAATAACAAAAGAGAACACGAAGATGATGGATTATCTCTCATCCTCAGAGAGTAAAATGGAAACAAAAAAATGGCACAAAAGAAACATTATGTCTGATAATTCGAAGATTACATACAAGAAGTAGACAGGGAGAAATTATTAAGTAATTAATTAAAAAAAAGTTAATGAAGTGATAGGGAGATTGTGCCATCGTGGGCAATCTTATCCTCATCTGCAAGATATAATTATTTAATCATTAATTAAATTTAATTGCATAAAGTGGATAAAGATAAAGTTTGAGCTGTAACGCCCAATTAAAAAAGTGTGGTGCAACCATTTCTAAATTTTTTATTAATTTATTAATTTCATCATCTGGATTAATATTACGATTCTTTTAATATTTTCATTTAGAAAAGTTATAATCAAAGAAATGGATAAACTTAGTTAGTCTTTTGTTAGCACTCTACATCTATTTTTGGATGAACCTTATCTTAATTGATGTTGTCCTTTTCAATTGTTAAGTCTCCTATATAAGTTTGAAGGCTACAAGCTTGAAGAAAGATAAGGAGTCATACTAAACAAATTAAGTCTGCTCTATACACTCATTAGAGGTGTATTAAATGAGTATATAAGATTTTTGTTCGGTGATTCACAATTCTTATATTTGATGGTTGGCTAAATGCTTTATTTATTTCTTTCACTATATTTGTTTACTCGATATATAACTTTATAAAGACCGTTTTCCCTAGTGTCTTATGATTGGTATAAAGTAGTCCACATAAATTGGCAACTAGTTTAATTAATACAAAAGGATATTCTATTACAAAAATAAAATGATTGTTTAATTTCTATACATAAATATTTAAAATTAACGCATTATTTTTCTTGATAACATGTATTTTGAGTTAGTTTGCTTTTAGTTGATGATTTTATTCCAGACAAAAGCGGATTTTGACTTATCTTTGTATTTATTATTTATGTTAGCTTTAAGTGCTTAGAGAATGAGTTTTAAATCATTTCTTCAATAAAATTTAAAAAAAGTCTCACTTTATAATGTGAGGTCAATTGATCGTTGCCTTAACATTAGTTAACAAAATGCCCATCAATCAACCAAATGGAGGGTATTGTTCGACTACTGCCTGATGTTGTTTTTAGAAAGAAATACTTCTTAGAACAAACATTATTTTTGGTCAATACATGCTTTCAAAATCTCATTTTAAAAGTGAGAATTGTTGATATAATTTAATATTTTTAACACTTCATATGATAAAAAGTGAAGGATGCAATAAGGGAAGTTGTTAAGAAATATCATTATAATAATTATTGTACATTTACTTTCCTTCTTCTTGTATATATTTTTCTTTGTTGCATATCCTGCTACTGGAGGATCACATGTTCTATGTCAATGAATACACAACGAAACACATTAAGCCAACTCTCTACTCTTTCCTATCTATTTCTTAAGATGGCATCAGAGCTAGCCTTCTAATCCATGGCAAGAGACAATAAAAATTTAGGCAACAAAAATTCAAGCACCAGCTCCAATATGGATCCAACAAATCTATATTATGTTCATCATTAGGATCATCCAAGTCACATGCTTGTCCCCGTCAAATTAAATGGTGCCAATTACCCATCATGGAGCAAGTCTATGATTCACGCTCTCACAGCTAAAAACAAAATTGGCTTCATTGATGGGTCCATTGAACAACCTTCAGCAGTAGAACAACAACAAAATATGCTTTATGGAATCAATGCAATAGCATGATCTTATCATGGCTCACTCACTCTGTTGAACCTGATCTTGCCAAAGGGGTCATTCATGAAAAGACAACCTATGAAGTTTAGGAAGATTTCAAAGATCAATTCTCACAAAAGAATGCACCTGTAATCTGCCAAATTAAAAAATCATTGGCTTCACTCACGCAAGGTATCATGACAGGTTCAACCTATTTCACAAAACTCAAAGGTCTTTGGGATGAATTAGATACATATCGGGCACTTCCCACTTGCAACCAGATGAAAGCACATAATGAACAGAGAGATGAAGATCGTTTGATGCAGTTTCTTATGGGTCTTAATGACACCTATAATGTTGTTTGTACAAATGTCCTCATGATGTCCCCACTACCTAATGTACGCCAAGCATACTCATTTGTTATTCAAGAGGAAACCCAACGACAATTGACACCAGAGCAGATTGAAAATTTCTCCATTGTGGTTATTGTTTCAAAACATAGAAATAATTCCTCATATAAATTCAAAGATAATCATTGTGAGCATTGCAATAAAGGTCACACGATTGAAAATTGTCGCACTCTAAAGTTTCATTGCAAATATTGTGATAAAAAAAGGCCATACTGAGGTGCAAATTCAAAAATGGCACATGGGTTTCCAATAACAACACAAGAAGCCAAGGTAATCGAAACAACAATTCACAACAACAACAACGTGGAACTCAAAGAAACACGATGAATTTGTTTGCTAATGCAACAACATCTTCTCAATCTCAATCCACACATGGAGTTCAATCATAAGACATCAATAATTCTCATGGACTTTCCACGTATCAACTCTGACAAATTGCTCAAAGCTTGGCTATGATGGCTCATAATCATATTTCACCCAGTAAAAGTGATGCTTATGTAAATACTGCAAGTCTGTCTCTTTTTCAAAATGCTTCAATTAATTCTGTGCTTACTAAGCCTTGGATCTTGGATAGTGGAGCTACTGACCATATCACTTCTGACTCCACACTTTTTCACTCAAACAAAATCTTCATCTATCCCCAATGTCAATCTACCAACAGGGTCATCTACCTTAATTAATTCCATTGGAACCATACCATTTAACTCAGATATCACCTTAAACAATGTTTTATGTGTTCCTTCCTTTTGCTTAAATTTAATGTCTGTTAGCAAACTCACCAGTGATTTAAATTGTTGTGTCATTTTATTTCCCACCTTTTGTGTTTTACAAGACTTGGCTACGAGGAAGATGATTGGTTTGGGTAAACAGCGTGGTGGTCTCTATTACATGTCTTTGCTATAACAAACACCTATTTCTTATCAAGTTTCACCACCCTCAGATTTATGACACATGCGTCTCGGACATCCATCATCATCCCGCCTTAGAATAATTGCTCCATTATTGTCTTCTTATAATATCAATTTTGATAATAAACGTGTTGTTTGTCCTATGGCTAGGCAGACCAGACTCCCATTTCCTTCAAGTATTATCTCTACAAATGCTCCATTTGATTTACTACATTGTGATATTTGGGGTCCAGACAAATTACCAACTCATTCAGGGGCTCGTTTTTTCTCACAATTGTGCATGATTTTACAAGGTGCACTTGGTTATTTCTTATGCAATTCAAATATGAAACTCAATCTCTTTTGTAGTCATTTATTACATTTGCTAAAACATAATTTCATGCATCAATTAAAGTAATCAGAGTAGACAATGGAAAAGAATTCTTGTCCACGATTTTTTTTCAATCTCATGGCATTGAATATCAACATACTTGTGTTTCAACTCCCCAACAAAATGCGAGTAGTTGAACGTAAACATCACCATATATTAAATGTCGCACGAGCATTATGCTATCAATCTTCTATGCTTTTCACCTTTTGGGAGAAATGTGTATTGCCCACTGTCTATCTTATTAACCGATTGCCATCCCCATTGTTATCTTCAAAGTCACCTTATGAATTATTATACAATCATTGACCATCACTTGATCACTTGAAAGTTTTTGGTTGTCTGTGTTACGCAACGGTTGTCCAACCTAGTCATAAATTTGACGCTTAAACCAAATGTTGTGTTTTTATGGGGTATCCCACTGGTCAAAAGGGTTACAAACTTTATGACTTAGAAAACAAAAAAAGATTTTGTAAGTCGTGATGTCCAATTTTCTGAGACTATCTTTCCTTTCAATTCAATCACACCAAAGCCATCTACAATGCCTTCCAACCTTTCCATTGACATCATAAAAGGTTGGGATCCTTCATCGATAAGTACTTTCCCATCCCAACACTCTTCCCACCAGCCTGCATTCATACCTGAACCTACATCTTCTATACAGTCCCCACTAAATATTGTTGAAGAAAATATTTCTACCCAATTTACACAATCTTTTATGCCTTCGATCGAAAACATCGATAATATTTCCTCCACTCAGATACCCTCTCCTCCACCTTTACGTCAATCTCTTCGGCCAAAGCAACCCCCAGCATGGCTTAAAGACTATATACTGTCAACACAAGTCAATCATCCTTCCACGAAGTCATGCACTGTAAAAGGTATTAGGTATCCTCTTTCTCATTTTCTCTTATACTCTCATATATCTTCTACCCATTGCATCTTTTAGCTATTACAATTCATACCGAGCCTCAATCTATGCTCAAGTTGTCTTTGATCCACGTTGGCAACAAGCTATAAATATCGATTTAGAAGCATTATAGCAAAATAAGACTTGGAGTTTAGTTCCACTTCTTGATGGCCATAAGCCCATTGGCTACAGATGGGTTTACAAAATCAAATACAAATCCGATGGGACAATTGAATGCTACAAGGCTCGAATTTTTCAAAAGGATACACGCAATTTGAGGGAATTAATTACTAGCAAACATTCTCTCCTACAGCAAAACTCGCTACACTTCGTTGCCTCCTTGTTGTCATTTCTTCTTGAAATTGGTTTGCCTACCAGCTAGATGCTCAAAATGTTTTCCTTCATGAAGACTTATAAGAGGAAGTATACATGGAACCTCCACCTGGTCTCTGCCGATAGGGGGAGAATATTGTATGTCGGCTCCACAAATCTCTTTACAGTCTCAAGTAAGCCTTAAGAAATTGGTTCTTCGCTTTTTCAACAACCTTTCATGGTGAATGCTGTCACATGTAACCAAATATTAAAAAAAAACCAACTTCCTGCAACACAAATTAATGTAGTAGTAAAAAGTAGGGATCGTTTCCACGAGGAATTCAAACGTTAGTAGTTATGCAATAAAAGGGGGGGTTTTGTAATTGTGAATTAAACAGAATTTAATTGAAAATTGAAATTAAAAAATAACTAAAAATAAAATAATGAGAATTTAACAATCAATAGAAATGAATTTTGGTTTCCGGTCTCCTTCGTTATTGAACTTGCGTTAATCATTGACACTAAAAATAACCAATTTATTAGTTCAGCATTCGTCGTGGTAAATTTCTTTACCTATTTTCTCTTATGTTTAGTTAACCAAAACATGTATTTGAATTAACCCTTATTAATTAATAACCTGTATACGATCTCAAATTTAATTAATTAATAGCTTTACGAATCAAGAAAATCGACGAACTAGACAACATACATACGATTTACATTTAGCCTAGATAATTATTTTTTCTATAATCATGTCCCTAACGTAGTAGACAAAAATCCTAATCGCTACTTTTGATTAAAAGAATTGAACATCAACCATTTTAACCTATCAATTGATTGAATAAAAGCACAAACTATTTGCGCACCTAGCTGTCAAATTAAACAATCAAATAATGACTCAGAAAAATAATTAATATTTGACTAATAAATCGATTGAAATAAAGAACAAAAATCTCACAACATGCAAAATTCAATAACTAAGATTCCGTAAACCAAGAAATAAAAGTTTAGTGACCCAACATCATAATTTTCCTAATTATTCCGACTGTCACTGGTGTTTGGACTATCATGGGTGTTACTCTTCTTTGCTATCTGTTCTCCTAGCTGCCGCCACTGGTCTCTTGTTAAACACAGCCCCCTCGATTCTTGCCTCTCCATGTACTGTTACATGATTTTCTTTCTTTTTTAATTCCCCACTCAGCCGCCGCCACTGGTCTTTTGCTCCCCCCTGTTACGTTATTTCTGTAGCTAATTAGACAATTTTAAGTTGCTACTCCTTAAAACCCTTATGCATTGTTCCCTCTTTTGTTCTGTGTTTTCACCAATTAAAAGCACTCTCGTTTTCTTTTCCACGCAAGCCCTCTTCTCTGATTTTTTTAACGCAACCCTCACTTTAAAAAAACCCCAAAACCTCCAGCCTTCCAAATGTCTACGTTTTATGCTCTTGTTTTATATTCTTTTGCCCTCATGAGCAGCTTGATGTCGTTTTAATGAGTGGCCAAAATGTTTGCGTTTTGGGCTGAGTCGTTTTAGTGCTTGTATGTTGGCCAGTGACTTCTTTTCGTTCCTTTGCTGTGTCGTTTTCTTTAAACTTCCAATCTGCTGCATTTCAAGCTTTTAGATGTTGCACGAGGCCATGTCTAATTAGGGTCAACGTCTATTTCAGCTCTTTTTGTCCCAAAATCGTCGCAGTTCTTTTTGTTTAGTTCCAAAATACACCTTGATATAAAACAAGATTAATTCCCATTAAGTATATCTTCAAACCTCAAGAATAAAGAAAATTAACACATAAAAAGATAGAAAATAACAACATTAACAAACTTCCCCACACTTAACCTTTTGCTCGCCCTCGAGCAAATTAAACATGACCTTAAAATTCTATCAATTCGTTTTCAAAGAAACCAGGCGCATGCAATCATTCAAACTTTGGCCAATCGAATGTCAAGCTACCATACACATCATAATTAGTTTTCATCGGTGCACATAAACAAACTCAACTTATGAAACTATCATTCAAAGATAAGCATAAACTCACAATGGATTTTCCTCACGGAATTCACTCATTTCACTCAAGTGTTTATAGGTTGTGTTTCGCTCAAGACTCCCTATAGGAAATCACACTACCATAGGCTTGCAAATACACCAATTCTCTTCTACAGTGATTACATGCTAAAATAGATCAAAAGGGCTTTATTTGAGGATGTAATGGGGCCGAGATTAGGGTGAGTCAAAAGGATTTGAAAGGGTTCTTCACAAGCAGTCATAAAGCACTAAATATACAAAGGGACAACAAAACATATTTATGAGAATTGTATGTAAATAACTAACTACTCAAATTTTATTTTTATTTTTATTTTTTTGCTACTATACTTGATTCTTTTCTTTTCTTTTCTTTTTTCTTTTCTTTTTTTTGTTTTTTTAATACTAAGGAAACAATAATCAATAATAGCAGTTAAATACAATGTACTCTATGAGTAGAAGTACTAGTAAACTCATCTTAGAAAGTAAAATAAAGGCGAAAGTCCCAAAACTAGCTAACTTAGTACTTTATTAAAATTGTAAATAGGTAAGGCTAATGGGGTTTGATGTTTCAGAATGAGGTGTTTTTTTTAAGAAACAAAATGGGTAAAGGCTCAAAGGGATTTGCAAGGGTAAATAAGATAGGTGGGTCATTTACGTCAAGGGTTAAAAGAAAAAGGGGCCTTAATCATTTCTATCTAGCATGTATTTAATAGATTCAAATCGGTTCAAAGCAAGTTTTGAAGGTTATCACCTAAGGGAGTATCA
Source organism: Erythroxylum orinocense (assembly GCA_025531955.1). Classification (NCBI taxonomy): domain Eukaryota; kingdom Viridiplantae; phylum Streptophyta; class Magnoliopsida; order Malpighiales; family Erythroxylaceae; genus Erythroxylum; species Erythroxylum orinocense. Next base: position 29,019,933 of record JANZLX010000006.1, on the reverse strand, counting down.
CACACACAAAGAAATGAAATGAATTTTGAATGGAGTCATATAGGCTCAAACCTTCAAATAAGCTCAATTGAAAATCCATTATGCTTTCATACATTACCTAATCACTCAAGCATCAATTTCTCAGTAAACTTATGTAACCAACTACTTTAATCAATCAGCATGATTCACCTTCTATTCAATTGGCCTAATTTGACTTCAAGCACACAATTCAGTCTCATTCCAACTACTAAGATAGA
>JANZLX010000006.1:28973583-29019597 GCA_025531955.1 Erythroxylum orinocense | reverse complement strand
AAGTCAATCTATTGTCTAATAGAGTCTCAAACTAAGTGACATATTACATTAGTAATATAATCATATTATATAATAGTTATATAATTTAACAACAGAAGAACATATACTCACATATATAAATGCAAAGGCAATGAGAACATTAAGTTGTTGAGCATAAACGTAGAAATTGCAAGTGCTTAACCCATATTCAATTTTAGACATAACAGTAGAAATTCCAAGTGCTTACCCTATGACTCTCCTCTGTCAATGTTGAATGATCAATGTTTAATGTTCAATGTTCAACCAATTCAAGCCTGCACATAAAATTAGTGAAATTTGGTTTAATCAATGAATTAAGACAAGATTTATGCTAAATTTGAAAATCAAAACAAAAAATCAAGAAATATTCATGGTCAACTCGGTGTTCCATCTATGGAACACATGAGGTAAAAATATGGATAAACATAGAAATTGCAAATCCTTGGAAGACAAGTTTATTTCATTAATGTGCTTCAAATAACGTTGACCCAACAGACAGAGTTTCGAAAGTTTGCATATTATATACGAATAAAAGAACACAAGGGCATTGGGGTGTACCTTAGGAATCCAGCCGTGAGCACAGATGACGCGTGATTTTGAGAGAGAGAATTAGGAATCCCACTGTGAGTGCAGATTTGAGATGGAGAAATAGGAATCCAACCGTGAGACGAAAAGGGAAAGACACAGAAATATACCCAAACGTTGAACGAAAAAGGAAAGAGAAATGAAGCTGTTGATCGACGACGGGTGGGGCGGCAACGCTGAGCAAAAGAATTTATGGGTGGTCTATACACGACACAGTACAGCAGAGAGGAGTACGTTTGAGAGGCGGGAGGCGCGCGAGATTATTGAAGAAGACAGCTTTGAAACCCAAATGGTAAACAACTCTCAGTTTTAATTTTTCACCAACATTTCCATGACATTTACTTCATTAACACATCGTGAAATTTATTTGGCCACGTTTCAATACTAAAACGTCTCAATTACACCCTAGATTCCGCGTCGTCTGAGCTCGACGTCGCAAAAAATCTCACATTTCCTGACGTTTTTTAAACGCCAGGAAAGCTCAGAGTTTTCTGCGACGTCTCACCCGTTAAACGTCGCAAAAGCTATACTTTTTTTGTAGTGAGATTTGGTTGGGACATTATATTATTATACTTGGAGGTGTTACATATGACATTGAGATTCCTTTTGATCGTGAAAGAAGATGATAAAAGAATTTCTCTTTATTAAGTAAAGATTATATAAAGGTTATTCTTCACCTTGAAAACAAAATTATAGTGAAATTTCGAAAAGAATCTTTTGAGTTGATGTAAGTAAGGATTATTTACCCAGCCACTTTAAATTGGTTTACTTTCTCTCTTCTCTATCCTCTTTAAAGTATTATCCAATTGTTTGATTGATTTATATTAATTAGTTCCTTTATTCTTATATATATTGATAGTTGTTAAACTGAGTTCATTGGTTATAATTTTTTTAAAATATTGTAAACATATAATTCACCTTCCCTCTTAAGTGTCATTAGAGACTAACACTATTATATCATATCATGTTATTTATTTATATCCCAAAAAGCATCCGTAACAATGATGTCATAAGGTATTTGATAAAAAGTTTCAAAGATTATTGGGAGAAAACTTAATCATTAATTGTTCACTTAAAAACATTTATAATTTGTTTATATATAAACATGGCTTTTACTTATATATCTTAGTCTCTAATTTTTAAGTCTTAAAATATCTAATATAATGCACATTAATTCTAGGACAAAAAAGGTCACGTAATTAAGTTGATGCAAATTAGTATGACATGAAGTTGTTTAACTAAAAACGTCAAGCTAATAATGAAAATCTTTGACTATCAAAAAAGAAGTCCCAATTGTCAAAGTAAATTTTCATTTCTTCACACTCACCCCTCTGTTTTTTTGGAGAAATCTAACAGACTTAAGAAGGCCAGAAGAATATATATGGAGAAAAAAGAAAAAAGAAAAGAGGGAGGAATTGTCAACTTTTTTGGCTTGCCGACTGTCCTCATGGTTCAGCCACGTTTAGTATTTCAAGCCTATGATTATGGGACCATTGCAGAACCTTAATGACTTGCTTTTCTTGGCTTTTATGATACGTCAATATCTTTGGAATTGGATACCTTTCCATAAGTAAACATAGTTTTCATTACTGTTTCCGGTATTTTTCATTTGTTTTTCTTTCTCAAGTTATTGCACAAGTTCTTAGTTCTCTTCGTAACTGCATGTATTTTAAGTTTCTAAACATATGCCGCAAAAGATACATACTTGTTTCAGGTTTGAAGTATTGGTTATGTTTATGATGATCATTTGAGACTTTGTTTTAGAAGTGTGATTATCCAAATCAATTCATCATTCAATATTTTTACTAATCAAATATCAATTTATGCAATTTTCTTGTTAATAACTTTGCTGTTTAGTAATAAGAAAATTTACGACAAATGGTGAATATACTCAGTATTTCTTGAATTATTCTATATCAATATGTAATGATATATTAATTACCTCTTTTAAATAAAATGTTCAATTAATTTATAAATTGAATAAATTAACTTAAGCTTCCTTGTTTTAAAATCAGTTCAAGCCAAACGACCACATATTATGCGTGGTTGTATACATTGCAACAAGCAACCTTGTTTTGATAATCTAAAAGCAGCGCCATGTTCAAAGCCCTATTGGGATGATCAAATTTTATTGGGTACTCCACGCAACAATGCTGTCTCCTACTTCAAGTTGCAAACTCTACAAGTAACATTGCCTTCAATGTCACCAAAATTATACAGTCGTTTTCCTGTTTTCGCAGCCTATTTTGAAGGGATAACAAACTAACAACAGTTAATCCCATTTCTCGATGTAAGTAACAATAAAGGTTCTCCTACTTCAATATATCCTTAATAATTAATTAAAGATGTCTGAGTTGAAATATCTTCATTGAAAACGAAACCCTTCTAACATTTTCACAACAAAAGATCTCTTGTTTTTGTCACAGAAGATACTGTAACAATGAGCATTTAGTCAGCACCTTTTCACTCTTGATGGACAGCAACAAAAAAAGAAAGAAAAAAGGATGGTTGCTTGATTCCCACTATAGGTATAACAAGCCCTTAACGATTCTAATCCAAAGTTAGGTCACATTCCAAACTTTTACTTATATCATCATCTAAAAGTTCAAATGACCTTATGAAGTAGAAACATATCGCGTTCCTGAATTTGACACGTGTGGTAAATCTTGACCTCTATTCATCTGTAATAGCGTTCTACTTTGTAGTGGAGTAGTTGCATTGACATTCCTATGACATAGATATGCCCTTTAAGGTAATGAATGTCAATTAATGGATGGAACTTATGAGTTTTCTTATCGTAGCAGGTATGAAATAAAGACATTGGTGGAGTTCAAGTAGAGTATGTCAAAGTGTGGTAGGTCAAAAAATTGAAATAAAGGGTTTGAGTCGAATAAGGCCGAATTGAAAGATTAGAAGTAACTGAATTTATACTAAAACGACTACTGGCATTAGAATGTATCTACACTTGGGAAACACAATTTGATCACTAATATAAACTCAAAAGGGAAAGTAGTGATGTTTATCTAAATCTTATTGTCAATCGTTGCTTGTCAAGAGTAGGAATGGGGCATAATTGATTACTTGTTAACGCAAACTCTTAGATATCTGTGTATATTTCTTTATCAAAGAGGCCTCCTAGTTGATTCGTTATGTAACTTCATATATAGTATTAAAATATCCACTTTATGTTTGGTATTAAGACATTTTTGTTTAATCGTGTTGAACTAAACCGTAAAAGAAACACTTTCATATTCATTTGACATTCATAATTAACTCCAAACTATTGAAAGGATGTCATATCATTTCTAATGGCAAAAGAAATTCACTTTTTTTGTTCATATAATAATTTGAATCCAAAACCTTTAGAAATTGAGGTTATTACGGAAGTCGTTCTTCCCACGGTTGTATTCTAAGGGATATTTAGGAAGTTCCTGTCCACCATTGCACCATATAAAGAAATTCACACTAATTCCCCATTTTGAGCACCAAAATATAAACTGTCCATTTGCGAGACATCAAGTTCCAAGGTGAGAAGCAATTTCGTACATGTGAATATAATAGCATGTGTGTGTCTGCAGAGAGCCAAGGTCCAACATTTACGCTGTCAGGGTGATGAGTTTCAGGTGACAAACTATCAACCCTTTTATCGTCTTGACCTATGTGGCCGTTGCAGACAGTTAAAATTACTATAAGGTTCCAAATTTGGCTATTAGTTAAAAGAGTCATGAATTTGCATGAAATGAAGAAATTAACATCGAACTTGGAGCTTTGTACATATATGCTTTCCCACTATCAAAAGGGTCCACCGTCCATATCCAATTAATAGATTCTATTTGACCGACAAGGGATGTATATGTTTGAAACATTTTGCTTAAGACCAACTGGCCAACAAAAGAGCTCCATTCATAATTTACTCCAACCAAGGTCTGTAGATAAGTTTACAGAAAATTTTAAGAACTTACACCTACAATCTCCAATGCTAAAAATTATTTGGGAAATCCCTCCATTAATTTGGACCAATATCCTTAAGGGGCATTTCATTCTCGCTATTGTTAGCTAAAAATAGTAATCACCACCAAAATTTGTAGATTCAACTGATGATGACTAACGATTTGCCAACATTAACTAGTCCACCACATTACTTGCATGAACAATCCATGTCTCTCACTTTCTGATGTGGCTGTCACTGTGCTCATGCAAGCCATCGCAGTATGGTAAAGCTTCAAAAGTCCATTTTCTACTGTTCCAAGCTCAAGTTGAAATCAGAAAGTTGCTTATATCCAATCTTTTAGGCCTAACCTAAGTTCATATTAAGTAGGACAGCCAAAGAAGGAACCCGAAGCCTTCCATATTCTGCTAACTCAAAGTTGTGCATACAGTACAGATAACACAAATTGGCCGTAATTAGATCAAAAGTTGCTAGCCAAATGGAAGGCCAGAGCACATTGCAAAATTTAACAAATTGACTTTAGATAGTTACATAATAAACCAAAGTAGAGGTACTAAAAATCATGATCTTGACTTCATATTTTATTGTTATATGGGGCTTTAAGATCAGTTGTCCATTTTTGGAGACCAAACCAGTCTTTCTTTTACCGAGAAGTCCACTTTCCGAAGAAACTGCCTTGATGGTTCCCCATACCATGAGCCAAAGGAGGCGGCAAATGAAAAGATTGCTAAAATCTCACATGCCCTGTAAATGATACCATACCATTTTAGTCAACAATCCCAAACTTTACCTCAATCTCTTAACCATTATAAATACAACCCTACCATGCCACTTGTTGCACATAAAACTACTTCAAGAACAAGGAAAAAACAGAACATAACCCCTAGGTTATTGCTTTTCCATTTCCAACATGGGCAAAGAAAACGGCTACACTGCTAAAATCTTCTCCTTTCTCCTTCTTGGTTCTCTGATCTTGTTGACAACAATGTTGCTTCATGGAGTTGAAGCTCGACAGCTAAGTGGTTCAAGGTTGGTTGGAGATGCTAGTAGATTTAAGCTTGAAGGTCGACTTCATGATTTGCGTGTTAAACGCGAAGTGCTGCATTCAGGGCCAAGTCCTGGCGTTGGACATAGGTACAAAACTCTCCACGCTTCAGGGGACGTCAAGAACTCTGGTCCTAGTCCAGCTGAGGGCCATAAGGATGTTACCGGCGAAAATCACTAGGACGAGCTATGGTGTGTGCCAAAGGAGACGAAACCATTCTTTATCATGTTTAGCACTTACTATACTCCATATAGCAAACACTATCATTGTTATATATTTCATCCATGTTCAGGTTTAATTTGGTTCCTGATCTGCTGTTCTGAAATATAGTATGTGAATTTGTATGATCATAAATGATAAAAATAAAATTAGACCACACATTTTCTGTTATCTTCTTTTGACTAGTATATGACTGGATTTCTCGAAATCACATATATTGGCATTTTTTTATTTTAATTTCCATCTTGAACAACAGATGCTATTTCCTCGTCCTTTTTATTTTTATCTTATTAAGAAATAATGTCATAAGAATATAAATTGTATAAAAAAAACATATATCCAGTATTCATAAATAATGAAATTGATTGGTTGAAATGTAAAGTATATCTCCATTGCTGAAATTCGAGTTCTTGTTTTATATTGTAATAGTAGACTTTGATGAAATATGCGACTTTCTTCTATCATTTTGTCTTTTATTGTTTAGATAGTCTCTCCTGATATGTTTAGTTTGTTCAAATTTGTAGTATCGAACTCTTTTTTTACTTTTATAATTTGATATAGAACTCCTTATAAATGTCAGCCTTACTCTACTTCCTTCCACGATTTTAGTTTCCCTTCATATATAGCACCTCAACTTGAAAGCTTTCACTAGTATTTAGTATCTGTTAATTGTACACCAATGGCACAATAGTGATATTCTCCGCAAAATGATCCCCTTATCCAACGTGAATTTGGCCATCAAATATTCTTAAAATAGAAGTAAAGAGTACAACAAAATTATTGTTTTGTACTCATTCATAATAATCATCTCAAGTCTCAAGAAGTTACTAACTATTTGGTTGAACGCATTGATCTGTTGTTTCAAATATATTCCCTCTTACATCTTCGGTTTTTATAGTATATGGTTTAGATATAATTTGCTTATAAGAGAATTCAACACGTACAAACTCTCTAGCCTCTTCCATATTTCCACACAGGATACAATTTTTATGACACAACACATGACCTCATTTGTTAAACAAAGTTATTTAGCTTTAGCTACTCTTACTTATATAACTTTTGCCAATCGAGTTCGTCTATATTTTAAGGTTTGTTTTCCAACACCCTCTTCATCATGTCTTGTTGCATCAACAATTTCTTCACTCTCCCTTATCATAGCCCAAAATTTTCAGTTATTGAACTTTTCCACTTCAGTCTTTGTAATTGAAGTCATTATTGTGTCAACTATGCTTTGATACCATTTGTTGAGAAATGATATGCAGTAAAAATATGAAAAAAGAACATAAGAAGTTCTAACGAGGTTCAATCAATTGGGTGTTCATATATTCTCCAGAGTTAAGAGCAGTTGTCTTTACTAGATTGATTCTAATGCTTTCTCGATGAAGATTACAAATTTCATACACACACACAAGGTTTATACAAGTATAATTATATATACTAAATATACACTCTAACTGTACAATCTTATGTAAGTTGCTCCTTACCAAAATTCAACCTAATTTAAATATGATTATTAAAAGTTTCAGAATCCTTCCGAGATTCGGAATCCATCAAAAACATAGATTGTGACATGCCGCACTACTTCTCTAAGCACATGGATGTGGGTTCTAACACACTCGTATTTTAAGTTGTTTATCTTACGACTTTATGTGGATGTATATGGGCTCAAACACGCTCATATCTCAAACTATTTTCTTCCTTGAAAAATCTCTCACTCTAAAATGCATTTACTCTAATATGTGTCTTCATCTCTAATTCTTTATATTACAAAGAAGAATATATCTAACATATGATTGTGTGTCAAACTATATTTACCCACCCAGAATCTTCTAAAAGATAATTGTTTACATTATTCCTTTTTTCAAAATGTTTCTAGGAGAACCCAAAAGGTAGAGTTTTAAGAATAAAATCCACCTAATGAACAAAGTTGGAGCATAGTGACAGCTTTCTTCATCGAGTCACTTATAGCAGAGCATATTAGGGACAAAATGAATAAAATAAAATATTAATAATTACACAATTTTTTAATTGTTATTTACTTGTAACATCCTGCTCTCATACTAAGGGTTAGAACCCTAAAATCTGATACATGTGGGATTAATGAGAGATTCAAAAAAATGCATTTTCATGCTCATGCATAATGTTAGCACTCATACATGTGAATTTGAATTTTTGCACAAATCAAAATGACTATAAACGCATTCATTAACAATTGTCGGGTATAATTGATCTATAAATGTGATCATAATTGGAATTGTGAATTATTTGTATTGAAAATTAATTTTTGACAGTATAAGCATTGATTTAGAATTTTTGGTGAAATATGAATTTTTTGGAATTTAAGGATATTTTGGGATTAGGAAAATTGCCAAGTGACTAAATGATTGTTAAATGGTAGTAGAAATAAGAGTCGAATAACAATGAAAATTTTTATATGTGACATTAAGATTTAATGACTGATGTCGTTAAAAATTGGGAAATAATTGGAGTAAAAATTAGAGACAAAATGGACTAGTCATTAAAGTGGACCAAATGGAACCATGGGGAAGTGACATGTGGCACACCACTTGATGAAACACGTTTTTATAAACGATCTTTCACTTTCCAAAAACGACATCTCCCTTGTTCTCCATCTTCTTGATTTCTCATCTTCTCCATTGTTCTTTTTCTTCACTCACAACACTCTTTTCTCCAAGCCACAAGTTGAACCTTGCTTTTTTCTATCACTAGCCATTATATTTTCTTCATTTCTTACTAAAGACCTAACCCTACCACCCTTGAATGGTGATGCACATGGGAGAGAAGAAAGTTAGCGTTAAGAGAGAGCTTTCAGAGTTTGAAAATCTTGAAGCTAAGCAAGTAAGTATAAGCATCACTCTTCTTGAATTGATGAATGAAACATGTTTTGATAATAGTTAATAGTTAAATGTTTATAAAATGAGGATGGGTTCATGATTGAAACGTGGATGATAAATGGGCATAGATTCATGTCTTGCTTTTGTGTTTTGATGGATAATAGATTAAGGAATGACATAATGTTGGATTGGGTGAGTGAATGGTGTTTAATGGGTGATGGAAAAATGTTGGCTTTAACATTTTCCATTTGATTATGCTTCAGTTCTTTAGCTATAACTTTTTCTCTAATTATCCAATGAGATTATTCTTGATTTGGAATAAACTAGAGACATATGGCTACATGTTTCATGATGAAGTCGAATTCAAATTTTGTCTATAAGAGTCTCAAAATCTGACATGAAGTTGAAAACTGAGTTTACTTCTGTGAAAATTCGTCGCGGCAAACTCTTTGCTTCGCCACTATGAACTTGAAGGATTTGGCTAGGATTCCTTTCGGTTAAAGTTCATCGCGACCAACTCTAGGTTTCACCGCGGCCAACTTATGAAAATTTTGCGAGAATTCCTCTTTGGAGGAGTTCGCTGCGACACACTTTTCTTTGCAGTAAACATGTTTCGGTATTTTAGGCATATCTTTTTCTATAGTTATCCAAATGAGATGATTTTTTATTTGGAGTAAACTAGAGACATAGGAATACAAATCATATAAAGGAGTATAATTATGATTCAGTCTCTAAGACTTTCAATTTCTAGATGGAAGTTGAGTATAGTGTATTGTTTCAGTATAAGAATAGTTCAAAAATGTTTGGAGTATAACTTTCAAATTACTGAACCACATTAAATGATTTTGGTGTCATTAAAAACTTAAGAAAATGGGGAATATTTTTCTAGAAGAAAGTGTTATCAAATTACTTCATTTATCTGATCAAAATTATCATGGAAAATTGACCCAAAGATCTGAAATGTTGGAGGTGATATTGGAAAGAATGAGAGTTTGGATATCGTGTGATTATATAATGTTAGAATAACATTAGTGAATGAATTGTTGGTGTTAAAGTACCAAAGACATGCGTATAATGGTAATGAAGAGGTTCATATGATTATAGTTGTGATTAAAAGGAAATGAGTAATGGGTATTAAATCAAAGGTGAATATTAAAAGGAAATGAGTAATGGGTATTAAATAAAAGGTGAATGAGATTTAGATATTGTGAGAGCTAATAATGCTAGAAATAAAATGACGAGTAATTGAATTATGAATTTTGATTCTAATAGTTTTATTGAGGTGTAAACCTAAGTACAAATTATGCTTAGGTGAGTTTTGAAATATGTTGATAATGTGACGAAAATAATGGAAAGATACCCCGGATTGTCATTGAGCATGCATTGTACATATTCTATATTTGTGCATAAACGAATGCTTATAATTGTTCAGTTATTAATGTGTGTTATGCAACGTGTGTATTGCATAATTTTGGATGTGTAGGATAAATGTCCTCATTCAGACATTTCCATAATTGGAAGCAAATGTTAATCTGGAGCGTACTGTAAGTAGACCTAGATGATCTTACTTTATTGTTTGTTTTGTTTATATTACGAATTGAATGATTATTAAATGTGAATGTGTTGGTTCCAGATAAGATATGTCCGAGGAGTTTGATAAATGTGAGAAAATTGAAATGCTCGTCGTATGTGAATTTGATTGAAATAAGTGTACATAATTTGATTGTTAAATGTTGAACAACGATCCGATGATAAATGTATTCTGAATGTGCATTTGCATATGAATGAAATGTGATTCTCAACTTTAATGTTAAATGCAGGACTAAGGTCCGATGATATGAGAATGTGATTGAATGAGAATATGCAACTGTGATTGATGCATTCCATTTCATAAATGCATGAAATATAAAGGCAGTTGTGACCAGAATAGCCACTGAAAAAGAGTTTAAAGCTTAGAATGTGAAAAAGAGCCTAAAGCTCAAAAAGTGACTAAGAGCCAAAGGCTCACAATGTAAAATGAACTTGGTATCTCCAACAGATACGGGACAATTATTAATGAACCAGGTATCCACAATAGATACGGGACAGTTATCAATGAGCCCGGTATCCACAATAGATACGAGACAGTTAGACACTCGGTCATAACAAAATAATAACTGAAAGTGAGTCTCGTTAGCATTACACATGCATGCGATATGTATGATTTAAATAGTTTGAATGATTTCTGAGTGTGAAATATGTCTGAAGTGAATTTGAAATGAACGTGATTTTTTTTAATTGTATGTGTTATGTAATTAAGTGAGCCATCGATGATGGTCGCTCACTGAATTCGCAAAACTCACCCAAAATTTGCAATTATTTTTCAGGCTCAGAAGAGTACCCTGTTAGGCTAACGAGAGTTTATCCACTGCATACAAGTAAGAGATAGATGTCGGAATCAATTTATGGCAGCATTTGTATTTTCTTATTTTTGTATCAATTTGTATATTTTGAAATTTTTGTATAATGCGAATCTGAAAGTATGACTACAAGTATTTTGTATTTGTAATAAGCCCATATGGCTATTGAAATTCGGATGATTGTATTGCTATGATTGAAAAGTTTATGAATAAAGTGGGCCTGTTTTGATTTCAGAACTTCGCATACATGATCGATTAAATTGAAAAAAAATTATACTGAATTATTCGAGTATTTGACTGTTCTAGCATATTGCCCTTGTGCCGTACGTACTCAGACATCACTCAGAATGTCAGGCACGTGTCTTGTGAGGGTAAGGTGCTACATTACTGCACTCATAAAACATCCAGTATAAGGCCTTAGATAGTTCCAAAAGAGTAACAAAAAATACTATGAAATAGGAGTATAACTTCTGATTTGATACCATTAACATACTAACTAACTGATAAAAACATAACAATCATATGCTCCAAATTTACTTTTTACACTCCCCCTTAAGTCAAAATTACATACACCCAATTGTGACCTGAAAAACTAATGTTTGGCCTAGGAAAGAGATTTTGTGAAAATAACTGATGTTTGCTCAGTAGTGCCACAGGAATTTCAACATTATTTTGTTATTAGTTACTAGTTTTCTATTGAAATGATTATGCATATCGATATGCTCAATTCTTCTATAAAAATCATGATTCTTGCCATCACAGTTATGGATCAATCATTATATATAGTGGATTCATTCTACCAAAGACTAGAATATACAAGAACTTTTTCTGAGTCATAAAGCTTTTTGTACTGTAAAAGCTATTATTGCATTCTCTACTTTGGATTATGATAGAGTTATTGTTTCTTACTTTTTTAAAATCCACGTCACTGCATTAGAACCAAAGTTAAAAAAATTACTATGACTATTTTTTAGATCATTTAAATAACATGCCCAGTTACTGTTAGTGAAACCAATCAATATAAAATTCAATACTTTGTAATACTAAATACCAAAATTCACAATCCATGTAACATAACAAAGAATCCTTTCTGTTGCTTCAAAGTGTTATTTTGTAAGATTATGAGTAAATCTAGAAACAACACTAACAAAGAAAGCAATGTTAGGTCTCGTGTGTGTCAGATAGTTTAAACCAAAATCTAAACTTTTGAATACTATTGGATTAACTTTCTTCATCCCATCTTCATGTTGTAGGTTTTTATAGATGTTCATTGGTATGGCTACCACTTTATAATTTTCCATATTAAACCTCTTCAAAAGATTTAACATAATAAAGAATCCTTTTTGTTGCTCCAATGTGTTGTTTTGTAAGGCTATGCATAAATTTAGACACAACACTAACAAGCAAAGCAATGTCAGGTCTAGTGCGTGTCAGATAGTTTAAACCAAATCTAAACTTCTGAATAGTATTGCATTAACTTTCTTGATCACATCTTCTTGTTGTAGGTTCTTATATATGTTCATTCGTATGACTGCCACTTCATAATTTTCCATATTAAACCTCTTCAAAAGGTTTGCAGTATATTTCTTTTGAGACACAAAAATTCTATCAACACCTTATATGATCTCAAGTCCCAAAAAATATTACAATATGTCCAAATTTGTGATATTAAAACTTCTCAACATATAGAACTTAAAATCATAAGGATTTTGAGGAATTCATATAAATCATATCATCTACATAAAGGCAAGCTGCCACAAAAAATTCAATTACCTTGTTTCTTCAAATAAAAAGTAGGTTCATTTTCAACTTTTTGTGACCTGCTATCTTGAAAGAATGAATCAATCTTACTATACCAAATTCACGGTGCTTGCTTTAACTCATAGAGGTTTTTTCTTAACATGTAAACTATTTTTCATTACCACTAATAATAAAGCCCAAAGGTTATGAAACATAAACGTCCTCTTTTAAATCACCATTCGAAAAAATGGACTTCACATTAAATTTGTATACAAGTAATTCCAACTGAGCAACCAATTCCAAAATAATTCTTATAATTTTAAATTGAGTTATAGGAGAACAAATCTCTTCAAAATCTATACCTTGCTATTGTAAGTATCTCTTTGCACAAGTTGACCCTTGTACTTTTGAATGCTTTCATCAATATTATACTTTGTTCAAAACACCCACTTGAGTAATATTGACATTCTTGCCTTTTGGAACATCAATCAACTCCTATATTAAACTTATTTCAATGGCTTGCATCTCCTTTATCACAAATCTACTACTCAAGTTGTTCTACAACTTCTTCAAAACAAGTTGGGTCAATGACTAATAAAGCAAAGTCATATCACTCGTAAATTTCTTTAAGAGATTTTGATTTTCTTGGTGGTGTTTCATTATTATCATTGGATAAGATGGACGTCTTTCCAATCCATTAGACCATGGACACTTTGAATAATAGTTTTTATGTAAATTATAAGTAAAAAGGTAGTAGGAACTAAAATGAACAATGCAGTAGCAATAAATGTGAGGAAACTGTTTTTAGGTAACCTATTGTATGGCTATCTTAGTTCAAATGGTTGATCTTTGAATATGAAAAAGAGGGGATCTGTAGTGTCCCAGATAAATTAGCTTATTCGACATATCCATTTTAAATATTAAAAATAAAAAGAGAAATCAAATGGAATATGTTGCCTCTCGATTGTTTTGTTATACAAAAAAACAATTCGAAGACAATAAGGATTAGATCAATGTAAAAAGGACATCTAGAAAAATATAGGTATCCAATATGTAATAAATACATTGGACTTATATTGATTTTTGTCTTTTTTTTTTTAAGAAATCATTAACTCATTAGCACCATATAAAAAAACTCATAGAGTAACTGTTAATATGAATAAGATAAACTATGTTATAGCCATTTTTGTACATTTAATGTACTATATGGATAAAGGAATACATAGAGTTGAAAGATATGTTATATCGATATTGACAAGATCCGTGGTAATTGTGGCCTCTTGGGGGAATCAATGACTTTATATGTGGCACATTTGCTAGGACTATGTGACTTGGACTATTGATTTCGCCATGAAGATACATATCTGTCACATTGGAATTCACAATCAAATGTGTCCTTATTCCAACCCCTGCATAAGTCCCATACAAAGGATAAGCTAGTTTGCTTAAAGAGAATCCTTTTTATGATCAGACCCAATCATCTCTTCTATGAACAAGCTAGAGAATCTAAATTAGTAGGGATTGCAATGATGTTATCACCAGGTAACGAAGGAACTAAACTTGTAGGTAATAAAGGAGCTGAACTTGTAGGTGATGACATGTTTGAATTTTTTGGTTGTCTAATATCAAAATCATATAGAACTTGATCTTTTAGACCTTTATTGTCAATTTTCCTCTTCAAATATACTTTTTCATTGAACGCAACATCTTGTTAATTATCAATTTGTTACTTATAATATTATATAAATGATATGCTTTTATTTGGAGACTATAGCTGATAGAAATGCATTCCCTATTTTTTCATCATGCTTAGAATATGAATTAACTAAAGCATATGCTATATAACAAAGAATTCTAAATAACTTACCCAAAGCTTCTTACCCATCTAAGCTTCATAAGGTGTCTAACTCAAAACTATTGTTTGATTTTTTTTCATTTTGTGATGCCATTCTATTATGATGTCTATAGTGTTGTAAGTTCCTTGTGAATGTCATTCTCGTCAAAAAAACAATGAAATTATTAAATAAGAATTCATCGCTATGATTAGTTTGAAATGCTTTTATGTTTCTCCTACTTTGTTTCTCCACTAGTGCCTTAATTTTTTTGAAAATTTTAAAGGATTCATATTTGAATTTTAATAAATAAATCCAACTCATACAACTATATTCATTTATAAATAACATAAAATAGAAACTTCCACTAAGTGACTCTATATACACATGTCCAAAAAAATTAGCACATACAAGTTCAAGACAATCAGAAGCCCTCCGTAACTTTTCAATAAGAAATGACCTCCTGTTCTACTTCCTACAAACATATCCCTCATAAAAAACAAGTTAACCAATTTTTGGTAAGCTAAATCATTTCTTTTTTTTTCCTCAAAATTTTCAATCCAATCATATTCAAATGCCTATAACATAGATGTCATAAATTATCCTAATCATTTCTCTTAACAATTAAGGCTTTTTTCACATCATTTAAGACATCAACAGGAAATAATCGGTTTTATCTTGTACGAATATTTGCTATGATTTGACCAAAAAAAATCTCATAAATAACTCATGAATCATCATCAAATACAACAAAATATCCATTAGTTATTAATTGTCCAATACTTAATAAGTTATGAGCTAAACTAGGCACAAATTGCATATTATAAAGAAGTTTAACATCACCTTGTACAATTTTGATAGTAATTGTACCTTTCCCTTTAACTTTATTTGCTTATAATCCCTGAGTCAGACCTCACTTTTTGGTGACTTATCAAGCTTTTTGAGTTCCAAACATGTGGTTAAAGCATCCACTGTCCAAAAACCATACACCTTTGTTGTTGACATCATTTTGAATATATGAATGGGTCAAGAACAATTTGCTCTCCTCTTCAGCCTTCTCTATAAAATTTGGTTGCTTTTGTTCTTATCTCTATTTGGTCTAGCAATTAGTTTCTTTTATGTCCCAATTTATTGCAATATTTGCATTGGATTAAGCTTTTATACTAACGTGATTCACCAATTAGCCACTTCCTCTATCGTCACCACAACCTTGTACACAACCTCTACCTCTACAAGGTTTACTGAATTTTTTTGTCTTTCCATTTAAAAGCTCCCCTTTCACCTGAAAAGCCTTTTTCTCTGACTTTTCATAGGACCTGCCAAGTCTAGCTTTACGGACTAGTAAGGAACTCATCATTGCATCAAGAGTTTAAGTAAACAAGTCTTTATTCTTTACAATTTTTATGAAAAATTGAGGTTAAACTCCTTAAGACCTTACAATAGTTTCTTTACTTAGGGGTTCACTACAAGACTTCATTTGATTAATAATCCCAGACATTTTCAATAAGAATTCTTGGACAATTCTTAATCTTTTATAATCAGTCTCAAAATCATAACAAAGAGTTTGTAATTTTATAGCAATTGAATTCTTATCGCCCAAATATTCTAGATTCAAAATCTACCATGACTTTTTAAAGGTAGTAACCATTGAATTTAGGAAAACATATCATCTTCTAGTGCTAAATAAAAGAGCAATAAGGCCTTTGTATTCTTTTTATGATTTTCTCGTAATAAATGGTCAATTTGGTTCTTTATACCTATTTCCACCCAAGTCTTATATGTTTTTAGACTTTATTTCATTTTGAGACTCAAAAGGTGATATTTTTCATCTTTGAAATTTATAATTTGGGGTTGTACTTCTAAGTTGGTTCCTTCGTTTACCATGGCTTACACTCTTTATGTCAGCCCACAGTTTTTAGCTACTTTTTCATTCCTATTTATCTAACTTGCATAGATAGTTGACAATGTTGAACCAAGAGATAAATTTTTTTTTTTATGGTAGCGACTAAAGTGAAAAAGGCATGAAAGTTGTGACGATTATTGTAATCCATCTTTTGATGTTGCACCTGCTCCTAATGGATGTCACCCTACTTCCAATGCTCCTGCTGTAATACCATAGATGTTGGGGACAGAGGAAAGTAATAAAATAAAATATTAAGAGACAAGATAGTGTTTTAATTGTTATTTACTAGACTCCGTGAAACACCCATACAAGCCTTAAATAGTTCCAAAAGAGCAATAAAAATTACTATAAAATAGAAATAAACCCACGATTTGAAACCTTAGTATAAGGTTTCCACTTAAATCTAAAGTGGTTGTATGGATACGGGACAATCAACGGCACAAGGTGCGTAGATAATGTTTCAACTATCTCCCTAATTTCATCCCAAAGCAGGTTCAAAAGGATAGTTATACATCGCTTAGTAACACATCTAACATTTATTTTAACTTTTTACTAAAAGAAATTATCTCAATCTATAAAGGGCTAGGAAACAGTTTGACACAAACCACTCCCACCCAAAATTTCCTTCCTCTTGTGTCTCATTATCAAGAGATAACTACCAACATTTTAACATACTGAAATATCTTAATATAAATATAAACAATATGTTTTGTAAAGATGAAGCGGAAATCATTGAGCATTTATTTTTTTAGTATAGATTCTCATTAAAAATATGGAATGCCATAACTAGTCTCTATATTATCCAAATTCAAGGCTACTTACTGATTTCCTAAAATGTCTATTATAAAATAGGTCCATATTTGGAGGGAAGAAGGCAATTGCTATAATTTTCTTAAGGGCTTCAGTTTATCACTTGTGGAAAGAGAGGAATAAGAGACGATTCTACAAAAAAGAAAAATCATGGGGTATCCTGAAGATGGAGATCTTTGTGAGAAATTTTCATCTTCTTTGTCATAAATGGTCCAACATTATGAATCTAGTGGGTATAAACTCATGGTTTTATGGTAACTGATAATGTGCTTGATGGGAGCACATTCATATAGGTTTTCTTGTAGATTTTGGGGTCCCTAAGCTTCTTTTCTCTTCTGAAAACATACACATTCAAATTGGAAAATGAGAGCTTAGAAGAATTCCAAAACACCGATTCCTCAAGCACAAACAATAATAGCTCGAGGTATTTCATTTTTCTTCCACATTTAGTTTATATATTATTCTAACGTATATTATTGTTGAATATATATGTTAGAATTGGCTAATATTTGGTATCATAACATGTTAACCTCTGTCTTGTTGAACTTTTCGTATTCTGGAAAAAAAATTTAAATTTGAAAATATGCTTTTAGAGTTGTTTTTGGACGTTTTTCTTTTAATTAAAGGTAGAAATCTTCTATTAAGTGTTTTGGAAGTGTTTCTACATTTAAAAAAAAGTTGTTGTAGTGTCTTCTAGTCTAGTTTTGTTGAGTATCTGACATGCCATAAGCCGGGTTGAAATGACTCGACTGAAGGTTGAAGAAGACCTATTTGTATAAACGATGTCATTTTGTGTCTTGTTATTAAACCAAATGTTCTGCATCATTTTGTCTCCTTTTATTAAACCAAATGTTGTGTCATTTTGAAAGGAGAGAATTCTTCTTCATCTGAGGTGGATGGGCATTAATTATGCTATCTAGAAGGTCGAACCACCTAAGGTAATGGAGGCCAGCACTATAGTTGAAATTGCTCTTTATGAACATTGGGAGCTATCTAATCGCCTAAGTATGATCTTCATTAAAACCAAAGTTTTTGCTGACATTTATGGTTCCATAGAACAACGTGAAAATGTTTGTGCTCAACTGAAGGTTATTAATAAGTAGTTTAAAACTTTAGACAAAGCATTTGCAAGCAACCTAATTATGAAGTTTTCATCTACAAGACTCACCTGCATCTGAGGTGTGCGTGAGCACATCATAAAGATAAGGGACATTGCGTCTCAATTAAAGAAACTAAAGGTTGAGATGTTTGATACTTTCCATGTAAATTACATTTTAAACACCTTTTTACCACGATACAAACCCTTTAAAATCTCTTATAATACACATAAGGATAATGTGTGCTTAAAAGGAAGTGAGATTGTTAATGGAACAGGGAAAGAGTTCGCAGAGTGCACATTTGGTTGTTCAAGGAAAGAAGAAAGGTCAATCCAACTAAAGGGGAAAAGTTCAAATACCTA
Source organism: Erythroxylum orinocense (assembly GCA_025531955.1). Lineage (NCBI taxonomy): Eukaryota > Viridiplantae > Streptophyta > Magnoliopsida > Malpighiales > Erythroxylaceae > Erythroxylum > Erythroxylum orinocense. The sequence continues at coordinate 29,000,783 of JANZLX010000006.1, read as the reverse complement.
CCCAAACTGACATTAAGAAGAATTATAAGTGCTTCTTTTGCAAGAAAAAAGATACATGAAGAAGGATTATATCAAACATAAGAAATGGCTTGAAAAGAAAGGTAATCTAATCTCACTAATTTGTTTTGAATCTAATATGGCTGAAATTTGTCATGACACGTAGTGGATTGATTCTGGTTGTTCAATCCATATTACAAATGTGTTGTAGGATTTGCAAAACCCATGGAAGCCAGTGGGAAGTGAGCAGTATATCTTATCCGAAAGCAAGATATGTTCACATTCAGAGGTTGTTGAGGATTGCAATTTAATTTTATGTACATGTTTTACTTTAAAATTAGAAAATACATTTTATATTCTCAATTTCTCTAAGAATTTGATTTCAGTTTCAATACTTGTACCATTTGGATATTCCCTTCATTTTTTAGAAAAATCTTTAAACTTAAATTATAAATGTAAATTTGTTGGGAATGGTACATTATTTGATGGTCTTTTTCGTTTTAATTTACAAGATAATACCTATTACATTGTAACATATGTTCATGCTGGAACAAAAGATTGTGTTATTAATGAAAATTCCTTTATGTTGTGGCATCAGAGATTAGGACATATCTCTATTGAAAGGATTAAAAGATTGGTGACTAACAGGATACTTAGTTTTTAGATTTTTCTGATTGGTGACTAACAGGGTACTTAGTTTTTAGATTTTGTTAATTTTAAAACTTGTGTAGACTGTATAAAGGGATAGCAGACCAATAAATTAAAGAAAAGTTCCAAGAGAAGTTCAGACATATTAGAAATAAAGAGAAGTTCAGACATATTAGAAATCATACATACGGATATTTGTAGTCCAGATATAAACTCGTAGGGTCAAAAATACTTCATCTCATTTATAAATTATTATTCACAATATATGTATATCTACTTGCTTCATAACAAGAATGAAGCACTAGATGCTTTCAAAATATTCAAAACTAAAGTAGAGAAACAATGCGGTAAGAAAATTAAGATCGTGAGATCTGATAGAAGTGGGTAATCTTATCGTAGATACACTGAAGATGGACAACCACCTGGTCCATTTACAAGGTATCTTCAAGAAAATGGGATAGTAGCCAAATACACTATGATGTGGTAAAAAGAAGAAACTGAACATTATTGGACGTGGTATGGAGTATGATGAGTAGCTCCAAACTTCCTATGTCCTTGTGGACTGAAGCTCTTGAGATTACTATGTATATATAACTGGGAACCAACCAAGGCTGTTCCAAATATAACATTTGAGTTATTCAAAGGCTGGAAACCGAGTTTACGACAATGTCCGTTTGAAATAAGAATTTATAATTCACAAGAGAAAAAATTGAACCTAAGGATTATAAGTGGATATTTCATTGGATATATCAAAAGGTCTAAAGGATATAGGTTCTATTGTCCATCAAATCACACTAGAATTGTGGAATCAAGAAATGTAAAATTTCTTGAGAATGATTTGATTAGTGGAAGGGAACAAGTTCAAGATATAGTTTCTGATAATGATCATATGGATACTCAACCTTTCACCTTAAATAGTAAGGTATTTGTCATTTATAACGATCCTCAAGTTTAAATAGATGTTGTGCAATTAATTGTTGAAATTCAACAGCCTAATGTAAACATAAAATGATAATCAAGAAATTCCTCAAATTGCTGGTAATCTAGTAAATACAGTTATTCAGGAATTACCTGAAAGAATTCAACAACAAGTTGAACAACAAACTCTGCAGGAGGATGTTGGTGCAACATTAAGGAAATCTACTAGAATAAAGAAATTATTTATTACTAGTGATTATGTTGTATATCTACAAGAATCTAACTACAATATTGGAACCGAGAATGATCTTGAAACCTTTTCACGTGTCATGAGTTGCAATGATTAAATTTATAATACAATGTAGAATGATCTTGAAACCTTTTCACAAGTCATGAGTTATAATGAATTAAATTTATGGTACAATGTCATGACGAAAGAAATTAATTATATAAAGAATAATGATGTTTAAGATCTTGCTGAGTTGCCTAAAGGAGCAAAACATATAGGCTGCAAATAGTTATTTAAGGCAAAGAAATACTTATTAGGCAACATTGAGAGAAACAAGGCAAGATTCATTACTAAAGGATTCATTCAAAAAGAAGGAATTGATTACACAGATACATTTTCTCCTATGTCTAGAAAAGATTAACTTCGTATAATTTTGGAATTGGTTTCTCATTTTGACGTGGAATTGCATCAATTGGATTTGAAAATGGTTTAAAAGAGGATTACATAAAACAAGCAAAAGGATTTTCCTATAATAAAGGTGAGCATTTGGTTTGCAAGCATAAAAGATCCATATATGGATTGAAACAAGCATATTGCCAGTGATATTTGAAATTTTATGATATTATCTCATCATTTGGTTTTGAGAAAATCTTACGGATCAATTTATATACCAGAAGATTAGTGGGAGTAAATTTGTTTTATTATATATGTGGATGACATATTAATTGCAAATAATGATAGGGGTTTGTTACATGATGTGAAACAATCTCTGTAAGAATTTTGAAATGAAAAATATGGGTGATGTGTCTTATGTCATTCGCATTAAGATTCATCGAGACAGATTCTATGGTATTTTGGGTTTGTCTCAAGAAGCCTATATTAATAAAGGTTTAGAGAGATTTCGGATAAAAGATTGTTCACCTATTGTAGCTCCCATTGTGAAAGGGGATATGTTCAATTTAGACCAATACCCGAAAAATAATTTTGAAAGGGAACAAATGAAAACGCATTTCATATGCTTTTGCAGTCAGAAGCCTGATGTATGATCAAGTTTGTACAAGACCTGACATTGCATTTGTTATTAGAATGTTAGGCAAATATCAAAGTGACCCAACTTAGGTTGCTAGAGAGCTACAAAGAATGTATTGAGGTACCTTTAAAGGATCAAATATTACATGCTTATGTACAGACGAATCGACAATCTAGAGGTAATAGGGTACTTAGATATCAGGTTATATCTTTATGTTCGCCTATGGAGTCATATCTTGGAGAAGAGTCAAGTAGGCCTTGACTGCTGCTTCCACCATAAAGGCTAAGTTTGTTTCTTGATTTGAGGCTACATCACACAGTGTATGGCAAAAGAATTTCATATATGGGCTTAGACTTATGGATTCCATTTCTAGGCCATTGAGAATTTATTGTGACAATTCAACTGCTATTTTTTTAGCTAAAAACAATAAGAGCGATAGTTAGAGTAAAAACATCGACATCAAGTTTTTATCTATAAAGGAACGTATTAAGGACAAAAAAGTGGTCATATCGTAATACATGGAAGATAATAATTATTTACTAGAGGACTTATCATCATAATTCATATATTATATTTGGATCAAATTAGGATTTAATATCAAGTTAAACGTATGAACTAATGGAACAATGTGAGAACTTCTCATATTCTTGGCGTCATAAATGGTCCAAAATTATTAATTCCGTGGTATTAATTCTTAATTTTATAGTAGCTGATGATGTACTTGATGAGAGCACATTCATATAGGATTTCTTGCAAGTTTTGGTTCCCTTAAGCTTTTTTTTCTTCTAAAAATATTCACCATCAAATTGGGACTTAGAATTTAGAAGAATTCCAAAACGCAGACTCCTCAAACAAAAACAACAATAATTGAAGGTATTTTTTTTCTTCTGAATTTAGTTTTTATGTTATTCTAATGTACATTATTGTTGAATATATACGTAAGAATTGGCTAACAATCTTTTACATAGATGTGCGTTGTGCTCCATAGGAACTTGGTCAACCTCAATGTACATATGAACCGTGTGTGGAGCTTGTAGAGCATGTGCCTGTATAGAAAGCTGTTAGAATATATTATATATATTCTTTGTTTGATTTTGGCATTTTAAATTAGACATATAAGAGGTAGATTTTGTGTTTTATTAGAAGTCCGAATATCTAATGGGATATGGTATCTGCGTGGATTTGTTTTATTAGAAGCCCAATTAGATAATGGGCTGCGTGGATTTCTTTTTGATTTGAAAAAGGAGTCTAAGATACATATGTGATAAGGATGAAAACCTAATATTTTCTCTGCAGCCTTTTTGTTGTTGAGTGAGTGTGGTTGTCTTTTGGGTGAATAACTTACATAAAACCAGCAGTATATTTGGTGAGCATGTGAGTATGTGTGTCGGTGATAGAGTAAGTGCAGTGGGTGTGTTATTCTTTAGCTAGTTATACACTTTTATGATTTGAGGAATATATGAGATATATGGCATAAATATACGTGAGTGTTGTGTGTGTGCAGTGAGTGGAGGTTGCGTGTTCCTCAGCTGACAATATACGTGGTGTTGTTTGAAAATCTCATGGGAGTCACAGCTTGTGTTTTATGAGTAGAGTTTGTGTGTTTTTCAGCTGATAGCATTTATGGGTATTGCTTGAAAATTTTATAGGAGTCTCGGCAAAGGGTTTGATCAAGCTGAAAATTTATTCTTGTGGAGTGGCTCACGTCTACGAACAACTGTCAAATCTTTCTTGAAGGACCTACAGTCATTAAGAATTGAATTCTTGAGAATCAATTGGTTATCTTTGTGTTGGAATTTTTGTGGATTACATCACTTGGGTTGAATGTTTTTGTGCTGCGTTTTCTTTGATGTGTTGTTGTGATTGGTCCATTGTTGTTGCGACAACTTCCAGATCTATTTTAGTGGAATAGAACTTATCGGAAAGTTGTTCTTGTCTATCTCAAGTGTATTTTAGTTTTCGCTCTTTATTATTTTAATCACTTGAGTTGTTTGTTTTTATTATTAAATACTGTTGAGAAAATCCTCTGTTGAGATTAGTACGAGGTGGTCGTACTATTGGGTGTGAAACTCTTTCACGGGTAGTTAGGTTGTGGGATAGTGTCAAGTGTTGAGTGGTGTCGGCTCAGTAAAGCCTTAGGTAAATATATTGTACTTTCGTGAAAGTGATTAAGCTGGGTGAGGGCCCCACAGACTTAAGCAAGATGTGCCGAACTGCGTTACCAAATTTCTGGTGTTCTTATTATTTCGATTTTGCTTATTTTTATATGTTATTGGTGTCAAGGAAATTTGCGGAAAGTTTGCGAAATATTTAACCTTCTTTGTTTTTTTTTCCAATAAAGAAAGTAAAGGTTTAAGAAGCTTCTCTATTAATGCACCAAGGTGTTGGTGGAAAAGACGGTTGAAATTTTTTATGTTCGAAGAAAGCGAGCTGGTTGTGCTCCAATCTATCTAATATGCACTTCTCTTCTGCCTGCATGTTTTGGAATGAAACGCACACCTCTTTCTAGCAAAGACCCAATACTGATGTAATTCTTTAATTGTCCCTTAAATCACCCACAATTGTTTGACCATCCATTTAATGGTCCCATCATTAAAAACGACAATAACGCCAACAAGAGTGTTTTATTTTATGTAACGTACATGCTCACCCTTTAGAAACAAGAATAACGTGAGTAACATTAATGGAGAATGAGCCATGCAACTACCAACGTAGTTCTCTCTCTCTCTCTCTTTATTGAGAAAACTACGATAAATAAAATGAAATGAAAAAATGAAGAAAGGCTTAAGTTAAAATAAATCTTGAGGTGCCTCTCAAGAGCGCTTTTTTAACGTCATATTAGCTAGATGAAAAATCATTAACTTACTCAGAGTAAACTAGCTCAGCCAGTTCAATTTCTTCTGTAGTTTCAACCTGCAAATTCTCTTAATACGGTTTCAAACGATGTCCATTAACTTTAAACACTTTAAAAGTGTCTAAACTCTGAATTTCAACTGCACCATGTGGGAAAACATTAGTAACAACAAGTGGACCTATCCAATGAAATCGTAATTTACCAAGAAAAAGCTTTAGTTTAGAGTGATAAATAAGGACCTTTTGACCTATGAAAAATTCTTTTCTGATTAAGGTTTTGTCGTGAAAGGCCTTAGTCTTTTCTTTATAGATTTTTGCACTCTCATAAGCTTCATTACATATCTCTTCCAACTCTTGCAATTATAATTTTCGATTAAGTCCAACCTCAATTAAATCCAAATTGCATTGTTTGATAGCCCAGTAAACCTTATGTTCCGATTCTACAGGTAAATGACAAGGTTTTCCGAATACTAACCTGTATGACGACATACCAATGGGAGTTTTATATGCTGTCCTATATGCCCATAGCGCGTTGTCTAAGCCAAACTCCAACCATTCCTTTTTTGTTTTTGAATATTTGTTTTGAAAAGGGGCTTTTTGAGTAGAAATTTGTAGATACTTTGAAATTTGACTTTGCAAAATATCTTTAGAAACTAGTTTCGACTAATACAAAATAAATTTTACAGATACATTACCATCAACCTTTTTTATTAAAAAAATATTTCTTTAGACATTATTCAAGAGAGTCTATCAGAACTATTGCTAGTTCTGGGGTTACTGATAAGTAACATAACCCCTACTAAATATTTCCTTTAGAAGATAAGAGAAAAGAGGCCCTATCTTGTGCTTTTCTAGGAAAACATGATAGATTGTTCATTTTCTAAGATTTCTTTCCATACCCTTATTGGTTGTAATGTTGATTGTGTTTTAGGTTGGTCTTTGGAGGGGCTTTAGTGAGATTGTGGAGAAGATCTCCTTAGGGTTTTCATTTATTTTTTTCTCGGGATTATTGTTTAAATTGTAAAAATTCTCAAACTAAAAAATGAACAATTGAGTTTGTTTTACCTTTAATAAATTTAATATCAAAATAGAAAACTTGAAATAACTTACCATCTAGTGAAATATTGTTTTGACGCAATGTTGAACATCTTTTAGTAAACTTCTTTTGCAGATTTGCAATAAATACGTAATTTTTTCAGTAAATCACTTTGAAATTAAGTAATGCATAACACAATATAAAAAATTTCTTTCTTAATAGTAAAGTAATTATATTAAGTAGGATTACAATATCCAGAAGTAAATTTTGCTATCTATTCTTTATTATTAAAAAGTTTCTTTTGGTCCTCCATGTCTCTCATCTTTATTATTAACAAATTGTAGAAAATGATGTCTTGTATCTACTTGTAAAATTAATAAAATACTCTAACTAAAAAATTCAATGTTAAATTCTTTACAACCTCTCATATTCACCTACGTATAGCCATTATGTCTACTAGTAAGCCAAGTTTAACACCTTCATAATAAATAGGTAAAGTAGAGAACTTTCTTATTAGAATGACAACAAACACTACTATTATTATTATTATTATTATTAGTAGTAGTAGTAGTAGTAGTAGTAGTAGTAATAGTAGGTAATATAATAACCAAGTATTACTAAAGCTTAGAACTAATAAAAAAGTGGGAAGGGTCATAAAGAAAATAGCTAAATTATTATTAAAAAATTAGAAATACTATTAAGGCTCTAAATTCTTTGGCCTTAAATATCATGAACTTCTAAAATAAGAAGGTTTTTCGGACAATTAGTAAAAATGTTTAACAGAGGTCTCATCCCTGTAACGCAATAATATAATGAACTAAAACAATTATTATCATAAGCACAATCACAAATAATAGTAACACAAGCTTCAGACAGAATTGATCTAATTGTAAGAATATTAACTAGTAAGTATCGCTAAGTAAATTTTTATAATACGAAGTTAGAAATATTAACAAGAGACTAAAGTATTAAAATTTTCTCAAATTTTTATTTTATTTTTCACTTTTCAATGTGAGATACTTTTGTTTGTGAACTTTTAGCATCTCTCCCTCACAAGTGAATCTATTCATATCGACTTAATTCTCCTTTACTCAAATAACTAATGCGAAGTCGAATAAGTCATTCATAATTTAATATTCATCAAATTAAATTTATAAAGTTCTACTCATCCAAGGGATTAAAGATGAAAATTTACTTCTTATATTGGAACTGAAACTACACCGTTGAGATTCTTTAAATGCAAGTTAGAGTTCACGTTTAGTTGATATCGTGTCAGCAATGAAGCAGCACTTAAAATGCTCATGTTATGACTTTTGTCGAACTCTCTCTAATGTCTTTCACTTAAAAAGTTCTACTGATGTATGCCTAAAACTTTGAGGTGAACTACTAGTTTCGTATGCTTCATTATTATATTGTTAGGCCTTGGAATTCTACAGTCAGCTTTGCACTAAAGTTTGGCATTATATATGACTGTAACTTAGAATTAGGAATTGTTTGTGTACACAACAGGTAGCTTTCAAAGCAATGAAATATCCAATAAGCTCCGTAATATTATCTGTATTAGGTACGAGGTCTAGAGAAGCTTCAACAAAGAAAATGAAATGATAATTGAGCCAAATTAGGCTGTTCAGGAACGGACAAAGAAAACGACTAATAGTCCCTCTAGCCTTGGACCCTATACATGCCTTTGATCTATTCTAGCCCAACGCATGATCTTTGTCTTGACAAGCTCTACTCAGGACATGGTCCCTACGTTTCAGGTTCTCCTTGGCGGTGAACAAGTTGTTGAAGCTAGAGCTACCCAGAAGGTGTTATGATCAAAATGGAGAGATGACCCAGGTGATTAAAAGTGAGTCCCAAGGAATGATCCTATCAAAAGTCCGTATGTGAGCCCATTCTTGCTAAAGCCATTCACTTCACTAGTACCAGAAGCCCAGTTTCTCTACAAAACATCTACTCCATCGTGGCTTCAAACTTATAATTTTTAATTTTCCATATCCTAAATAAAAATAGCTAATAGACTTGTATTGTTTATTTCCCTTTCGAAGAAAAAAAAAAGGGGGAAAGATTCTTAAAAGTTGGTAAACAATTGACGGTACATCCAATTAAAACTAGTATCTTTGTTGATGCATTTGACAGTACATCCAATTGAAAGATTACGAGACATTGAAAGATTCATTTTTATGATGAATTCAAATAATTTGTTTTTAAGATAATTGCAACTTTATCATGTCTACAAGAAGTTTAGTGGAAGTATAATTGTCCTCTTCAGTGAGAGTATGCAGAGATATATTACTCACAGAAAACAATAATTCTATTTTTCAATTGTTGAAAATAAAATTGTCTAATAACAACTCTTGTTGGATATTAAAAAGGTAACAACTTAATTCTGCGAGTTAGATTTATAGAGATAGATTGGAAGTTGTTTACCTATTCTAGGTGTAAGTACATAGATAATGTACTCAAAATGTTTAGTATTTGATATATTTGATGCTTGCGAAGTATTAAAGATATAAATTATTTTATGTATAAGTTGATATTTGAGTTCAATGTTATATGAATATTAAATTTAGAAGTAATTTCTAATTAATATATAGTTTACTTAGAATAATATCATTTTAAGATTAGAAAGGTTCCAATGTAGTAATGGTAGCTAATTAATCCATAATACATTTTTCATTTACTAGAAATGATTAATTGGATCAATAAATTATTTAGTGAACTTGATATAATTCCTTGCATTGTTTAAGATAGTAATGTACTGTGGAACATTAGAATCATTTGGTATATAAAAGGAACGTCTCATCAAAGATCTAAAGACATATTTATGTAGTTGCTCTTAATTATGAAGATAATTAAGATGAAAGTTTTAAGATTTAAGCAAGTTCTCATAATAGGAAATCTATTAGAATTCTCTCATTAAGCCATTATCCTAGCAGTAACATAATCATCATATATTAAGATGATATAAGATACTTAAACGACTGACTTAGTGTAAGTGGGAGAATGTCGGTTTACGCCCTAGAGTCAATCAGTTAGTGTAGTTTAGTAACAAAATAATTTAAAGACATTCTTTATCTAGTACATATTTAGATGTATATGATAAAGTCTATGAGATAATTATACATGCAAATGAAATTATGTTGAAAATATAATTATGATATTCATATTACATTGATGTATTATCCTTTAATTTTCCCAGTCATTCTATTAAGATGGGATATTAATAGAACATCAAAAGACTAGCAATCATTATATTTTTCCTTATGAAGGAAGTAATCGATCTCATAGACTAAAGTATGGAGATATTTAAACAAACGTATGGGTGCTTGTTAGAGAACAAATTCACTAATTTGACCGCATATGAGAAATCTATTTGGAATACTACTTGTATGTTTGTGGAAATTATCATTGTGATGATTATATAGGTGATCATTTGACTTGAGATCTCTGAAGTTATCTTGTATAGGATAATTATATTTTGATATTACTTATGACATATTCTAATCATGGTTAGTTTACTCAGTAGTGATTAGATGACATGAACTATATGGAAGTAGTTGAGTGATTAAGATAGGAATCATCACCCTAAAGCAATCATGGAGAATGTTTCATTTTTTTATTAGTATTGATTCAAGAAATCATTGACTACGGTAGAATGGCATTTTGTAAATAATTTACAAATGTCATTAATTGAATAAATAGCTAATGGTGGATAAGTACTATTATTAGACTCATAATAGAGTAGACATTAATTTTATGCTCTATGTCTAATCAAAACATTGTATGAAGAAAGAATTGAATTATACGAAAAAAATTATGCACAAAAAGATTAATTAAAACTATTTTAATATTCTTAAATATTTGGGTAGTCATGATGTATTGCTAGATGCCGATCTTGATCTATAGATATAAATTGTTTACTTAGAAAATTAAAGATAAATTAGAGGAGTTTAATATATCTACTCCTAAAAATGATTTAGGGTTATAATTTGAATTCATTGCTAACATATTTGGGAACTTAATGAGTTAGATATTAAAAATGGGTTATAGAGAGCGAAGATATTTTAGTCAAGTTAGACTTGATTGTAAAGTTTATGAAACTTTATAATTAAATATGAGGTATTTAATAAATAAAGATCAGTACGGGATATTACATCTTATTAGGACATAACTGGTATTTAATTATAATTATTTTTAATTATAATTAAAGCTTAATTTTAATTAAATTACTAAAATGTCCAAAACCTATTATAAATAGGCTTAAACTCTAATGAAGCTAGCACCCATTTCTTAACTCTCTCTGCAATTGCTGTAGAGTTTGCTCTGTGGATATAGTTAAAGGCCAAACACTTGTGTAGCTACGGTGGTTAAGATAAATAACTTTCAAAAATAGTTTGAGAGATATGACAAGAATATGATCAAGTTTCAGAACAAGGTACAAATTAAGATTCATGTTTTATTATGATTTATGCATTAACAATTTTATATAATTTTAGGGAAATTATTTTTCAAAAAATTAAACGAAAAATTTTTATAGTTATTTTGTTGTGCTTATGATTGAATCCCATCATGATTTCCCAACATACCTAGCTGATAGTTTGTTACTAGATTTGGGTTATTGCTTACTAATAATTCGATATTTAGTAGTTGATTAGTACCAAAAAGGAAACCTCATAGCCTAAAGAAAACTATTCTACAAATGAAGAGAAAGATAAACTATGACTTACTACATCATAGTTAATAGAGACAAATAAACTCAACCATCTTCTTAGTCAAAATATTAGATCTAATAGCATTAATTCAACAATTAAGTTAGTTTGAATTGAATAATTAATACATTACTTATAATATAACTAGAGGATCAACTCTTACCCACGATTTTTTAGTTAAACTTGTTTACTAGCTTACTAATATATAAAAATATCACTTGATGAGGTTTTAAATAGAGATTATATATAATAGATAAATGAATGTTGTAAATATTTCAATAAGCTTTTCCAATTTTATTTCTTTAAAATAAAATCTTGTAATAGCCATAAATTTGTTTCTTGCTCTCCCAATTTAAGAAAACAAAATTCACCAACGTGAAAGGTGAATGGTTTTTGATGGGGCTTAGGAAGACATTAGATTAGATCCAAGTGAGCTCATATATAATTAGGACATCATGTCTCAACCTAAAACCTTAAGGCAATGTGTTATGAGTCCTATCTTTGTGCATAACTCGGTTCATCTTTATGTCTCTTTCTGATGTGGAATTACTCCTCTTTTGAATTTTCAACATCTCTCCCTTGCAAGTGGATCCATCCATAGCAGACTAGCTTCCCTTTAACCCATAGCTCATACAAAGAATTTGAGTCACTCCATGAATCATCCATTCATCTGAGCCAAATCTACGAATCTTTATTCATCAGACTTCGCCAACTTGGCTCTAATACAAATAAAGAGTTTTTAAGGGGGCTTAGAGAGAATTAAAATAGATCTAAATGAGCCCATATATAATTAAGACATCATATCTTAGCCCAAAACCTTAAGGTAATGGGTTATAAGTCCTAACTTTATATGTAACTCACTTCATCCTTATGTCTCTTTCCCATGTGGGTTCACTCTAAATGTAAATTTCCAACAAAATTGAGTGTCCACCCTTATTTTGAGACTTTTTTTGTGATAGTTGTCACCTTTATAATTCATATAAATGATGAACGAGTGGATGGAGTTCTTCTAAGAGAGACACGACTGTGTATATTATAAGTGACATTGAAAGAGACATTTGCAATTTACGTGACATTAGAAGAGACAAGGTCACTTACATGGTTGTGTATGATGCAAAAAAATTAATTTAGGCTATAAAAGAGGAAAAGACAAAAGTTTCATCACCGAGACACCAAACAACACCTAAAAGGAAAAGAAAACAGAGTGAAAGCAAGTAGTTTATGATTCTCATCCTTATTTGATTGATTTTGGGATTGTTTGAGAGTTTGATAATTTGCACATCAACTTTAGTTTCAATCCTGAAACTTTGTGAGACAACTTATTGTTATGGAGCGAGAGATCAAACTTTGTAAATTTTTATTTGTGATTAATAGATTTTCTTGTCAGTTTGGCCTGTAATTTTTCCCTCTACATTGGAAGATTTTTAATGTAAATATTGATGTTTGCTTCTTTATTGAGTTTTTTTTATTCTTATAATGATCGTAACAGATTAAAATTTATTAGAGTACTTTGATGTTGTTATTATGTTTAACATTTTAGAAAGTTATGTTTCTGTTGTTTTTTCTTGTCACCTAATAAGTGGTATTAGGACCATCGTGATGGAAGGTGGAAACAACTTTATAGTCAAGTTGACGTTAACAAACTACTCTATTTAGAGGCTCATGATAAAGGACTTTCTGTATTGCAAGGATCTCTTTGATCCTATTAAAGTGGACAAAGGTGTGAAGGATGATGTTCCTTTAAAACTTAAAAAGATGTCAGATAAATAATGGGAAAAGATAAAGCAGAAAATCTAAGCACGATTAAAAAATAGATTGATATCAGCACATTTAATCATGTGTCTTAAGAATCATATCCTTTTAAGCTGTGAAAAAGGCTAGAAGGACTCTATTAAAGGAAGATTGTTTATAACAAGGCCTCTTTGATTAAAAGGCTTGTGAACTTGAATTTGAAAGCTAGGAAATATATATTAAAGCATCTAAGTGATTCCCATGATATAATCAATAAGCTTATAACACAATGAAGATCATTTTTGATAATGAGCTTCAAGCCTTGTTCCTATTGAGTTCGCTATCAGATAGCTAGGAGACGCTGGTGGTAATGATTAACAAACTCCTGAAGGTGTGCTCTCTTTGGATGTTCTCAAAAAGAGTATGTTTGCAGAAGAAATTAGAATAAAAGAGATGGAAGTTGACGACATGCAGACTTTCATGGCAGAAAGAAGCAAGAGCAAAGGTCCTAAATGGCCTGGCAAGTCTAAGAATCGACCGAAGTCCAGAAGTGACAAAGACATGAAGACATGCAATAATTATGATAAGCTAGGACATATAAAGAGGTTTTACTATAAATGGAAGATGGATAAAAAAAGCAAGACAATTAAAATGACGGAGATGATAAGAGTACACCTACAATTACTTCGAGCATAGATAATGAGGTGTCCCTAGTTTGTGCAACAAGTGAATATTTTCATATTAGTGATTCAGGTTTCGAGTAGTTGATTAACACAGGAGCATCATATCATTGTACTCCAAAAGTGAAGTATTTCTTAAACTAGAAGAGTCGAGACTTTGGGACCATAAAGATGGGTAATCAAAGTTATGCTAAGATTGTTAGTATTGTTAGTATGGGTTATATCTGAGTTCAAACAAATGTTAAAATGTTTGCTGAACTTGAGAGATATACCTCACACTCCGGATTTAACACTAAATCTATTATTGACAAAAGTGTTAGATTGAGAAGGATTTAAGCACAATTTCGAGGATAGAAATTGGAAATTATCTAAGGGAGCAATGACTGTTTTTCGAGGAGAGTTGTGTTACATATTATACAAGACATACTTGAAGGTGTGTGGTGGTGGAAAAGTATACAGAGTCGAAGAGAAAACTTCTCCAAATCTGTGGCATTAACGATTAGGGCACCTGAGTGAGAGGGGAATAAAGTTACTGGTTGGTAAATCCTTATCCCAGTCAAAATTTTTTTACCCTTTAATCTTTGTGATCATCGTTTCGCAGGAAAGTAGAATATCGTCTCATTCAAAAGAAGATCGATAAGGAAGTCATAGTTATTAAAGTTGGTACATTCAGATGTTTGTGGCCCTATTAAGGAGTCACTAGGAGATAACAAATATTTTGTAACATTAATTGATGATGCTTCAAGGAAGACTTAGACATATAGGTTAAAAGCCAAAAGCTAAGTATTTGAATTCATGTCATGGTAGGAAAGGAAGCTAAAGTACCTACAAACAGACTATAGAGGACAATATACTTCCAAGATGTTTGAAGAATATTATACATCGTGTGACAATATATATGAGAAGACTGAACCTGGTATTCTACAACATAATGGTGTTGCTGAGAAGATGAACATACAATTGTATAGAAGGTTCAAGCTACCAAAGGCATTTCAGAGCAAAATAGTCCGAACTGTAGTCTATTTGATCAACCAAACTCCATTAGTTCCATTTAATTTTGAGATTTTTGAAAAATCATGGATTGGTAGAGATCTCACATATCACCATTTAAAAGTTTTTGGCCATAAGGTATTTATAAACATACCCAAGTATCAGAGATAGAAGCTTGACTCAAAGTCAACACCTTGCATCTTTATTGGCTGTGGTGATGATCAGTTTGTTAGAATCTATAACCTAGAGAGGCAAAAGGTGGTTAAGAGTAAAGATATGGTATTCCAGGAGAACAAAAGAGGTGCTGATCTTTTGAGAGAAGATAAGTCAGTATATAGTATCTTATGACATTATTAGCTCTTATCCAATGTCTCCTAATACTGAGTAGTCTATAGATAAAGGAGATAAAGTCTGTGACTAAACACATATTGATGGTGATTAGATACAATTTGATAATGACAAGCTACATGAACCATATCCAGACAATTCTGAATATGAAATTGTTGAGAATAATGAGCAAAGGAAGCAATCAGATCCAACAATTGATGAATTACATATTTAAAGGTCGACAAGTTAGAAAATGCCTTCTACTAGATATCCGAGTGTAAAATATCTAGTGGTTACTGTAAAAGGGGAGCCCAAGAATGTGCAAGAAGTTGTATCTTGTGAAGAAAAAGATCTTTGGCTTACAGGTATAAAAGAAGAGATGAATTCATTTAAGAAGAACAATACATATATGCTTATGAAGCTTCCAAAAGGAAAAAAAAAAGGCATTGAAGAATAAATGGGTGTTCTTAAACTTGAACAACTGGATGTTAAAAAAACTTTCTTGCATGGAGATTTGGAAAAGGGGATATACATGCACAACTATAAGTTTTCAAAGCTAAAGGAAAGGAGAATTTGGTCTGTAAGTTGAAGAAAAGCTTGTATAAGTTGAAACAAACCCTAAGGCAGTGGTATTAAAAGTATTATTTTATGATCGATTATGGTTACAAGTGAACTTATGCCAATGTGTGTGTGTATCTCAAAAAGTTCACAGGTAATAAATTCATCATTCTTCTTCTAAAATGTTAATGATATAATAATTGTAAGTCAAGATGTTATAAGAATCCAAAAGTTAAAGGAGGATTTGTCTAAATATTTTAATATGAAATATTTGGGATATACAAAATAGGTTCTACGTATGGGGATAAATTGGAACATAAAGAGTAGAAAATTACGGTTGTCACGGGAAAGATATATTGGACAGGTGCTAGAAAGTTTTAATATGAAGCATGTTATGCCATTGTTACCTTACTTCAAGTTGAGCAAGTGTGTATGTCCCTCAATAGAAAAGGAGAAAGATTGTATGTTTTATATTCCATACTCATCTATAGTAGGGTCTTTGATGTATGCAATGGTATGTGCAAGGTTAATATTGCACAGATTGTTGGGTTAGTGAGTAGATTCTTATCTAATCTAAGAAAGGTTCAATGGGAAGTAGTAAAATGAATTTTGAGATGCTTGTGAGGTACTTCAAAGTGGAGTTTGTGTTTTGGTAACAGGGAGCTAATTCCAGAAGGTTATATAGAAGCATATATGGCTAGAGATCTTGATGGAAGAAAATATATTTTGTTCAAGTTTATAGGGGGAGTTATATTATAGTAATTTGAGCTACAAAAGAGTGTGACTTTATCTATAACAGAAGCAGAATATGTAGTTGCAGTGGAAGCTTATAAGGAAATGCTTTAGCTAAAAAGATTCCTTTAAGAGTTAAATGTGAAGCAAGAAAACTATGTAGTATTTTGTGATAGTCAAAGTGTTATTGACTTGAGCAATAACACCATTTATCATTCTCGCACAAAACACATAGATGTCAGATATAATTGGCTGAGGTATGTGATTAAGGAGCAACAATTGATGTTGAAGAAGATTTATATGGACTTGAATGGTGCTAATATATTGACTAAAGTAGTTTCTGAAAGCAAGTATGAGCTTTGTAGTAAACTTATTGAGATGTCTTTCAAGTAATTGTTGAAGCATAACATCTCTTACTCATAATTGGGGCTGGAGGAGGAAATTGTCCAATTTCTAACCTTATTTTGAGACTTTCGGTGATTGTTGAAGCCTTTATAGTTTGTAGGAATGATGAACTAGTAGATGAAGCTCTTTTGGGAAAGACACGATCATGTAGGGTGCAACACACTTGTGTCCTTGATTTACATGATTGTATAGAAACTATGTAAGTCTCTGGAATCGTATGAATACATGGTCATCACATACGACCGTGTTATTTAGTTGATCTTTTTTTAAAGTTGTGTTTTTTCTTGTGAAATAACAATTCAGAAGGCCTTATACCTGTCAAGTATCAGTGAATCACAAGCCTATTGGTTGGTTCAAAGGCCAACATACTAATCGTATTCTTATATGATGTTAACTTGAAGCGTGCGATGTTACAGATAACAGGCTCAGAACCAACTTGCATAAAGAAGAAGATTGTAACTTGATATAAAAACTGAATTTATAACCTACAAACCTTTTCAAGATTTGCCTTCAGATCTCTAATAAGACAAAAAGTTGTAACTTTTTCAACGTTGGGAAAACAGATGGCAAAGTAAATAGAAGTACACGATTAGAAGTTACTGTTGTTTGATAATGATGTGCTGCAGCTGGAACTGGGAGGACCAAAGGCTTCTGACCACCAAGTTTGGAGATCTCTCACCACGCACCCAACGATATCTGGAGATTTGTATCCACACATTGTAATGATAAGGAGATGAAGGAATTACAGGTAGCCCAGCAATGAAGCTGACTTTACCTGGTGCAAATGAAAACGAATTAGGCAATGACACTAGGATGAGTCCAGTTGTAAGAAGAAACAAGTCAAACTCCAACTTGAAGAGAGATGCCAAAGTGAAATTCATGCCGCCAGATCCAAGTTTAGTAATAAGTTCTTGTGCCAGGTATACTTGAAAAATGAATGCTTTTAAGAATAAGAAGAAATGAGCGTAGGATAATAAACAGGCGTAGGAATTAGACAAACGTTGGTCTTTTTCGATTAGGTTCAGGACACAAGGTGGTCATAGCACTACTAGGGCGGTGATCGGGTGCGTGGGACATACCTGAAAAGCCATGCCCTAACTTTACCATCAGAGTTGGTGGCTAATTAAGTTTGCATCTCATCTCAGTTGCGGATGTAGTCAAATTTTATCTTAGTGATGATATATAGTTCTGGCTATCTACATATCCATTGTAGAAATCCTCTTCAACCCAGTAATTTAGTTTCAGAACAATGAATGCATAAGTTTTTACTCCCAATACAATGGGTTAATGAGATTGGAGTTTTTGGACTCCTCACTCATTGATCAAATCTTACTAACCATGCTTCACGTTAACTTTGCTGCAGAGGTCGTTTTCTTTTCACGTAGTAGAAAGCGTCATTGTTTACACGGCAAAAGAAGATGATGACTAGTCGTTTTTATCAAGTCTAGACCTTTCCCTTTGGCTTGGACTACTGTACAACTATCCTTTATAAATAACTCGGATACAGGCATTCCCTTCTAACTAAGAATTCTTTGCAACTCAGGTTTACAAGACAGAAGACACACACAAGGCACCAGAAAAAAGAGGAATTTAAATAAGATGGTAAGATTTCACCCCCCTTTTTCTAATATTGCCTTTGCTTCATTACTTGGTTGAAACAGTAGCCGAATTCTTTGGATCATCATTTTAGGACAAAGAATGTACGCTAAGCACATGGGAAGGCTACGTAGACTGGAGGAATAGACCTGCGCGAAGAGGTCGCCATGGCGGAACACTTGCTGCCTCCTTTGTCTTGGGTAGGTACCTTACTTGAAAACAAATTTTCTCCTGATACTGATTTTTGTACAAATTGTTAGTAAGCAAGCTATGATTCAGAAGCTTGTGTTGTGACAGTTCAAAAATATATGACTTGAACTCTTGTGATGTTTGAAACCTTAGCTGTGGAGGTGTTGGAGAATCTAGCATACCTCGCCAATGCAAGTAACCTTGTTCTGTACCTCTCCAAGTTTATGCACTTTTCTCCATCCACCTCTGCCAACATTGTCACCAACTTCATGGGCACGGCTTTTCTTCTTGCAGTACTTGGTGGCTTTCTAGCAGACGCTTATTTTACTACCTATTCTATCTATTTGATAAGTGCTGCAATCGAATTTCTGGTATGATCACTAACAAGTATTTGATCACTTGTCATTTTATTTTATTTTAGACTTTTAGTTGTACCGAAAGAACAGCCACCTTAAGCACATTAAATGTCAATTATGTGTTGCCCATTTCGGCCTGTCACAACCCTTTAGAAAATAATATCAGGGTAGGCAACAAACTCAAGAGTGGGAAGAAAGACAAAGCCATAAAATGATTTGTCCACATACATGTGCCTAAGGTTCTATAGCAAACAAACAATGTCCCCACTCAGATAGGCCCTCAGCTACTATCAAAACCTATCAGAATTTCTGAGAACTTAAGAGTTCCCTTTCGACAAGGAAATAACAAAACGACCTATCGAAAAGGAAAGACGAAAAAAGATGAAGCAATTGCACTAAATTGTCCAATCGTATGCAAGGTACACTGGCAAAGATATTTCTACAACCATCTTAAGGAGTGATAGTGATTACAAATGCGAAAAGTTAATCCAACTTTCACTGACTAATCTTCACCAATGAATAGGGCTTGTTGGTTCTTACAGTCCAAGCACTGGTGCCGTCACTTAAGCCACCACCATGCGTACTGGGGGAAAAGGCCAGGATTTCATGCGAGGGAGTTAGTAGCAGAGAAGCAGCAATGTTGTTTGGAGGCCTGTATCTGGTGGCACTGGGTGTTGGCGGCATAAAAGGTTCACTTCCTCCACATGGTGCAGAGCAGTTTGATGAGACTATACCAAGAGGAAGAAAGCAGAGATCAGCATTCTTCAATTACTACGTGTTCTGTCTCTCTTGCGGTGCTCTAGTTGCAGTAACGTTCGTGGTATGGATAGAAGATAACAAAGGCTGGCAATGGGGTTTTGGGATTTCCACTGCAACAATACTTCTTTCAATTCCTATCTTCTTACTTGGCTCCCCAAATTACAGAACCAAAAATCCTGCAGGAAGCCCACTCACAACCGTGTTGAAGGTAAAATATGTCAATTGCATGCCTATATAATCATGTGAAATTTAAAGGAAAGAGTTTCCCCAAATAATACTTCTCAATTTCGATCCACAGGTTCTTTCTGCATCCATATACAAAACCTTCAAAACCAGGAATTCTGACAATATGGTCATGATCGGGGACACAAGCACATCTCATACGACCAAAACTAGCAGCAAGTGTGAGGAAGGTGATACTAGAATAATGGCAGCAAGTGAACATCCAGTGGGAAATCTCACCTTCCTTGACAGAGCAGTGATACAAAACGCAGTTCATCCAAAGCTGCAATGTACGATGAAGGAGGTAGAAGAGGTTAAGGTAGTACTTAAGATACTGCCCATCTTCATGTCTACCATAATGCTAAATTGTTGTCTTGCACAACTCTCTACCTTTTCTGTTCAACAAGCATCGACCATGAACACAAACCTTGGCTCTTTTAAAGTGCCACCAGCTTCTCTACCTGTCTTCCCGGTCATCTTCATCATGATCCTAGCACCAGTCTACAACCATATCATCATTCCTTTTGCTAGAAAGCTGAGAAAATCCGAAAACGGAATCAGTCATCTGCAGAGAATAGGAACAGGACTGATCCTATCTATAGTGGCAATGGCAGTGGCAGCTTTGGTGGAAATCAAGCGAAAGAGAGTGGCAGAACAAGCCGGACTAGTAAATTCAGCTAAATCTCTACCAATCACATTTCTTTGGATAGCTTTACAGTACTTGTTTCTGGGATCAGCTGATCTTTTCACGTTAGCTGGCATGATGGAATTCTTCTTCACAGAGGCTCCATTAAGCATGAGATCTTTGGCCACATCCTTTTCATGGGCGTCTCTGGCCATGGGATACTATCTCAGCTCCGTGATAGTGTCCTTAGTTAACACTATCACTGGTGCATATCGACCCGTTCCTTGGCTATCTGGTAGCAACTTGAATCACTATCACCTGGAGAGATTCTACTGGTTGATGTGCATATTAAGTGGACTAAACTTCTTGCATTACCTTTACTGGGCCACTCGCTACAAGTACAAATCAGTGAATCTCCACAACTAGTGAAGAAAGGGCCTCAACATGTCCCACTGAACGCTATCCCATCTTTACGTAAAAATAATTTAGATCAATTTATTGAGTGAGAAAAGGAAAAATAAAAAGGAAGAAAGGATTGAAAAAAGGAAAAAGAAGAATAAAGAGTTGTTGGTGCTTATTCTTAGATACATACGAAGTTATTTGTGGATTTACGTACGTAAAATGTGGAAATTTTAGTATCATTTTAATATATTAATGAGTTTGCTGTACTTTGAATAGTTAATTACGAGAGCACGTTTAAGATTTTGTTTTGAAAGTTCATCGAAAAAGTCGTAGAGACATTGATTGATATATATATGTTAACTAATTTATGGATATTGGCCGGTCAATTTACCATCTTAATTAGTCAAACAATGTTAGGCAAATTCAGAATATTGACTAATATATTCTAAATTTGGCTGCAGGAATATTGTTTTATGCAAAATAAAAAATAAAAGGCAAGAGAATGGTGATGGGGAAGGCGTGTGAGACATCAAAAGAAAAGAAAGATAATTCCAATGGATCTATATAACATTTTCAAAAAGAGATTTAAGGTACATTAGCATGAGAGAAGAATTGTATACACTCAACAGGGCTTTCTAAACTTGTGTGATTGATTGTTTTATCATGTTAATTGTTGATTTATATAATTGATTATATTATACATGATTTGATTTATTATAATTGATTAGAGTTCACCCAAATTCAACAGGCTAGGTATATGTTTGATCGAATTTAGAATTAGGTTTGAGTTAAGAAATCCGCCTAAAGGGCCCAACGAAATTTCTCCCTTAAAAAATGACATTGTTTTTGTTTAACTATCTAAAATGACATTGTATTAGTGTGTAGTTTAAAATTACTTGAGGCAAAATAATATCATTCAAGTCATTTACCAAAAAAAAACATCATTTTACGGTTATCAACATGATTCGAGTTTGATTGAGCTTTAGGTCATACAACTTGAGTCTGATCAAGCTTTAGGCTAAGATCAAGATGCCTATAAGGTATCAGATGGCCGTTGCCATCTTTAGAATTGATAAAATTTTGTCCAAAATCTAAGGGTTACATTAATATTTGACAACTTTTTTGTTTATTGATGGGATTTAGGAGATTAAATCATAATGGTGAGTGTGGTTTTGCGTAGTATGTGACATGTAACAATAGTATGAATGAAAGTCGTGTTTAAGATGTTGTAAAGACATCATTGAGGTCGTGAGAATCTAAGTGAGTTGTGAGGACAAAATACTTAAAGTTGGATCTACGAGGTCTTATATTAAGAGACATTATTCTGATTGAAATTAATTATAAGTGGTTCAGCCAGATTCTGCTGAGGCTGGACGTTGCTACTCGGATCCATAAGGTCTGTGGATATGGCTTCTGCAATACCTGCAAAACAATAAAAGGCACACCGGGGGGTGATTGTCGGCAGGCCCCTCCGATGCTTAAGTCAGTCGTTTGGTGAGGGCTGTGGACGCTACGAGTAGAGAAAACTAGGGTTGTGATCTCGTACCTTTATAATGGTTGAACAGTACCTTATATATGGAATAATCACTAGGTTACGTCTTTACGTAGGTCTTAGTGTTTGCATGGGAGACTATCTCCTACTACTGGGCCGTCGATGTCTAGGCTTGAAGTTGGGCTTGGTTTGGCCAACCCAACCATAAGCCCCCTACTCCTCGACTCTGATCCAAGAGA
Organism: Erythroxylum orinocense; assembly: GCA_025531955.1. Classification (NCBI taxonomy): domain Eukaryota; kingdom Viridiplantae; phylum Streptophyta; class Magnoliopsida; order Malpighiales; family Erythroxylaceae; genus Erythroxylum; species Erythroxylum orinocense. The sequence goes on along the minus strand of JANZLX010000006.1, from coordinate 28,978,057 downwards.
GGGTCGAAGGAGTACATGAGGATTATGCAGCTGGTCGGCGTGTCTACTTGTTATAAGGTCGACTGGTCGGGCTACTAAGACATAAGACCGATTGTTCGACTCACAGTAGGGTTGGGCGATCGCTCGACTTGTGCTATCGCCTTGATTTTAGGTCTAATTATTACTTGGCGATACATATCTGTTAGGCGCCGTTCAAAATTTGAAACGGTGCGCCCGTTTAACTGTCGTGCAGCTGTCACACTCTGTAGTGTGTGTCCTTTCAATTGTCACGCCGTTTCTGATTTTTGACAAACCTATTTTACCACATCTCAGATTTTGCCACGTGGTTAGCCTCGGCTCTGATGTCGCCACACGTCTATCATTGATTGGTACCCCCGCTCAGTTGATGTTATAAATTTTGAACTCGACAGTACTCGACAGTTTTCTTTCGCTCTACGCATTTGCTTCCCGCCTTCTATTCTCTGTGTTTTCATCTCTGCTACTCTTTGCAGTCATCGGAATATACCTTTCTTCACCGTCTTCCCAACTACAATCCTCCGCCAATTAGGTACGTCCTTTTTCCCCCCTTTTTCCCCTAAACTTTCCATTTTATAATCATGCGAACTAGCTTTAGAGGGTAGGTTAACACCAGGGAGGAAAACGTCGAAAGGGCCTTAGAGGTTGTGTCGTTAGGGATAACGGCGGAAATGGTGGAGGCGCCAAAGGCTGGCGGGAATGAGGCGCCCGTGGTAGAAAGAATCGGGGAAGTTGGGGTGAGTGCCCGGAAGGATGGGCTGATTGTTGAGAACCCGTCGAATGACCCATCGACGATTACCGCGAGGGAGTTGAATCGATCGATCATCCAGCATAACATCCCCGCGGCGTGGGGGCCCAGACTGGCCTCTGTTGGTGAAAGAATTCACAACAGTCCAGGAGGATATTTTGTTGTTTCGGATAGCTTTTTCACAGTCGGTGGTATGAAGCTTCCGTATGCCCTGGTTATTGAGGAAGTGTGCCGCGCTTACCAGCTAAGGCCGAGCCAAATACCCCCAAACGGCTGGAGATTTATAAACGGTCTGGCCTTGCTGTGCCATCAGTTCGGGTGCCTCCCCTCGGTCGGCATCTTGCGCCACTTCTTGAGAATGAACCAGAGCCTAATTACTGGGGCCGGGATTTCTTCTCTCCAATACAGGGATGCGTGCTATCGCCCTGTCGGAACGGCCTTAAAAGTCCAATCTTGGAGGATGAAGTACTTCTTCGTGAGGCCTCCGAGGTCTTCTTTCGAATCCCGACTGTGAAGATACCCATTGGCCGAGCAATGGAACGATCTTTCGGACGTGCTCCTTACTAGGGAGGAGAAGGAAGCGGTCGATCAAATAAAAGCGCTCGGTCAGTATGACTTCGATCGGCTCGTCATGGGGTATCGTGGAGGGGCCTCAGTCGATTCGTTCTTAGTTCACCCCCCGCCCCGGATTAGCGGGCTAGAAGAAGAAACTGCCCCTTCTGATCGACCCTCCGTGATTTCATTATTTGTCGTGTTTGTAGGTATTGGTTTTATCTTCTAACTTGTTTTCATGTCCGTGCAGCCATTGTGAGATTTGGTGCCTTTTTCGGGTCCTCCAGCGCTTCCAAAAGCCAACGCCGGGCCGCTAGGTTGTCCAAAAAGACCAATGAGTCAAGCAAAGAGGGGGAGTCTAGCTTGGAGGTCACTCAGCTGGCTATTCCCGAGCCGCCCACAATGCTCTTCCTAACGATGTCTCCCATCCGACCGGTAGTGCCGACCCAATCGGTGGACGTGGAGGAAGAGGATGAGGAGGTGGAACTGCCTTTCAAAAGGAAGAAGACCGCCTAGGTTCTCTACCGACCGTCCTGCTCGGCGGATACAACGAGGGAGAGAGAAAAGGAGACGGAGAAAAGAGAAAAGCGTGTAACCCGGTCGGACAAGGGTAAAAAGCGAGAGCGAGCGACGAGCGGTGATAAGTGGGAACCAGTGATTAGTCTGGATAAGACCGCATCGCTTGGGAGCATCGAGGCGGCGCTTCATATTGCTGAGAATATCATTCCTCTTACGGATGAGAGACTTATAGACTCGCTGGATGACCAGAAGCTGTCGGCTCGTCTCGTGCGTAATTGTGTAAGGGACCTAGCGTTCGCCTCTGCGAGGCACCGCCGCGTCGTGCATCTTGCTGAGCGGTGCCACGCTTTGGAAGCTGAGCTTTCGGAGGCGAAGGAAGAAAGAGATGTTACTCGAGCTCAACTTTCTTCTTGGGAAGAGGAGAAGAAATATTGGGAGAATAAGAGGGACTTTTTGAAGGCTCAACTCGTTTCGGGGGAGGAGGAGAAAGGCCGGGTGATCGTGGTAAGGGACGAGCTGGTGGAGAAGTGCCGTGTGCTGCAACTCGACAACAAGGGTCTGAAGGGAGAGGTGCTTGCTGCCAATTCGACAGATGAGCTCCGATCCAAGTTCCTTCAGGATTGCCACGAGGCAGTGGAGGCCAGAGTAAGAGCCGAGGTCAAGGTAAAGGAACTGCAAGGCTCCATCAAAAGGGAGAGAATCGCTGCAATCAAGCGATGGAAGGAGCGACATTTAGAAGAGGAATGCCATGAGTACGCTTGTGGCCTGGTTCTCTCCATCCTGAAAGGCTGCCATAGCGTTCACATTCCTGACGGGTCGGATCCTCCTTCCTTTGAGGACTACGCCGAGCCGATGATTCCGCCCAAACTTGGCCTCTCTTTAGGAGAAATTATGGAGATGGTCGGGGAAGAACCTCGGATCATTTCGGACGATGAGCTAGACCTTAGCTCGGATGAGGAGGAGGAGTAGTCTCTCGAAGGTGTTACTCCGGTTCTTCCAGCAGATTCTTGTCCTACCTCTGCTGCTCATCCAGCATCTCTTCCTACCGATCCGGCTGCTTTTTCTCCTAACCCTGCCCCAGTTGTGATGCCGGCCTCTGATGCTGCGTTGCCGACCTCCGAAGCTACTTCTTCCGGGCTGTCTGCTAGCCCTTCCCCTCCTACGAAGGAATGATTCTTGTTTTTCACTTTCTGGAAGCTTACCTGGTCGGGCTTGTGACCAGAGCTGACTTTTTGGAAATGAAAACTTGCTATTTTCATCCTTTGCTCGCTTTTTTTATTTTTGTTAGGCGAAAACCAGGATTCTCGCTCGTTTCGTGTAAGTGATATCTCTTTTCAAACACCAGTTGTATCCATTATTTGAATGACAATGATACCGACCGATGTATTGAGGCCGAGCGATTCGAGATTCTGTTCTCGGTATCGCCTGGTTCCAAGATCTCGTTTGGAACCTAGCTGAGCGTTGTCGAGGCCGAGCAATCCGAGATTCTGTTCTCGGCATTGCCTGGTTTCAAGATCTCGTTTGGAACCTGGTAGAGCGTTGTCGAGGTCGAGCAATCCGAGATTTTGTTCTCGGCATTGCCTGGTTCCAAGATCTCGTTTGGAACCTGGCTGAGCATTGTCGAGACCGAGCAATCCGAGATTCTGTTCTCGGCATTACCTGGTTCCAAGATCTCGTTTGGAACCTGGCCATTCGTTGTCGAGGCCCAGCGATCCAAGATTCTGTTCTCGGCATCGCCTGATTCCAAGATCTCGTTTAGAACCTGGCCATTCGTTGTCGAGGCCGAGCGATCCGAGATTCTGTTCTCAGCATCGCCTGGTTCCAAGATCTCATTTAGAACCTGGCCGAGAGTTGTCGAGGCCGAGCAATCCGAGATTCTATTTTCGGCATTGCCTGGTTCCAAGACCTCGTTTGGAACTTGGCCGAGCTTTGCTGATGGCAATCAGTCTGGCTTGTCGTTCTAACGCATTTTAGCGAGTCTTTTCTGTCAAGAAACTTGAAAACCCATTATTAATGATGATAGGGGCATGGGCCATTAAAAAACCTGACTGGCAAGGCTAGGAAAAAGGTACCCAATACAGATGCATAAGCCTTAATAACGTACAAAATGAAGAAATAAATAAAACAAAGCTTATCTATTGGTAAAACGCTTTTAAGTGTTGGGAGTTCCAGGGTCTTGGTATAGCCTTGCCATCAACGCTGCGCAGGATGTAGGAGTCGTGTCCGACCTGCTTAACCACTTGATAGGGTCCTTCCCATGTTTGCCCTAGCTTTTCGGGGTGCTTCCCGGCCACCTCGGCCTTTCTTAGGACATAGTCACCGATCTTTATATCGCTCGGCATGACTCTCTTGTTGTAAAACCTTGTTGCTTTTTGTCTGATGGCTTCTGACCGAGCAGCTGCTCTATCCCTTTCTTCACTTAGGAGCACAAGTTCTGCTCGATGGGCTTCATCGTTTTGCTCTTTTTTGTAACCCGTTACTCTTTGGTTATGCAGCACTACTTCCACTGGGACTAAAGCTTCTGCCCCAAAAGTCATCCTGAACGGTGTTTCTCTTGTGGCCCCGTTTGGGGTGGTTCTGTATACCCACAACACTTCGTCTAACTCATCTACCCAAGACTTGCGTCCGTCTAAACGCTTC
>JANZLX010000006.1:28936370-28948047 GCA_025531955.1 Erythroxylum orinocense | reverse complement strand
TTAAAGCACAATTTCATCTATAACACAATACATATACATAAATACTCATTTCATTTCATTTTAATATTTCTAATTTCCACGAAAAATTTGGGGTCCAACATTAGAGGTAGTAGAAGATACTTTAGTATCAGTGGTGGATAGATTGTCAGTCATAGTAATACTGAAGTCAATTGAGAAGGCTACTGAGTGCCCATTTGTTAAAGTAAAGATCGCTCAGAAAGCAAGATGGATGACTCAAGCTAGTGTAGAAAAGGCACATATCTATCGACAACTATATGGATGTAGTGACTCAAAGGAGAAGAAAGCTTCAAGTCTTGTGCTAAAGGCTAGGGTTCTACATTCACTACTCTTCCATTGTGTTCTAGCAAGAACAGGATCAAGAAATCTAGTAACGACGATAAATGAGCAATGCCTATTTCATCTACTCAATCGCCAGCCCATAGATCTTCCATACCTAATCCTTAATTACCTGGTGAAGTTAAAGAAAGACTCGAATGCCCTACCGTATGATATGATGATGATAAGAATCTTCAGAGATTCTGGAATTCTTCTTGAGAGAGGAAACAAAATGAAGATGGACATCAAAAGAGTCATCAACGCTACAACTATCAGTGAAATGGGCTCGAATAATTAGGAAAAAGAGGATACAGATTCTATGACGAGAGTAAGGATTGAGGGGGAGCGTGCTGACAAACAAAGCTTGAGTGAAAAAGTAACTCCGGCAAGGAAATCAAAATCTTAATCCATTAGAAAAATGTCTATAGAAGGATTGAAGAAATCGTCAAATGATTCAATGAAAGTTATGACGATTCTCATAAAGAAGAAAGCCAGGTGTGACAGACGGAGAAAAAAGTGTCTTTGAAGAGAAAGGTGGAGACACTTCTTTCAGAAAAACACAAACAGGAAAAAAGGTCACCTAGACTACTAACCCTGCGTCAACAAGAGCAAAATAAACATAAATAGTTGACTCATCGTGAAGATTCAGGGAAGAAAACACTACAGGCAATAGATCGTTAGTCTCAATTTTGCAGGAGGAGCCAGTAAAATTGACTACAGAAACAGAAAGGAAGAGGAAGATGGAGTTTGAGAAGAAGAAATCTCAACCTCAACAAAAATACCCCTCCTATGCTGGTTGAAGAAAGTAAGAAGGAGAAAATCATTCAAAAAAAAAGCACTCCAACTGCTGTTCGACAAAAGAAAAAGTCAGTTGAACACAGTCCAGCACAGGTTAATCCTTCTCAACCAATGAGAAAAGAATATTTGAAATTGAAGATCATTGAAGAAGTTGAACCTGTCAAGAATAAAAGCTTAATCATTATAAGAGAACCCCTGAGAAGGATGGTTAAGGTACAATTTGAACTAATCTTGGTAAATAGTCGTTCAATACATCTGTTGAATAATGGAGAGAAAAGGTTGTATAGTGTTTTGTGAGATAAGAAATCATAACCATATCCAACACAGATGACCAAGCAGAAGTACACTATTTACCCACTCACAAAAAGAATAGTGATTAAGATTGCACTTGACATACAACCAAGACCTTACATTGTAAGCAATGAAGAAAAGGGGAAGAAGAAAATGTATCCAGAAGGGATTACAAGTGATCTGACAGAGGATCAGATAGAAGCAGAAGTGAGAAACATAGATGAGGTGTGTTATGCAGCTCAACTGAAAGGAATCTATGTTTCCCACCATATCTCAAAGGCATCAAGAAGTTAGTGTGGTCGTTTCACCACTGATGAAACTTCTCAGGTGGTTGGCAAAATAACAGAAGGGCGGTACAAAACCATCAGAGGTGGAGGTATTAACTTTAACATAGAGACTCTTGTGCACCTAATTATGTACATTAGACCCTTGAGCTCTATATCTTTAATCTTCAATTGGAAATGTACTACACCTTCTTCGAAAACAAGTTCCAAAGCTACCTAGACTTAATGACCTTGATCTCCATGAAGGAAACCTATTGTTCAACCCTCCTGCTTTTACAATCATTGAATTGGATGTCTTACCTTTAGAACATACTATTGGTTTGAATGAAGTACAGAAGAAGAGTTATGAAGCCTTAGTCGAAGAAATTAAAGAAATTCATGACAAGTTTGATGAACTACATGATTCTTTGGGTGACTTACATGAGGAAGTAGCTCGGTTACGAGTGTTTATAGAAGAAGACTTCAGGTCACTCCGTACTGAGATGCAAAAACTGTTCTCTGAATTTATAAAGCATCTTCGGCCATGATTTTTGATTAATAACAAATAGGGGGAGAAGAGAAGAAGAGAAAGATAGGGGGAGAAGAGAAAAGGGAGAAGAGAAGAAAAGAAGAAGAGAAGAAGCATAAAAAGAAGATAGATAGCTTCTTACAATTTTTCAATTGTATATCTTCTTATAAATAATACTCAATTATCTTTCTAAAATTGTGATTATTTGTTATCATCAAAAAGGGAGAGATTGTTAAGTCAAAATGACTTTACATCTAATACTTTTGATGACACTCAAATAATAATAATATTAGAAATAATATGTGTGTTAAGTGTGAAGGAAACACACAAGTAAGACAGAAGCAAAACTAAGACGGAAACAAAAGTAAGACGAAAGAAAAACTAAGAAGGAAGCAAAAGTAAGACGGAAGAAAAAGTAAGACGGAAGCAAAAGTGAGACAGAAGCAAAAGTAAGACGGAAGAAACTAAGATGGAAAGAAGCGTGGAAAGTAAGAAGATACGAAGACGAAGACCCGATACTACGTTGGACAGTTAATCAGTTTGAGTTAGTTACAAAACTCAACTGAATAACGGTTTCTGCAAGAATCAATAAACAAGAAGAAAGAAGCAGTGAAGACGAAGGCTATAAATATAAGTCAGAGTCGAAGACTGAAAAAGTTAGTAATTTGAGATAGTTATCTTAAGTTTTTGAACTTTAGCAAAACACTGTATTTGGTATGTGAAACACTAGAGCTATCATTACTGTAACAAAGTTTGCAATATCTTTCTTATAAGAGAGAGAGAAAAAGCTGAGAGCCTGAAGAGGCTAAGTGAGTGAAAACAATACTTGGTGTAAGAGACCTAAAGAGGCTCTGTAGAGAAAGAATACTTGTACAATTTGAGAAGAATAGTGAACTTTCAGAAAGGATTCTAAGGAATGAACGTAGCCCACGGTTTGGGGCGAAATAGGATAAAATCGTTGTGTCTACTCTCTTTACTTTTAATTTCTATTGTTCGTATACAAGTATATAGCAGTTATCTGCGATTTAATCTTAAACTATTCTCATATAACAGTTGTGATATTCACTTAATAGCTTTGAAAAAGTTAATTTTCAAAGAGATATCAAGGGGATTGTATTTACGTAAAAATACACAATTTAACACCCCTTCTTATGCATTTTGTGTACTGTCTATACTGACGCGTGATTTACTTCAGCTACATGGGCGTGAGACATCTCTCACGTACATGCAAGGTGTCTCACAACCGTGAGACACCTCTTACAAACAACAGTCACACTCGTGACTGCTCTACTGCCTCATCCCAAAGCCCTACATTTTCGTATAAAAGCAACATTATGGTGACAACAAAGACATGAATCATTTTGGGAAAATGTTCAAAGGGGTGGAAGGTTTGATTTTGAAGAGAATAAGGATCAAAGCTCCAATCCCTTAGAGACCTTTAGAGAGCTAGCTTCCCGATGTCGGTTTAGAGGTGATATCGATGCCAAAGAACCCGGTTAAACATATCTTTCATTGTTTTTGTTGTTCTTTCTCTCTTTAAAGATTGATTGTGTTATCCTATGCTTATGGATTTGGGTATTCATGCATGAATGACCTTTATTCTCATTATTGTTAGATTGTTTATGTATGAACCCATTGTTAGAATCTTGAACACAATACGTAATTATTACATTTGGATATTGCTAGAGTCTTCAATATAATCCTTAGTTGTTATATTGAGATTCATTTGTAGCAAGTAATGGTTTCGGATCATCAGGGATACAATTCATAATTTTTTTTGTTTCCGATTGGTGTCGAATCATTAAGGATAACATAGTCTAGGTTAAGTGACCAAAGCTTATATGGTTGTTAACTTGATTAATCTGTTTTTCTAATTCGTAATACAACTGTCCAATTAAATCTAGAGATCGTATCCTAGGCTGTTTAATAGTTAGGTTTAATTAATAAGCGCCTCTTAATTAAACACAACCTAAGGGAAAACTAGGGTTAATAGAGCTTATCATTAACCTACGATTAATAGTTGCCAAGATAGGTAAAAAAACCAACAATTAACAAAATATGTTTAATTGGGTGTAGGCTGAGATTGAACCGATGACCAGGTCCCTAGCAAATTCATCACTTTCATCATTTTTGCATATTGCTTTAATTTGTTTTCATTAGTTTAGTTTTACGTTATTTTGTTATTAAACCAAACCCCCCACCCCCACCACCACCACCACCACCCAATAACCTAAACACTAACTATTTTCATGAAAAAAGCTAATTGAACACTTTCTGTGGGATCGACCTAGACTCACTACTGTTACAATAGTAAGTCTAGTTTATTTTGTGTAGTGTTACGACACACTACGTCAGTTTGGCTCTAATATGAATATTACCCAAAGTCTTTCAAATGAGATGAATGTAGAGCCTACATTTTCAAATTGACGTTGTATTATTAGGAAAAGATAATTTGATGAAAATTATCACGATGGAGAAATACAATTAGATGAGGATGTTTTTTAGAGTTAATTACTTTCCAGTTGTTGTTGAAATGGCAATTGCTTCGTTGAAGAATAGATTTGAACAATTAACAACATTTGAAAATATTTTTAGATTCTTATTTGATTCGAAGAAGTTGAGGTCGTTGGATGATAACGAATTAATAGACTGTTGCACTAATTTTACAACAACTTTCTCTCATGAAAATATGTTAGATGTGGATTTAGATGATCTTTTCTCTGAATCGAAAGTGTTGCAAATAACTTTGCTAAATGAGATTATGGCATCAATTGAAATTTTAGAATTTGTAAAAGCTGCAAATTATTATTCAAATATTTCAATTGCTTATCAAATTTTATTAACTATACCTGTAACTGTAACATCTTTGATAGAAATTTTTTAAAAGTTAAAATTATTGAAAACCTACTTGAGGTCATCAATATCATAAGAAAGGTTGAACAGCCTAGCCATTTTATGTATTGAGAAGGATAAGTTAGATAATATTGATTTTGATAATATTATTAATGATTTTTCATCCAGAAATATACAGAGAAATTGTTTTTCATAAATCATGATCATCTGTGTATTTGTTAGGGCAAGTCTCTTAGTGTTTCGTAGTCTAAAATTGTTGTTTGATTGCTACCACTACTATTTTGTTGTTACTGCAACTATTTTTAATGATTTTATTATTCCTGACATTTGCAAGATATTATTAGCAGATGTTATAATCATTTAATATTTTGTTGTATATGTAGACTTATAAATTGAGTCAAATATTTATGAATATTAAAATTTAATAATAAAAATATAATTTAAACTTTACATATTTGTTTTTTCTCAACTTATTACGGTTTTTTATTTTATTTCACCTAGAGCTTATAAAACTTCAGGAACAGCCTTGAGGGTGAGAGATCAATTTTTTGGTAAATCCTTATTAAGTTTAGTGGATTTGCTTGTCAGTTTAGCTTGTGTTTTTTTTCACTACACCGGAGGATTTGTCACGTAAACCTTAGTGTTTGTTTCATCGTTAAGTTTCTTATTATCATATTGTTTTGTTGGTACAAGTTGAAGAGTACTTTCCTATGGTTAATATTTGGTTGATCTTTTAGAGAGATATGTTATTGTCTCCAACGGTGCTTGTAGTTGTACACAAAAGCAGCAAAGCAGGTGCAAAATCATAAGAATATTTTAAGTGATCAAGTCTAGATTAGAACTTGAAGAATCATCTTATTCGTATTTTGCATGCTTTAAGCCTGATACAGAAGAACTATGGGTGTTGTTGTTTTCAAACCCGTTTTAGGAATAAAATACTCACAAAGCTTTGATATCTAAATTAGACGTAATTGGAAGAAAGATAAATCATATTGATCGTATTACAGTGCTATGCTATTATACTGTGTTACATTGTTATTCATGGAAAGTTTATTCACACTGATTGCTACAATTTCTCCTGTACAGGTGCTAACTTGATCTGTTGCTCTTGATCGAGAGATAATTAAGGGATATGAAGATCTCTCTGATCCCTTACCATATTCTGACAAATACAAGTCAGCTTATTAGGAATTAGGAGATTGATCCAAGCAATAAACACAATCGCAGTTTTGCATTCTTTTTCTGCACAAACTTAAATCAAAACACCTTTGTAAGTTTCCGTAGTATGTTACTTAAGGATGAATCCATGATGACCTAAGTTCAATATGAACTCTCATTCAAAACAAGTTTGATATGAAGGATGAGAGTGAACTTCATCAAAGTCTTAATACCGTCGTTCCAATGTCAAAGAAGCTAAGAGGTTTTCTTTTTTGTTTTTTAGAAAAAGATAATTAAAATTATTGGTATTGTTCAAGATTAAACATAATTAGCTCAACCCGTTAAGAATTCTTTTCTTAGCATGAGATCGATTCAATGTATAATTTCGGACTATATGGCGTCTAATGTATCATATCTAAGTTTTGGTTGATTGTGTTCCCCACATTATTGATTCCAAGCATTTCTAATATAGAATACATATTGACCAAAATTGCCAGTCAAAGAAACTTTAACCGATATCTCAACTTGTGAATTATGAAGTGGACCCTTTTTACATTTTAAGATGAAACAAAAAAAAAAAAAAAGTGGGATTCTTACTTTGTCTTACCGGTGACGATCTTCTTATCACATCGGTACTTCGAAACTTGAACCTTTTGTGGATAATATTCCAACTTCAATACCTTAAATATTTAACCTCTAATATTTTCATCCTATTAATTATCTATTTTCTAATCAAGGTGACACTAGTGCTACACCATTTCATTGGTCTCGTGTTCAATGAACATCAAACATGCAGAGACTATGAATCTTTGTACTTTCATAGAGAAGTTAATCCTCTGGTTTAATACAATTAATGTCCCTTTCCCCACAAATCAGGCAATTAAGACGAGGAAGAAACTGATGTTGGAATGTATAGAACCTAGGCTAAAAATGATTCCCTTCAAGTGATATCTTAGATAGTTCATCTATATAAGCTAGTGAATAAGGTCCTTCATTTGTATAGCCTTTAGAGTGATGGGAATGTAGAGAGGGAAACAGTACCACCTGAATCGCAATTCAATGATGAGATGAAGAATTTGGTAAAAACAGGATGATTGTGATGTTTGGAATAAAGTTTGGTTCTTGATCAATGCATGTTCTTCTGCTTCAAGGTATACGTCTTGATGCATTGGTCCCGGACCAGGCTTCATTCCCTACATTAAGTCATCGAATTAGCAGCAATGTGGTTGTCATATATAGCTGGTATGTTAAATCAATTGCTTTCTTCAAAACGCGAAGTCATTTGATTCCAAAATGACCATCGATCTTTTATTTACATTAATTATGTAACTCTTACATCTTAATTGCTCAATCGGATCGGATGCCACAGATGTGGTGCAGCTATATAGAGTAGGTATGCAGTGCTTTTATTGTACTAATAAATGTGATCCTAGTTGGAAACTATCATTTCTTGCTTCCTGGAAAATAAGTGGATCAACCACTAGGTTGTGTCTGTGTGGCATTGCTCTCAGCTTCTTGGAGGAGCTTGAGGATTTCTTCTTTCTTCTGGTTCATGGCCTGAATCTTGGAGTCAATCTTTTCAAGCTTAGCCCTTAGTTTAGCAGGGTCCGTCTTATCTTCAGGGTTCTTTTTCTTCTTCTCTTTTCCACCATCTTCCTTATCCTCCTTATCTTTAGATTCCTTGTCTTTCTTCTTCTTCTTGTCTTTGGTTTTTTCTTCTCCATTTCCACCCTTCTTATTCTCCGCGTCGTCGTGCTTCTCCTCCTTCTCTTTGTCCGTCTTTTCGACCTCATGATCATCCTTCTGTTTGTCGTCTGTCTCTCCCATATTTAACCTGTAAGTGCCGCACATATTTTGTTATCGTTAAATCAAGTCTGTTAGTTTTAATAATGAATTGTAAATCACAAGGAATCAAAGCTGATTTCTGATTTTTGAATGCTTTTCCTCTCGAACCAACAGAAACTAGATTTTATTTACATGATCTAGCCAATAACTATGGAAGGAAACAACAAACACATACAAAGAAGATAACTAAAAGATATGCCAAGACAAATGAATGCTGATGAAGGTTATGCTGGTTAGAGACTTACAATCACAGGTTTCTTGAAGAACAAACAACAGGGAAGATGAGGAAACAGAGAAATGAAAGATTACAAACCTGGAAGTCTCCTAATAAGGTTGAAACTTTTGCCAGTGTAGATACCTGCTTGTGGTTTTTATACAAAATGCACGGGGCGGCTCAGGCTTCTCTTGTCTTGGGACATTTGTAGTCTTGTCCTGGCCCTATTTTGGCGTAACAATTCCATTCCACCCATGACTCAACAAAAGGGTGGGGCTGCATTGGTTGTGGCGATATTTATGAATACCCACCAACTATTCTTATGATCCAACGACCTGGCCTTTGTCTAATCTTGCTTCAAGTTATGGGATACAAGTTTTGCTAAGGCGTGTTCGTGAAGACTTGACTTCATGTTTTTACACGATATTGGAATTGAAAAAAGATTCTTTGTTGACAAATCGTTAAATTGCAAGTGAACAAATGGTTTCCTTATTAGTTCATCGTGATATTGACGATGCTTACTCTAATTAATTACTTTTCACAATGATTATATATATATATATATATATATATATATGTTAAGTTATTTGTCCTGTTGTTGTTTTGTTTTTTATATATATATATATGTTAAGTTATTTGTCCTGTTGTTGTTTTGTTTAATGTACACGGTATCGTTTCTTGTAAATACTCTGTAGTTTTGTTTGTACAGCAGTTAGTTTTATTTTTTTTGTATATAGCAAAATCTGACCATTTTTGTAAAAGAAACTTACAGCTGAATAAAAATATGGTCAGTTCTATTTACTCTGTTTTCTCTCGAAGCTTCGGTTTCATGGTATCAGAGCGGGTTTCAATACTATAATCGATTGATTGAAGCAAAAGATCTAGAGAGAGTAAGGGGTTGTTGGTCGATTATTCTCGTTAGGATGATTATATTTCTGCAGTGGAGGGAGTAGTTGATTTGGGGAAGTTGAGAGTTAGGGTTTCGATTTCATTGTTTCTCCTAAACTAAGAGTTAGGGTTTCGAGTTTTTTTTCTTCTGGTTTCTCCTCGCGAATATGAGTTTGATCGAAGGCTTTTGCAACGATGGAAGGTGTGTCGCCTAATTCTCCTACAGCATCGAATCTGGATCCTAGATTACGAGGTATGCAAGAAGAAGGCCAGATTTATCTTCAAGGTTCAGACTATCCAGGTATGAGTTTAGTTACTGCCTCATTGAATGAGAATAATTTTTTAAGCTGGAGTAAATCTGTTAAAATTGCTCTAGGAGCTAAGATGAAGCTAGGGTTCATAGATGGAACATGCCAGAAACCTAGTCCAGGATCTGTTGACTATAAAAAATGGATTAGGACGGATTATATGGTTAGATCATGGATACTGAATTCAATGTCAAAAGATATTGTTGAAGCATTCATTTATACAAATTCTGCCCATGAATTATGGTCCGATTTGGTAGAGAGATTTGGAGAGAGTAATGGACCATTACTTTATCATTTACAAAGACAAATTAGTGTAGCTTCATAAGGCACTATGACTGTTGCTAAGTATTTTACTAGTCTTAAGAAATTGTGGGAGGGATGAACTTTGGTGTCTCATGCTTGTCCCGCAATGTACTTGTGGGGCAGCAACACAGTGCATTTGTGAAGCACCTAAGGCTTTAGCTGATTTGACATCTCTGAATCAGTTAATGCAATTTCTGATGGGTGTAAATGAGAGTTATGATAATGTTGGAAATTAGATTCTGGTTATGGAAACACTGTCAATAAGGCCTATTATATGGTCTTAAGGGTAGAGAAACAAAGGGAGGTACAAATGGTGTTTGGTGAAGGAATAGATCATAGTGCAATGTTAGTAAATGCAGGAACTACTAAGAAATATTCAGATGGAGGAGGGAAACAGTCTAAACAAAAATGGGGTAATAATGATAAGAGTGAATTGTTATGTTCTTATTGTAAGAAGAACGGACATTTGAAGGAAAATTGCTTTAAACTCACTGGTGTACCAGATTGGTACAAGGAGTTGCAGAATCGGAGAGGGAAAGGAAGTGGAAAGCTTTATACTGCTAATGCAGTAAATGAAGCTACTTCATTAACTGCAGATAACAGTAAACTACCCACAGATCATGCTGTTAGTAATGCTAATACTCAATTGTCTGAATTGATTAAGCAAGAATTGCTTAAATTGGTTAAAACCAAAGTACCCACGAATCCCACGGATCCTCTCATGGTGAACTTGGCTCATCTTTCAGATTTTGCAGGTACACTTCCTTCACTATCTCTTTCTAGTCTTGATGATATAGGTTTAGATTCATGGATTTTGGATACAGGTGCTTCAAATCATATGTGTGTGGATTATTCTTTGTTAATCAAGCCTATTCCACACAAAAAATACATTCCTGTTTATTTGTCTGATGGTACTCAAAACCAAGTACACCATATAGGAGATGTTCTTTTACCTAATGATCTTGTCCTAAAAGATACCTTGCATATACCAACCTTTAAATTTAATCTCTTGTCTGTGCATAAACTTGTTAATACCTCTTTTGTTACCTTCTAATTTCATCCTCATCACTGCATTTTACAGGACCTGAAGACTAACCGTGTGTTGGCATTAGGAAAGGTTGTAGGAAGATTGTATATCCTTAATAAGGATTCTTTTGAGATTGAGACTATAGAAAGATATTCTTTGTGTACTGTTGCAAATGATGTAAAGAATATTCAGTCAATGTCTATGTACAAACTTTGGCATCAACATTTAGGCCATATTTCTGACAATGTACTTAGACATATTATTTCATTTGATAATAAGAATGTTGGCGAAGTTGGTGTTTGTGATGTATGTCCTTTTGCTAAACAATCTCGATTGACTTTTGTTTCTAGTAGCATCCATACTTACTATATTTTTCAGTTAGTGCATGTTGATGTTTGGGGACCCTATAGTCAACATTTTATTTCTGGGGGGAAATTCTTTCTGACATTAGTGGATGACAATAGTAGGGCTACAGGACATATTTGATGAATCATAAATGCCAAGTATTCAATTGTTTGGACAGTTTTTTTAGAATGGTTAGAACTCAGTTTTAAAAAACTATTCAGACCATTAGAACAGATAATGGAACTGAATTTTTAAATGGGGAGTGTCAGAAATTGTTTAGAGTGTAACACCCCACTCCCACTCCCACGTGACCCGAACCCGATATCATTGGTGATATTCGGGTCTGTGCTCTGCGAGGGTGGCGTACTACATCAGTCAGTTAAAACTCAGTATACAATTTTCGTCTTTATTTTTTTTGAACCATACATTCGCGCGAAATAAGCAGTAAACAGTAGTAAATCTTTGCAGTTATAGTTATTACAATCATTTAGCAATACTTTACAATAACCATAAAGTACA
>JANZLX010000006.1:28909893-28926199 GCA_025531955.1 Erythroxylum orinocense | reverse complement strand
TTTTCCTTTCCAAAGGAATTATCAAAACAATTGAGAAGTTGATGAAGCAATTCCTATGGGGGAGACGGGCTGGGGAATAAGGGAAAGCTAAGGTTAATTGGAAGAGTATTTGTCAGCCTAAGGAAGGAGTGGGATTGGGGTTGGAGTCAATTCCCAAAAAGAATCATCTCCTTATGGCTAAAAGGATTTGGAGAATCTTTAGTGATAAGCAATCAATGTGGATTAGATGGATTCATGTTTATATACTGAAGGGGAGGTGTTTTTGGGATTAATCCCTCAACAATCGTTATACTTGGTTCTTCAACCAGCTTTTAAAACTGAGAGAAGATGTACAACCTCATATGTCCTGTAGAGTGGGGGATAGGGAAAGATCATTTTTGTGGCATGATAATTGGACAGGCCAAGGTGCATTGATCCATAACCCTTTGGCAAGAACCTTTCTGGTGAGATTCCCTCAGCATACCAAGCTTAAAGAAATCCTAGCTAACGGTAGATGGTTATTCTCCAGGGATGAAATCAAATCCTTATCCATCCCACCAATCAGTAGGCCTAGTGAAAAGGATTGTTTCTTATGGCAGGGAATTCCAGCCTCAAACATCACAATGCAGGTAGCAAGCAACGGTACGGGGTACTTTGACTCAGGTTGATTGGTCTTCTATAGTCTAGAACAAATTTCTGAAACCTAAACGTAGTTTCCTTCTATGGTTGGTCATGCTGAATAAACTCAGTACCATGGATCGGCTTCAATTCCTAAATTATTCACGGCTGTGTATTCTTTGTAATCAAAAGGAAGAGACTAGAGATCATATTTTTTTCGAGTGTGTCAACTCCACAGAGATCCGGATGAAGATCCTTAGATTGAGTACTGAAGGTCGTCTGCTAAACAGGTTCTATAAGTTACTATTAGAACTGCCCCACCTATCTGTCTCTACTTTCGACAGAGCAGTTATCCTCATTTCAGTGGCTACTTGCTCTCAAGAAATTTGGAGGGAAAGAAATCTACGAAGGTTCCAGAAGAAGACTACACTTATATCCTCAACTCTAGAACTTATCATCAGAAGCATCAGACAACAGTTGATCTTTACTCGGCTGCACTCCAAATGTAGCAGGGGACTAGCTCTCTCTTGGAGAATCTAGTCTCCAACAAGGCAATCAATTCATTAAATCTACAGTGCAAGTTAGGTACTAACCTTAACGTAGCTGCCTCCTTCTCTCCTCTGATCGATGTTGAATTTTTTGAGGCTGACAAATGAGGAAGACACGCTCAAAATAAGGAAGCCCATATTTCAGCTCTCTTGCAAGACAATCAACCATCGTCAACTTTGAGTAGACTCTTCCATCATGCAATCACTTGGACTTACCGTAGGAAATTTCCCCAAGGTGCGGTAGAAGAAGGAGCTCGGGAAGCGCCAGCGTCATCGTCTAACCCATTCCTCTGACTTTCTGAATCGAGTAGCTTCTGGGTGGGTTGTGAGAGTTTCGATTCGTTATGCCCTAAATTGGAGTATTCCCTTTCGCCTATGCATAGCCAGTTCAAGTATCCCGGTTTGACTTTTTTTGTATCCTTTTGTTTACGTCAAAAAGCACACATGCGTTGGGTTTGAGAGTTGGGTATTCTTACCGAGATTAAGATACTTTGTATCATTATTTTCCATTTATTCAATACTTTTAAATTTTCAAAAAAAACATTTCAACTAGGGTATAATTTGGGGCCTCACAAATCCCCTTTCTCTCAACTGTTAATTTCAATGTTGATTCTTGAGTGTGTGTTGCAACTGCTAAATTATTTATATTCTCGTGATTAATTTTTGAATTGATTTGCTCAATTGAATTAAATTCTCATTTTAGTTCTGTTATATTTTGAATTTATGTAAATTATTCTGGCCTTAGATTTTAGGATTAAATTATTCGTCCTCGTGGGATCGTCATCTTAGGTACTAAGCAAACGAGTCGTGCAGACACGAATCTAATATAACCCTAAAATCTAAGGCCAGACACGAATCACAGTAATTCAAAATGCAATGAAACTAAAATGAGAATTTAATTTAATAAATCAAATTAAGAATCAAACACAAAAATACTAATTACTAAGTAATTGCAACACTCCCAAGAATCAACTAAAAAAAATTTTCAATTGAGAGAAGGAAATTTTACTTATCATTAATGTTAACCTAACTGATTATGAATTATTGGATTATTGGTTCTAGACTATCCTAGGTTTGATTACTTTCTCTTGAGTTATAACCATTAACCCTAAATTATAAACCCTACTCAGATTATGAAGGCTGAAATCTCTCAATTCACAACTTATCCAAAACCCTAATTAGTTCTAAAAACTATCAAAACCCTATGCAAGATCTCTCTTTGCACAATTTCTCAATCTGATTTAATTATAATTTTGATTAAATCACCTAACTCTCATAGTCCAATTTAATTGTTTTTCATTCGATTCACCCTCTCGATTTATTATCAAATTATGTAATCGCAGAATTGAACCACAACAATATCTAAATAACACATAACAATCATATTCTTATTAAATCAAGAATAAAATTTTGAAGGTGAGTTTAGAACATCCTTGACATTTTAGATCCTATCATCAACTGTTCAATCCAATTGTATACAACGATAAAACTGAAAATAACAGGAAATACAATCTAAAATGGATGATGGGAGGCAGCGATGACTGGAAACCCCCTGATTTAGGAAGTACTTCAAGTCAACTACTTCTCCTCTTCTATCTCGCTTCTTTTCTTCCTCTATCTCTCGATGAATTCTCTCTACGGTTTCTCAAGGTGGCTGATGCAACAACTCCCTTTCTGCCTCTTTTTTTTGTTCTTTAAATATCCTCTTATATTTTGGGTAACTCTAGGATTTTTTAGGGATCTAAAAGGTCTAAACATTTTCTCGAAACTTAACATTTTTTAGTATCTGGCCGACGCAAGACATGATCGTGGGCCATTATCTAGGCTTTTTTATGATCGTGGCATGCATGGCACGATTGTGGGCCAACTCTAGTGCTTCTGTCACAATCGTGCGCTGACATGCCATGATCGTGAGCCATTGTTTTCGCTTGAATGTCTTTGAAACTCCTTCGTTCTTCGATGTTGACCCTAAAACACTAGCAAACACATCAAGGTACCTCAAAAATATAATATTTAAGCTCAAAGACTTATACTAACCCATAAAACACTTAAAACATAAATAACTAACACAATTTTAACTTAAACACATACTAAATGATTGAATTAACAACTAAACACATATCAAATTATGCCCTAAAACATGATGCAATTTACACTTATCATGACCTTATTATGTAAGGACTGATATAATTCCCTCTCTTAATGCATCTTTAATTACCAAAGGTTTATCAAAATCTAGGAGTGCAAGAATTGGTGCTTGCACCAAAGCTTCCTTGAGCCAATTAAAAAGCTAATATAACTTTATGTGAATAAAAAAACCATTCTTACACAATAATTAAGTGAATGGTTTACTAATTTGTCTACACCCCTTAATAAATATCCTATAATACCCAGCTAATCCTAGGAAATCATAAAGTTACTTCAAAGTTTGCAATAAAGGCTACTCCTTAATAATTTAAATCTTTTTATGATCAGTTGCCACTCCCTTTGCATTGATAACATGGCCCAAATATTTCACTTTTCTAATAGCAAATGAACACTTGGATTGTTTGACATATAGTTGTTGGTGCTTCAATTTTTATAGTACCTCCCTCAGATGCAAACATGTTGTCCCCAAATCCTACTATATATGAGCATGTCATTGAAAAACACCAACATTAGTTTCCTCCAGTTATCTTTAAAAATTAAGTTTGTAAAACTTTTAAAAGTTGTTAGTGTATTAATTAAGCCAAATAGCATTACCAATAACTCATAACGACCTTGACGAGTCCTCTAATTTCTATCTTTCTTCTTAACTAAGATTGTTGAAGAAGTAAAGGAATGTACACTCTCCTTAATTATACCTTGTTGCAGTATTTCCTCCATTCACTCCTATACCTCTTGTTTATAAGCCCCAATGTACCTATATAGCCTCAAGTTTACTACTTCAACTCCTTTCTTTAGCTTGGGCTTATGATCTTGGAACCTTGATGGAGGTAAACCACTTGGTTCCTAAAACATATCTTCGTATACTTCTAATATCCGTTACAATTCTCCTACTTGCTTATCAACTAGAAAAGTCAGTTGATCCATTGTCATAGCATTGAGGCTTAATTTTTAACCATTCCACCAACAAATATAATGATATTGTTGCAATAATAGAAATTGGCATAATACTCATTTACCATTTAAGAACTTCTCTATTGGAACCTGAAGTTTTTGTGGAAATTAGAAATATTAAAATAATATATGAATGGTGTTATAGATGAATTTGTGCTTTAAGAAAATTAAGGAGAAAAAGAATCGATTAGTTTTGATTTATTTGGGTTATGAAATTTTAATAATGTTTGACATTATGATTTTCGAATAATTAAAGTTATTGTTTTAAAATGATTTTGATGATTTTTTTAAAGTGATAAAAATTTATGAAATTCTTTATTTATGATTGAATTGAGAAATTATGAAAAATTGTGGCATTCCGTGTTTGTAAATGATTGTGCATTTGATGTATGAATTTGTGTGATTATGATTGACTTTTTGATTTATGAATTTTATTATTATGTGAATTTTGAAATTTAGGGAAAATTATGAATGAAATGTGTTTGATATGACGCGGTATGAAAAACAAGTTTTGAAATGTGCCTTCGGGCAATTTGATTTTCGGGTATGAAATGTGTTATGTGGATTTGGTTAGGTCCCATAAGTTAGAGTCAGTGCACTGTTTCATTTTTAAAGGCTTCTCCCGCCTGCCTGCTAGTGGCGCTGGAGCTCCGATTTCAGACTCCCTTAAGTTCACGGCTGCACAGGGCCGCTATGCGGGAATGTGCAGTACGTTTCGTTTGGACCGAAACCAAACTATTCTGAAGTGTTATGTGAATTTTGATTTGTTTAAATTGTGATACATTTATTATGTGAAGCATTCATGTTTTTGGAAATTGTACATGATTTGTGAAATTTTTTTGAGAATTTTGAGGAATGAGAAATTGAGGTTTGAAATCGAGAAATATTTAGAAATTAAGTATAAATGATTTGAAACTGTGGAAAGTTTTAAGAAATAAGTTTTTTTTTTGAAAAATTTACTAAATGACAAATGTTTTGAGAAATAGTTTTTGCTTATTTTTCAATTATAAATATGTTATCCACGAGCTATTTCAGCTTACCCCCCTTTCATCCCCATCTCCAGGTATTCGAGCAGGAGATCGGATGGAATACGGTCAAGACATTAGTTTGACTTTTGCATGTTTTTGTAATATGTATATTGTGGATTTGTCTCGTGGCTTGAAAATGCCACTTTTGTTGCTATTGGAGTATGAAATTGAAGTATGGATTTTGTATATGAACTAGCATGGTGAATTATGTATGGAATTGAGTTTGTGTATGGTTATGGAATTGTGTATTAAATTGAGTTATAACTTTGTGTATGGTTATGATATATGATGGGATTGATTCTAAGTACGAAATATTATGAGAATGATTGAAGTGTTAGGTATAGAATTCCGTTGTTTGTGTTTGGATTTCCGGACGAGAGGTTCAATGATTTGGAGTTTTGTTTGAAAAATTTAGAAGTGTGTTTTATTTGATTAACAGATTTTTGGGTTTCATAAAATGCAGCCGTTATGCTGCCAAAATTTTTATGGCAAAGAATAAGGATAAGAATAAGAATAAATGTTTGTTAAAGTTGAAATTGAGATACTGCTTGATTGAGTATTATTGAGGATGAAATTTCCAGTAGGGAAATTGTATGGATTTGTTGGTTTTGAATAAGGTTGAATAAAAATGAAAGAAATGAAAGAGTATGAAAAAAAGAAAAAAAATTTATACCAAATTTTGGATAGTTTTAGTCTTAGAGTTTCCAAAGCGATTTTAGTTTTCAAAGATATACGCTACGGATGTTGGAAATTTGATTCGGTTCGATTGAATACTTTGTTTGCTTCGATTTCGATTTCTTTTCCGATTCGCTTCACTTCAAAATATGTTCCTTCGTTTTCCGCTTTCGCGTTTGTTTCCGCTTTATGATTTCTGATTCGTTTGTTATCTGTTTTCCGATTCGAGTCTCTATTCTGCGCTTTGGTTCGGCTTTTTCGGTTGGGGTCTGGTTCCGAGATCGGGTCCCAACATAGCTGGTGGTGGACTAGGGTAGGTGTTTTAAGACAAACAAGATTATTTATTTTGGTCCAAAGTCTCTTTTTTACTTGGATCCCTCTTTAACAACATTATCATGTGTTACTTACTTCAACACTATCCATCTCTTCTCACACATATCTCTTTTAATTTCTTGGTTGTCGTTAGATATCAACATTTTTTATATTGTTAAAAAAACCAGTATTAGAAATGATGCCATCAAAGTTGCTTAAGTTGTTAGGAGTTTAAATGTAGGTGTCACAGGTATTAATTCAGACAATGGTGGCACTAAAAATGCAAGTGTTTCTTGTGTTATAATACCTGTCACTTTTTTAAGACCATTTCTTAACATCTTAAAAAATAAAATATTTGAAGACATTAATTTCAAAATATGGAAAGACATTTTTTTAATTCTATATATGCAAGGGGTAGCATTTTCCTTGATAGAACCAAAACCTACTATTGAAATTTAAAAAGGAAGAAAACTTAAACATTGGATTCATGCCACTGGGTTAACATACTTATGATATAAGTACCTTATTTAAGGAACTATTTGATGTTTATTATCCTTATAAAGAAGTAAAAAAGGATATGGGATTTAGTGATTGTTAAGTACATGATTAAAGATATAGGAAAGCAAAATTTTGTAATTGGAAAATTTTATCATTAGGAGATGATAGATGAAAAAGACACCAAATATCAAATTAATAAGTGTTATAAGCTTCTGAAGTATCCCAAAGTTGAAAAGATCATTTTGCAAGTAGAATTTATTATGGACATTAGTTAAAAAGCTACCTAAATCGTGAAATGACTACAAATAATAACAAAATCACAAGTATAAACAATCATCATTATCAGATCTAATAAAAAACATAATAATTGAAGAAATAAATCATAAAGAGCTTTAAACAGCCAAAGCAAAGGAGACATCTTCAAAGGTCAACCTATTACAAAGTAAATTAAATTCCCATAATGATAAAAGGTATATAAAAAGAATAAGAATAACAGTCATAAACTCGATTTTAAAGCTAAAGTGAATAATCCTAACTAAAAAAAAGGTCATGCTTTGTTTATGGAAAGCTAGGTTATGATGCACCTCAATGTGGGAAATGAAAGAAAAATCACAATCTTTTTAAACTAAATACAAATTTGGTTAAAGCAAATGATAAAGAAATTGTAACTATTGTTATTTCTTTAGTTAATTTTATGGCTAATATGAATGATATGCATATATGTAAAAATAAAAATGCTTTCACCACCTATACTTCATCAAAAGAAGGAGAAGATATAGTTTATCTTGGAGACTCTCAAATTGCAATAATTCTTGGTCAAAGCAAATCCTTCTAAAACTCACAACTGGCAAGACCTTGACGTTGAATGAAGTACTTCATGTGCCAACATATAGTTAATATGATATATGTAGCTTTATTAGGAAAAATTATGATTATAGTGTCATTTGAATATGATAAGATTGTTATAACAAAAAAAGATGTATTTATAGGGGAAAATTATTATAACCAAGGACTGTTTGTATTGAATGTTTATAAGATTATTAATGAAAAATGCATGTTCTTTTTCTTGATTGATTCTTTTGATTTATGGCATGTTAGATTAGGCCATGTTAATCTTTCATATCTATAGGATATGCAATCTCTTGGCCTTATTTTTGCTAATGGTAATGCATGTATAAATAAGTGAATACTTTTTTAAAATTAAAATTTAATTATTATCAATCTAATAATAGCAAAAAAACTTTAAAATTCAATTTTATGCTTCCATTATACTTTTAAAAAATATTTAAAAAATAACTTTTAGAGCCAGAATGCAATTTCTAAAAGATTTGGGCATTTTTTGTCATACAGTGCATTGGTACAACTATGTTGACATCAATTACGCTTTGCTACTATGCACATATAAGATGCACGTGTTGTCCTATGCAGTATCTAGAAGTGTGGGGCAAGTGCAACTTATGCTCTTGATATGCGATCTTGTGCACTGACCTTTATCGAGCATTTTTCTCACACCTATGTAAATTAGTATGTGTGTTGCATGCACTAGGTGCACTCACATACACCCTGACTCTTATTGTATGTGCTTGACACATGCTTGATGTGTCCCATGCTTTCTGACCACATTCTCCAAATTTCCCATATAAATGAGGCCAAACACTAGAAAATTGGTGTATTGCCTAGTGCTTGTTTCTTATATGGAAGACTCTTGTCTCTTGTTTCTCCTTCTAGTCATTAGAACAAGAATTTTTATGACTACTTTTAATGACTTTAATCATATATTGACAATATTTCATGGAATCAGTACCATAATATGGAATTTTTATCCCTTTTCCTTTAATTTTTAAATATAAACCAATTTGTGCAATAAATAAACTATGTATCTAAGTAACAACAAATTAATATCTTATTTCCTTATATAAAAATTAAAATATTTGTTTGATTTATACAGTTATAGAATAACTATAATATAACTTTATAAATATTATACAAACTCCACTAACCAGTCTAAGAATAATTATGAATTTGTATAAATGGAGATAATGCAAAAACATATATGCTTTGCTATCCTTTTGTTTGAGTAAGTTGTTAAAGACTTTAAGTAACCTTGACCTTAAGTCATCAGAAATCAAGTATTCAAGATTTTTCTACACCTTTTTATATTGTGAAATTATTTTGTTATTTTAAAAGCCTATCTCATTTTAATAAATCTGCACTTTTTATGCTAAATTTATTTTATGATTTGTAGTTTACTCAAATTCTATTTTAGTGTTATAAACCTATAGTTTATCATTTTAACGTTAGCATCCAGATTTGGTGAGATTATGGATAACTTATCCTATTTTTTATCTCTTCACGACATATGTGTATATAAATATATATGTTGTACTATTTTAAAGAGCAAGTGTTATCTTCTAATATATTGTTCTGTCCTTTAGAAAACAAGTTTTGTTAGGTAAAAACTTCTTGTATCATATTGCTTCCTTTAATAAGAAGAAAGGCTTTTTGAATCCTAGAGAGTCACCATCATTTCGTACTCATAAAGCGAAGTAAACTCTTAAGGATAGTGATCTTTAACACCTCAAGCTTATGCTGCTTTATTCTTCTTTTTTCTATCATAATATTCTTTCAATGCTAAGATTTTATCTATATCCAAAGCATTCTCAATGTCTTTGGCAATATATGTCGCATACATATGAAACACCCACTACTGTCTTTAGAGAGAAAAAAGCATATTTGGTTCTTTACTCTTCTGTTGATAAACATTCACAATGGTAAAAGTTGGTGGTGGATTAGGGTGTGTGTGTTAAGACAAATAAGAGTATTTATTTTGGTCCAAATTCTCTTTTCTATTTAGGTCTCTTTATAACAACATTGGCATTTGTTACTTGCTCCAACACTAGCTATCCCTCTTCTTACACACTTCTTTGATTTCTTTGGTTGTTGTAAGATATGAACATTTTTGATGTTGTGAAAACAGCCAGCATTATAGATGATGTCATCAAAGTTGCTTCAAGTGTTCGGAGTTTAAATGTAGGTTTCAAAGGTGTTAATTTGGACAATGTTGCCACCCAAAATGCAAGTGTTTCTTTTATTGCAATACCTCTCTCTTTTTCAAGA
Organism: Erythroxylum orinocense; assembly: GCA_025531955.1. NCBI lineage: Eukaryota > Viridiplantae > Streptophyta > Magnoliopsida > Malpighiales > Erythroxylaceae > Erythroxylum > Erythroxylum orinocense. The sequence continues at coordinate 28,916,325 of JANZLX010000006.1, read as the reverse complement.
CCATTTCATAAGATTTTAAAATTTAAAATATTTGATAGCAACAATTTCAAAAGAAGGAAAGAGATTTTTTTAAATTCTAAATGTGAAAGGGGTAGCATTTGCCTTGATAGAACCAAAACCTACAATTAAAATTTCAATTAGAAGAGAGCTTGAACATTGGATTTATGTTAATGAGTTAACTAAAATATAACTATAAGTACCTTATCTTATGAATTGTCTGATGTTTATTGTCCTTATAAATAAGTAAAAAAGATACGGGATTCAATGATTATTAAGTACACAACTGAAGATATAGGAAAGAAAAAGTTTGTAATTGGAAAATTTTATTGTTAGGAGATGAAAAATGAAAAAGACACCAAATATCAAATTAATAAAAGCTATAAGTTTCTGAAGTATCTCAAAGTTAAAAAGATCAATTTACAAGAAGAATTTATTGTTGGCTTATAAGTTAGAAAACTGCTTGAATCTTGAAATGACTATAAACAACAAATAAAGCACATGCATCATCAACCTTCATTGTCATATATGATTATACACATAAATATTAAGGAAATAAATCACAAGGAGCTTCAAGTAGTCCAAGCAAAGGAGACATCTTCAAAAGCCAATCTATTACAAAGTAAATTAAACTCTCATAATAATAAAAGGTACACCAAAAAGAATAAGAATAATAGTCATAAACTTGATTTCAAACATAAAATGAATGATCCCGACTTTAAAAAGAAAGGCTCTTACTTTGTTTATGAAAATTCAGGTCATGATGCACCTCAATGTTGGAAATGAATGAGAAATAGCAATCCTTTTAAACCAAATACAAATTTGGTTAAAACAAATAATAATGAAATTATAAATGTTGTTAACTCTCAAGTTAATGTTCTGGCCAATATGAATGATTGAGTGGTAGATTCTAGTACTATAAGTCATATATGTACAAATAAAAATGCTTTCACCACCTATACTCCATCAAAAGAAGGACAAGATACAGTTTATCTTGGAGAATCTCAAGCTGCAATAGTTATTGGTGAAAGCGAAGTCCTTCTAAAACTCACAACTGGTAAGACCTTAATATTGAATGAAGTACTTTATGTACCGATATAGAGTTAATATGATTTTTGTAGCTTTATTGGGAAAATTTAGGATTAGAGTGTCATTTGATTGATTCTTTTGATTTATGGCATGCTAGATTAGGCCATGTTAATCTTTCTTATCTAAAGGATATGCAATCTCTTGGCCTTATTTTTGCTAATGGTAATACATGTATGGATAAGTGTCAACTTTTTTAAAGTTAAAATTTAAAAGTCAATGTAATAATAACCAAAAAAAATTAAATCCAATTTTATGCTTCCACTAAACTTTTAAAAAAGATAGAAAATAACTTTAGAGCCATTATACAAATTCTAAAATATTTGGGCATTTTTTGTCATATAGTGCATTGGTATCAACTATTTTGACATTGCTTCACTACCATGCACATATGACATCAATATATGTTACACATGCATGAAATACCCATTGTTGTCTCCAGAGAGAAAAATTATATATGGTTCTCTGCTCTTCAATTGATAGACAGTTATAAAGGTAAAAGCTAGTGGTGGACTAAAGAGGGTGTGCTAAGACAACAGAAGTATTTATTTTGGTCCAAAGTCTCTTTTCTACTTGGGTCCCTCTATAACAACATTGGAGTGTGTTACTTGCTCTAAAACTCGCCATTCCTCTTCTCACACATTTCTATTTTGATTTATTGGTTGTCATTAGATATAGATATTTTTTTTATATTATTAAAACAACTAACATTAGAGATGTTGCCACCAAAGTTGCTTGAGCTATTGTTTAAATGTAGATGTTACAGGTGTTAATTCGGACAATGTTGCCAACCAAAATGCAAGTGTTTCTTCTACTGCAATACCTCTCTCTTTTTTCAAGACCATTTATTGACATCTTAAGGTTAAAATATTTGATGACAACAATTTCAAAAGGTGGAAAGTGAATTCTTTTTTAATTTTAGACATTCAAGGGGTAGCATATAATATAAGTACCTACTATTGAAATTTCAAAAGAAGAAAGTGTTAGCATTGGATTCATGCCAATGAGTTAACTGGCATATAATATAAATAACATATCTAATGAATTTTTTGATGTTTATTGTCTTTATAAAAAAGAAAAAAGATATGGGATTAAGTGATTATTAAGTACATGACTTGTAAGGCCCCAACATATACCCTAGAAGTATTATAACATGTCTAGGGTGTATTAAGAAGTGAACATAACAAATGAATTAAGTGCATCTAAGTCTAGTAATAGACATAATGGTACTTAATGTAAAAGATTTGGGTAAATGGGTAATTTGTTCATTTCGGCATGAACATACCTCTGTAATTTGACCATATCTTGGACTGTAGACCTTTAAATTGGATAATTCCAATTGGAAATTAATCTATAGACATATATCTAAAACTTTCATGAAGGGACTAAAATCTTATTGTGCCTCTAAGATTTTTTAATTATGGCTTGAAGTTGAGTTATGACTGTTGTCCCTATTTTCGAACACCTGTAGTATTTTGGGTATAACTCCTGAAATAATTAACCAAATTACATGAAATTTATTACATTAGAAAATTAAGACATAGGGGAATGAAATTAATTTATAAGATTGTAGGCCAATGTGGGAAGTAAAGGAAGAAGAAGGACCAATATGCAATTTTTCTAAAGTTTAACACATGAACCAATTGGATTATGACATGTGTAACCAATAATAATAAAGCATGTGTGTCCAATACGAATTAAGCATATGTGTGAGTCTTGAATGTTCTGGAATGGGGATATGGAGAGCGAAGATGCATGACATTCCAGGGTTCTAAGTTCAAATTTTTCTCCTCTCCATTTCACCTTCTTTATCCCATCATTTTTCATGTAAGAAATCAAGCTAATCTTATGTGAAAATCAAAGTAAAAGTTAGGAATTTTCTCTTCAACTTTATAAAGGAATGAACATTTTTGGTGTTTCTAGCTGATGAGTCAAGCAAAGTCGAAGAGGACGGGAAGGAAAGGCAATAGAAGACCTACTTGAGGTTTGGGACTTTACTTAGATGATTTTTGTATTTGTGTATGATTGAATGGATGTAAAGATTCATTTGGATGTGGAATTAGTTCTGGAATGTTTCTTTGGTGTTACTTTGCATGAACTTGGTTGTATATGATAAGAGAGTATCGTGTAGTGGAATTCTATCTAGGTTTGTTTAAGTTAGTCACATTGTTTAAGTCATAACTCAACCTACAAACCTCCAAATTGTGTGATTTAAGTTGCATATGAAACCTAAAACATAGACCTAAATATCTCTAGAAGGAATTTTGAATTAATTCTGACTCTGTGACTTTGGAAATTGAGATCGAAAAGGTGACCTGATGTTGCCTCTGTTTTAGAGCAGCTTATGATATTTTGCCTATATCTCATGATTTAGAAGTCTAAATGATCTAATTGTTAGTGCTATAGAAACTATAGACATATAGGAAAAAAATGTCTAGAAGACCTTGAAACCCAATTCTGACTTTTGCTATATGAATATTAAGGAACAAGTAGTGGTATGAATGGAGAGAATGTATGTCACGATCGTGACATTGTTTTTATTTATGAGTTCGTGACATTATTTTTATTTCCGATTTCTACCGCATCTTGTAACTAGAATTTTGTCAGTTTATGTTTTGATAACTTTAGCTTATATTCGTAATTTATTTATTCGCCAAATAGATGTCAAAACTATATTTTTAAATAGTAATTTGAATGAAGAAATTTATATGGTACAACTTGAAGGTTGTGTGCTTGTAATTTACTCAAATTCTATTTTAATGTTATAAATTCATAGTTTACCATTTTTATCGTGGACATCTAGATTTGATGAGATCATGATAACTTATCCTTCTTTTTATCTCTTTACATTGCCGGTCCACTCCTTCACGTGTATATAAACATATATGTTGCATTTCTTTAAAGAGTAGGTGTATCTTTTGCGGTGTTCTTCCCTCCTTTATAAAAAAAATAAGTTCTGTTGGGTTAAAACTTTCTATATTGTTTCTGCTTCTTTTAGTAAAAATAAAGGGACCGCAATTATGTACATGTGAGGCGGAATAAAAGATCTAATAATTATTTATCATAATTTTATTGAATTCAAATTCAATATTAATAAGTTATTATTTTTCTTAGTTGATTTGAAACTATTCAAATAAAAAAACACGGGCAAACTATAACTTGTATATGCAATTTAGCTTAATTAATTCAATTCGCGGTCAGATCGGAACTTCCCAGAAAGCAAAATCCCAATTGAAAACGCCAGCACCGCCGTGACCAAGATCTGGTTTTTTTTTAACAACTCTATTGCTCTTCCTAACGGAGATGGACTCGCCTTTCGTTTCTTCAATATGTCACTGCTCATATCCAAACCACCACCACTGCACGACGGGCCTGTCTCGCCATGTCCCTTATTATTATCCATATTATTGTCTTCAGCTTCTTCATGGTTACCCTTGGTTTGAAAAGGTTCTATAGACTCTTCTTTTTCTTCCTTTTCTTCTGGTTTCAACTTCGGAACAGTGATAAAGAGAATTTCCCCGTCAAAATTTCCAGTGATTGCACCAATATCTGAACTGACCGGCGCTTTGAAGTTTTTCTCAAAGAACTCGTACTTTTTATAGTTGATTTGCCTTTCCCCGCTCACCGTTATCCGGCCGGAGGAATCATCAACTTGGAGCTTCACCTCCTCCTTCCTATATTCTTGATAACATCATCATAAGACCAAAATCAATAAAACTATCAATTTGTATACTGAGATTGTTCTCTTCCGTTCTCAATACATGATATATATTCAGAATATGACGGACCAAAACAATATATGCCAAAAGAATGTACTTTTTGCTGAATGGCAAGTGGCAACGATCAGGGGAAAAAAATTGTCATGCTAATGAAACATTAAAGATTTTGAATGCTGTCAAGTAATACCTGGAAGATCAACGAGGAGATAATAAGCATTCAAGTCCTCAGTCCAAGCACAAGAAGGTACAAACTCTTGGAATCGACGAGCAAAGCTTCTCTCCCCGGTCCTTGCACTATTACTTGCCATTGATTACTAATCACCTAAACTGATGTAAACTTTAAGAAGGAACAGGGCTTGTCAGGAATCTGAACAATAATCCTCTCATAAACAAGAGACTCCGATATTATGCAGCCAAGCCATGAGATGTTTTACGTTCAAACGGCTTTTCTTGTTAAATCATGCACTCTCATATTCCAATCTTTCCCTACTCAATCCTGAATTTAGTCATTTTAATTTGTCACGAAAAGTAAAGGCAGGATTCTTTGCCTTCCTTGTGCAAAACCCCTCCTTTTCTTGAAACTTGGAATACACACTTACACAAATGTACCATAAATGTTTTACAAGGACACTGACAAATGTCGATAGAGAGAATTTTAACATCGGTCAGCTGAAAAATAATTGATTTAGAATGCCCATGCCGGTTGCCAATCAAGCTTCATTTTATTCCGAAGCCAATGAACTCTGTAAAGGCGAAGAAACTGTCTGAAAGTTGGGATCATCTGCCTTCATTAATATTGATATAATACAATCAGCGCAAAGCTGGCAATCCTTCTTATTTCAGAATCACTTCAGCTAGCTAAGAATATTTTGGAATCAAAGTCGATGTTCTGTGTATTAGCCTTCTGAAGACAAACCTGCGGAAACTAATGATCGCGGTCTTCTATTGCATTCCCGCATAAGATACAAGTGCCATCCACACTCCCGCTCCACTGACTATTGGTATGTAATCTGTTTTTAATGGCTAACCATGTAATGAATGTAGCTTTCGGACAGATGGAAGTTTTCCAAAGAAAATGAAACCAGGGAACCGTAGGCTGAGGAGCAGGGAAAAGCTTGTAGCAGGATTGATTTGAGAATTCTCCATTCAAAAGAAGACTCTAGTAGATAGTATCTTCATTCGTAGTATGCGGAAGAAGAGGGAGGTAAGGCATAAGAGATTGAAAATCTCTTATACCTTTTGTTTTAAGATCCAAAAATAATACCCTGCAATTTTGTTATTTGTTTTAAGATCCAAGATCCCTCCTTAGAAAAATCAGCTTGCCAAAAATTAGATGTCTTTAGATAATATTCGTGAATCCATTATGTCTTAAAGAGCTGTGTGATTTGTATATAACCGCCATAACTTTTTGCACACTAAGACATTTTGCATTTCTGAAATGGAAATAATTCCTAAGCCTCCTTGACTTTAAGGAAGAGTCACCTCAATCCATTTAACTCTAGCCCCTCTTGGAGTTACCCACTGTACTTGACCAAAGAACGAATTCACCATTCTGTTGGACCCCGAACTTTTGATGAAAATTAGAAATATTAAAATGAATTTAAATGAGAAAGAAATTTGTGAGAAAATT
>JANZLX010000006.1:28892029-28903415 GCA_025531955.1 Erythroxylum orinocense | reverse complement strand
TTGAAAATCAAGAAAAGATGAAACCTAGCTTTTTCCTTTCTTTCTTCTTTCTTCCTCTCTTCACCGAAACTCCACTCTTCTTTTTCTTCAAAAATTTCGTTAACTCTCTTCTCCTAACACAAGCCAAGCCTTCTTTCTTTTAATGAAACCAAAATGACCCATTTGTCCCTCCTTATAAGCCTTATAACTTAAAACTTTAAGTAATCTTCCCACTTTGCCCTTTTTTAATCTTTAAAACTGACATCTTAACTCCTTATTTTGATTAGGTAAATGAAACAATTTGACTATACTTCCTTCTAGAAAAATATTCCTCTATGTCTTAACTTTCTAATGACACTAAAAACACTCAATTTGGCTCAGAAATGAAGAAGTTATGGACAAAAACTTTCAGACCAAAACTAAACCAAGACTAAACACTACACCTAACTTCACTCCAGAAATTGAACATCTTAGGAACTGAATTGAAATTCGATTACTTCAGAACACTTGTATATCCATGTCTCTAGTTTAATTAGCAATAAGAATCAACTCAATCAAAGCTGTACAGATCAAGATATCTCCAAATTACTAAAGCATGTTCTGAAAAATATCCAACTTATACTCTTATAATTGATCCTCTCACTTTGATTCAATCAATATTTTTTAAATTAATCTAAAAAATCATAAATTTGGTATGGAGAGATAGAGGGATGTCTTAGGAATCCAACGTTTTGAAAATCGGGTCAATCGGAGGTCGGACGGAAAAGTTATAGGCAAAATAATGGAGAGAGGTCGGGTCAGGGAAACAGGATGTACAGATTACATGCATTAATCGACTAGTCGAAGGCTATTAATCGACTAAATCGATTACAGTGAATGACCTGGAAAACTCTGTTCTTTTTCTTCCAACAGTCGATTGTACATCATGAAGGTTTCAACTCAAAAGTCAACTCTGCTACTATTCATCCCAAAAAGTCAGACTTGCAATTCTCTATAATTTAACACTTTCACTACTCATTTCTTGCTTTTCAATTCCATTTACACTCAAAACACCCATAAACAGTTTTTAGTCCATAATTAAATCATAAACATCAATAACAAAAACATACACACATACTCTCTCATCATCAACTTGCTAAACTCATCTACCCTTAATCTCATATATCATTTCACATTCTTGAATTTTCTTTTTCTTTGCATATGAATAATTCACCACAAATTTCTCATTTAATTTCAACTAATAATTCAAAATTATAGGAAAAGTTTGGGGTCCAACATCTTACGTTTATCTTCTCCTATATGTTAATGATATGCTGATAGCTTCAAAGAATTAAAGAGAAATTGAGAGAATGAAGATTCAGTTGAATTAAGAGTTTGAAACGAAGGATTTAGGTAAAGCTATGAAAATTCTCGACATGGAGATAAGTAGAGATAAAGAGTTGGGAAGACTATACTTAACTCAAAAGCAATGTTTGAAAAAGGTACTACAATGTTTTGGCATGAATGAAAAGTCAAAACCTGTTAGTATTCCGCTCCCTCCTTATATAAAGCTCAGTGCATCCCTATCTCCAAAGAAAGATTCAGAACAAGAGTACATGACTAAAGTACCGTAAGCAAATGCAACTAGTAGCTTGATGTATGTTATGGTGTGTACAAGGCCTGACATTTCACAAGCAGTTGGGGTTGTGAGCAGGTATATGCATCATCCAGGCAAGGAGCATTGGCAAGATGTGAAATGTATTCTACGGTACATTCTGAACATCATAGATGTTGGTTTGGTATTTCAACGGGATAAGTAAGATGGTCAACGTGTAGTCGGATATTGTGATTCTGACTATGCCGGTGAATTAGACAAATGCCAATCAACTTTACAAAGGCACTAGTCAGTTGGATGTCTACCTTATAGTCAACAGTTGCTTTGTTGACTATAGAAGTAAAGTATATGATAGCTATAGAGGCTATGGAGGAGGCAATTTGGCTTCAAGGATTGATTGATGAATTAGGAATTAGACAGAAGCATGTCAAAGTACATTGTGATAGTTATAGTGTGATTCATTTAGCAAAGAACCAAGTTTATCATGTAAAGACAAAGCACATCGATGTCCGTTATCACTTTGTACGAGAGGTTCTAGAAGAAGATGGAGTAGCAATCTAGAAGATTAAGACCACTGAGAATCCTGCTGATATGTTAACAAAGGTGGTGACTTCGGTCAAGCTCCAACATTGTTTGGACTTGATAAGTATTGCTAAAAATTGAAGATGGGCGCTTTGAAGCGCATTTGAAGATACTACTAAAGATAAGTTTTGTGAGAGATTTGAAGATAGGAAATATGTTAAGGTGGAGAATTATTGACTTATGACATATTTTGATATCCCATATTAGAAAATTGTGAAGATTGGAGAGTCTTCTTAAGTTATAAAAAGAAGACTCTTTCATCTATCTTAAACATCCCAAAAATTGCCTATCTTTCCTTAAGGAAAAGATTTCTTATCTTCTTTTGTAATATTTCACTTATATTAATTTATGAAAATAGTAAAATATTAATTTAGTAGTGTCCGAGGAAGTAGATATAGTTCACCGAACCTCGTTAAATTCTGGTGTTCTTTATTTGTATATTTAATAGCTATTGTCTGGTATAGTTGTAGTGAATTATTATGCTATTAAATTACATGTCTAAAAAATTTTCTCTAGGAGATTGGGTTTTAAATGGGACCATTTGTGACCCCTCCAGTCTTTCCTGGGAATTTACCTGGTGCAATTTTTCAATACAATCGTTCACACCCTATTCAACTAGGTAATAGTGCTCAAGGTGAATTTGTCATTATTAGTAGAAACTAATATGAGTTTCACAACATTTATATATTAGGGCAAGCTTTACAATAGTTTTGGTGGATGCACTCCACTTCTTAACCCTCGACTTAGGAGGTTTTCACTCATCAACTAGATCTTTAGTTTCGGCCAACCATAAGACACCGTTATTTAAACTTCAGGAACAAACTACTGTCTCCTGGTACCTCCCTAAATTTGAAGTAATTTGAAATAATATCACTAGAATAGCTAATTAAACTTGCTTAATTACTTCATTTTCAATGTTTGAGAGGATATCTAGCGTGAGCTTTATCTCCAAACCTTAGTCTCCTTCTATAAAGTCGTGGGAATAAATGCAAAATCATTAGGTTTACTAAGTTTGATGCAACTCCGCAAGTTCACGGGTCTCAAGTAGTAGAGTATAATATCGTCCCATAGGGAGTAATTATGTAAGTAATAGGCTTGGATCACTCAATTAATTGGAATAAGCAGTTGTATAGGATTGGGGAATTAAATTAAGAAAATTAACTATCAAAAATAACAAAATCACTGTTAAACAAAAATGCGAATATCTCTAGGGGTTACTCCGAATGGAATGTGGTAAGCTTCAAGGATAGTTCCACTTTTAGTATTTTTTATGGACTTGGATCAATTTATGAGGTGAATTTTGATTGATAAAAGGTTGAGCCTAGAGTTTCTTAGATCCTTTTTCAAGGTATCAAAGGAGTATTACACAATAATCCTAGTCTACTATCGTAGTCTAGCAATCAAGCATAACTCATTAAGTTCTTTGCTAACCTACTTTTCTCTCATAAATTCAACTTATGCCTAAATCTAAAATTTATAAGTTCCCTGTTTGGAGTTCCGTTATTAATTTTTGCCTATCGGTTCTTCAATTAACAACTAACGTCAAGTAATGGTTGGCCAAATAGAATTCTAGCAAAATTAATCTCAAATCAGAGAAATCAAAACCAAAAATCCATACATATAAATCAACTAAGATTTAATCCATAAAATTAGCTAAAAGCTTCAGCCTAACCTTGAAGCTTTGAGGAAACTACTCAATCATGATAAGATGAAAACCGTAACAATTAAAATCAGCAAACAACGTTTGAAAAATCAGATAACAAAATAGAGGATGAATGAGTTTGAGAGCCCTTTTTTTGTGTCACCCTTATTTTTGCCCACTGTTGTGCGTCTGCTGGAGCTCCTACTGGTGCATCAAGCCTTCCTAACTGGTGTTCACCGTGTAGCTAGCTGCTGGTGTAGGCATTGGCGTGGTCCCTTCTCTTCACCAAGCTCATATTGTTTCACCAACCAGTTGCCAACATTGGAGAGTATATGGTGTAACCTCAATGCTCCTAATGCTGTCTCCTGCGTGTAACGTTATCCAGCTGCCCACATTTCTATTTTTCTTTGTCTCCACCAACTTTTCAATTAGTTATTGCCAACCGATGCTTCGATGCTTAGTGGAAAGAGTTTTGGTGTAATAGAAAATGAAAAATAGCGTGAGTGGAGAGGATTGCTGGCTGGTGTCATGTTATCAACTAGTCCCCTCTGTTCTAAAGTGATTTTCATTTTTCCTTTGTGCCTTCCTTGGAGTTGTAACGTTAGAGAGTTTTGTTTTTGTTATGTAACGTGAATGCTCCTCCTCCCCAGCTCTCCTTTGTTGGTGTCGTCTAGTCGGTGTAACGTTGGTGGAGTTGGTGAGTGCTGGAGCCCCCCATTTTCTTCCTATATGATTTGACAATTTTATTTCCCACTCTTGCATTGTTAGCTCTCCATTTTCTGCTCTTATGTGGGGTCATGGTGGGTCTTCTTTGCATTGCTTTTCTTGTTTTGTCTGCCTTGATGAGTTGGTTTCGTTTTTTCCTCTTGTTAGTGGCGTTGATTTTGTTTGGTTTCTCTTACTAGTGGGTCAGCCTCCTTTTTGTTTTCTCTTGTGGAGTCGGCGTGGGTTGGTTCCTTTTCTTCATGCGTGGTGTCCTCTTATCTGCATGCGTCGTGTGTCTTTTCTACCTTACTGTTCACACCCTAACTATAGTGTTATTTTCGTTTATTTTCTTATGGAGTGTCGGCGTGGGTTGCTCCTGGTGTAGCGTGATTTTTGTGCGTCCTCTTGTAGTAGATATTGACGCCTCCATATGTAACCTAATGTTGTCGTTTTTATGGTCACCCTCAAGCTAGCTCCTAGCCCATCTCCAATGTTGCTTGACGTGACAATTTAGTTATCTCCATTCCATTTAAAACCTAGCACACCGACTGCATTTTTGTTCTCTTACAACTGGTGCGCTCCTCTCTTCAGCGTGAATGTTGTGTATGTCGTTTTTTTTAAGCTCCTCCAGTTGGTCTCTCCTCTCATGCATGCTGCCATTTTCTTTTGTGTTTTTCTCCTGCTAGTCCTAGTTAAAATCCTCTCCAAATTAATTCCTTGGTGGATTGCGTTTTGGGCATTCTTTCTGGCAACAAACAACAATCATAACATGAGCATTCCCAACAAAATTTTGTGTCTTTTTCAATCAAAGTCATATTCATTATCATTCATTTTTTTCATTTACAAATTTAACATAAACCATTATAAATGCATATTCAAGGGAACTAAACAAATTAGTGGATAAAATATGTATAAAACCAATTTTTTTGCTCAAGTTTGTTCTTACTATCTCTAATACGTGGTTGAGGGAAAATAGTGAATTTGTTTCTCTGTTGTTGTTGTAAATGCCTATATAAAGGCTAGTTGATCAAATAAAGAATCTTACTGGTAGAATTCGTTAAGCGCAGTGTTAATCTATTAATTGTTTCCAATGGTACATATTTCTTTCTTTTTCTTTGCACTATTTACCTTGCATTTTAATATTGTGGCATCAAAGCTAGGTTGAATGGCCACCAACAACAATGTAGTAATTGTTGCTCAACCACTAATCCCTATTTTTAAAGAGGAATTTTATCTGTTCTAGAGCATCAAAATGAAGAACTTGTTCAAATCCAAGATCTTTGGGAGCTAGTTGAAAGTGGATACCCAAAAACTGATGATGAGAATAAGTTGCGAGAGAACATAAACAAGGACTCCAAAGCACTATTTTCGATACAGTAAGTAGTAGATGGGAGTATTTTCTTTTGAATTGCAACAGTGAATATAACAAAAATAGCTTGGCACATATTGAAAACATAATATCAAGGTGATTCAAAGGTACTAGCCATTAAACTTCAAACCCTTAGATGTGAATTTGAAACTTTACAAATGAAACTTGGGGAATTTGTGTAAGATTTTTTATTTAGAGTCTCAAATATTGTTAATCAAATGAGAATTTTTGGTGAGCAATGGCCTGATACAATAGTTATGGCTAGAGTATTAAGGAGTTAAACTCCAAAGTTTGATCATGTAGTGGCTATAATAGAGGAATTGAAGGATTTATCTGTTTTTTCATTTAATGAACTAATGGGTTCATTACAAGACATGAGACAAGAATGAACAGATCAATAGAGTAGGGTGAAGAAAAACTTTTTAGGTGAAGGGAGAGGCCTCTTTTCAAACAGAAACATTACTCAAATCTGGGTATAGAAGCTATGGTAAAGGGTATAGAGGCTATGGTAAAGGAAGATATCGAGGTCGAGGTGATCGTGGACGACAAAAAAAGGAGTCCATCAAATTTTATAATTGCAAACTCTTTGGTCATATGGCAGCAAATTGTTAGGCAAATGAGAAGCAAGCAAACTATACTGAACAAGAACTATAAGAGGAGGATTTGAGGTTGTTTATACCAAAGACTGATGATGTGCAAATCTCTAACAACATTTGGTTCTGTGACTATGGTTGTGCTAGTCATATGATAAGAGAACAATCATTGTAAAGAACTTGATGAGTCATACAAAGTTATAGTAAGACTTGGAGATGATAACAAGATGCAAGTTGAGGGAACAAGAATTATAGAAGTTAGCGGCAGCTATGGCAATGTGAAACTTCGTTATAATGTTGTTTACTTTGTCCTTAGTCAATCGTATAATCTTTTGAGTGTGGGAAAATTGCTTGATGCTAAATTTTTTGTTCAGTTTGATGATGCTAAATGTTTGATTAAACAAAAAAATTCAGGTCAAGTAGTAGCTAAGGTGCCTATGACATATAACAAATTGTTCCACTTGATCTGTCTAGAATTACAAATTATGCATTTGTAGTAAAAGAAATAGATGAGTTAAGACTGTGGAATTTAAGATACAAGCACTTATATGAAAAGGGGTTAAAATTGTTCTTTCAAAAGGAAATAGTCCATGGATTACCTAAAATTGAGTCCTTGAGTTTGTGTGAAGGTTGTATTTATGGAAAACCAAGAAAAGGATCATTTCTTGCAGGAAAGTCTTGAACGTCATCTTGTTGCTTAGAGCTTGCACATGTTGACTTGTGTGATCCTATGAAAACTGAATCCCTTGGTAATAGTTAATATTTCTTACTGTTCATAAATGATTTCAGTCGTATGAGCTTGGTTTACTTCCTACAAGCTAAATTTAAAACATTTGAGATGTTCAAGAAGTTCAAGGAACTTGTTGAGAAGCAAAGTCGAAATTAGTTAAAGATTTTACGTATTGAGAGAGGTAGTGAATTTTTCCGCATGATTTTAATATATTTTGTAAAGAGCAGGGTATACAAAGGGAGTTAATAACACCATACACACACAAAAAAATATGTTGCAGAAAACAAGAACTGTATAGTAATAGAGATGGCAAGGAGCATGCTGCAAGCTAAGAATCTTCCTAATCAATTTTGGGGAGAAGTTGTTCTTACAGTATTATATTTGCTGAATTTATCACCAACAAGATCTATCATGAATCAGACTCCATATGAAGCTTGGTCAGGTAAGAAGCCTCGATAAGCCATTTAAGGATTTTTTTTGTTGCATTGCCTATGCCTTAACTGATTCCCAAAAACACAGTAAACTAAAAAGTCTGTCAAATTTATTTTTGTTGGCTATTGCTCTAATTCCAAAGCATACAAGTTGTATAATCCTAATAATTGTAAAGTAATCATTAGTAGGAAAGTTGTCTTTTATGAAGAGGCATGTTAGATTTGGCATTAAAATGAAGAAGGTGTTTAGCTTGAGGAAGATGAGGCACCAACAACCATTACTTAATAGTAACAAGCTTCACCAACCTCTTGTACTTTGCCTTCCCCAACATTACCTGATGAGATGCCTTCAAGAAAATTTAGATCATTGAGAGAAATCTATACAATCAAACAAGCTATGTTTGTTGCTAATCCAACTACATTTGAATAAGCAATACAGAAAGAAGAATGGAGTAATGAAATGAAGGAAGAGTTGTAGTAATTCAAAGAAACAAAACATGGGAACTTGTAGATCTTCCTAAAGGAAAGGAAGCCAAAGGAGTAAAAGGGGTTTTTAAGAAAAAAAAACCATGTAAATGGCACTGTAGAAAACCATAAAGCTTATCTTGTAGTAAAAGGATACTCACAACAGCAAGGAGTGGATTATGAAGAGAGATTCTCTCTTTTTGCTCACTTTAAGATGGTAAGAACTATCGAAGCCTTGGTAACTCGAGTAAATTAGCACATTTATCAATTTGATGTAAAATTTGCATTTTTAAATGGTGAATTGTAAGAAGAGGTCTATGTTGAACAACTAGAAGGATTTGTTGTTCCTGGAAAAGAAAAACAAGTATACAAGCTGAAGAAAGTGCTTTATGGGTTAAAGCAAGCTCTATGAGCATGGTATGGTAGAAATGACTCATATTGTCAACATGGCTTTGAGAGAAGGAAGAATGAACCTACATTATATATAAAAAGGCAAGGTGTTGATCTTTTTCTTGTTTGTCTTTATGTTGATGACATGATATATATGGGATCTCCTACTTCTCTCATTTATGAGTTTCAAATCTGTATGACGAAAGAGTTTGAAATGACATTAATGAGTTTTAAATCTGTGTGAAGAAAGAGATTGAAATGACAGACTTAGGTTTGTTACATTATTTTCTTGGCATAGAAGTGAATCAGGTTAATGATGGAGTGTTTATCTCTTAAAGGAAGTATGCTACTGATCTACTTGAGAGATTTGGTATGCTTAACTCTATTTTTATTGCCACACCTTTGAACTTAAATGAAAAGTTGCAGATTGATGATGTCACTGGACTAGCAAATGAAAAAAAATTCAGAAGTCTTGCTGGTGGATTAATTTATTTAACCCACACTAGGCCAAATATTTCCTTTTCAGTTGGAGTTATTTCAAGGATTATTTATGCTCCTACTAAACATCATCTTGGTATTGCAAAAAGAGTCTTGAATTATTTGGCTGGAACCATTGATTATGGAATTTAGTATAGTAAATTATCTAACTATAAGCTAGTTGGGTTCACTGACAATGACTGGGCAAGATAGAGGATAGACGAAGCACTTCAGGCTTTTTTGTAAAGCTTGGATTAGGAGCCATATCTTGGGGTTTAAAGAAGCAAGCTACTGCAACCTTGTCATCTTCAGAAGTAGAATATATTGCTGCAACTTCAGCATCTTATCAAGGAATTTGGCTTAGAAGATTGCTAGCTAACTTTGGTTAAGAACAAAATAAGGCAATTATATTTTTTTTTGTGATAATATATCAGTAGTTTCATTGTCAAAAAATCCAGTTTATTATAGAAGAACGAAGCACATTGACACTCAAGCACATTTTACTAGAGATCTTGTTTCAGATGGAGTAACTTCTTTAAAGCATTGTACTCTAGATGAACATGTTGCTGACAATTTTACAAAGTCGCTTCCCAAGGATAAGCATGAGGCCCTCAGACCTCAACTTGGAATTTGAAATTTTGAATCAAAGGGGAGATTTGTCGAAGACTGATTCAAAATTCAATCTATTTGTTTTTAAATATTTAGATTTTTCAAGATTTTGTAGTTGCTAATTTTTCGCTCAAGTTTGTTCTTAATATCTTTCAAATGTGGTTGAGGGAAAATAGTGAATTTGTTTCCCTGTTGCTACTGTAAATGCGTATTTAAAGGCTAGTTGATTCAATAAAGAATTGTATTGGTAGGATTCATTAATTGAAGTTTCAATCCATTAACTGTTTTCAATGGTACATATTTCTTTCTCTTTCTTGGTTCTATTTACCTTGCATTTCAGCATTAGCCTCTCTATATAAAACCACTCCACTACTTACCCCTCCACCATTTTTTATCAAATGCTTCACACCAAAAAAAATGCTAGGTTGAAGGGAACGAGGCCTTTGCTTCAATTAGGACAAGAAGTTTGTTTCGGAGCAACATTGCAAAATGCTACAATTTCACCATCAAATGGTGGAAAAAGAAGATGAATCTACTAGCGAATTCACCGGCTTCAAAGAAAGCTAAGATCCGATCACCCAAACTAAAAACATAGCATACAATACTAAAAAAAACTCCCTAAATATCCTTTCATGCCTTCGTTAAGCAAGTGGTCCCATCAACTGTGAAGTTGGTTGGGTCAATTAACGAGAATAAGGTTAATGTTCTAATAAATAGAGGCTCTATTAATAACTTTATCTACAACTGATTGGTATCATATCTAGGTCTTTCGGTCCTACCATCACTTCACCTTAAGGTGACAATAGGCAATGAGGAGTCATTAGGTTGCAAGGGGGCTTGTCTCCAAACGCCTATTCAACTGTTTTAGATAACTGTTAGTAGCATAACTTTTTTTAATTTAATTAGCTATTTGTTAGCCTACAAAATAGCATCCTAACGTGTATTAATAGTTTATTTGAATAAGAGAACATTTGTCCTTTGATTCTTTAAAAATATGCAGAATTCTTGTTTCTTTAGTTTTTTTTTTTGCAGTAGTAATTTCTTTTAAAACCAACATCAGCTGGGCCATGTCTCCTTTTCTAAAAATTTACTATTCTTACCTGTTTATAGTGCATCTCTTATTTTGGACGTACAGTGGCTGCTTGAACTTGGCTTAATATTGTTCGATTATTGGGCTTTATGGATGGAATTCCAACACCAAGGTTCTACCATCCGACTTCATGGGTTACAACAACCTTCAGTAGCTCACATCATCTATCCCCTAAACAGTGCTCCTAAACCCAGGCTATCGCCTAATATCTGCACTTGTCCATTGAGCTCCCCAATATGCGGTTACCCTAACATTAGCACTAACATACCGACCCTTTTTCTTCAATCATTGTAGGCGCTCCTTTCTAAATTTCAAACCATACTCACCAAACCAATAGGACTACCACCTTTTAGAGAAATTGACCACTAGATTCCTTTAGTTCTCAACACACCATCAGTGAATGTTTGTTCGTACAGATACCTTTAGTTGCAACCAAGTGATAACCCCTTCTCCTAATCATCGTTACTTGTCTAGAAAAAAGATGGCTTTTAGAGATTTTTTGTTGCAACCAAGTGATAACCCCTTCTCCTAATCATCGTTACTTGTCTAGAAAAAAGATGGCTTTTAGAGATTTTTTGTTGCAACCAAGTGATAACCCCTTCTCCTAATCATCGTTACTTGTCTAGAAAAAAGATGGCTTTTAGAGATTTTTTGTTGCAACCAAGTGATAACCCCTTCTCCTAATCATCGTTACTTGTCTAGAAAAAAGATGGCTTTTAGAGATTTTTTG
>JANZLX010000006.1:28872113-28891929 GCA_025531955.1 Erythroxylum orinocense | reverse complement strand
TAGTGTTATTGCTAGACCAATTGCATGATCCCTCTTTTGTCATGGGTTGATGCTTTGTACTCTCTTGTTTACCATTAAGTCAATTTAACTTCCAAAAGAAAAAAGACTTTATGTTTGCGCAAGTATGCATAAAGTACAGCTAACCTTGTACGAAGTACCCTCCAAATTTTCATCACAATTCTTGTTGGCATGACTGTTAACAATGACAAGAATGAATCCAAGCACACAAAGAAGCCAACATCTATAAGCTGCAAAAGCATCAAGTGGAATGTTATAAACAAATGAAATGAAAGGGAACTTACTTTAAGCAAATGACCTAATAACAATGTGTATGATTGCCAGAAAAACTATAACAGGTATAGTTAGATGCTAGAGCAGAAAAGCCAAAAGATACCAATTCACATCTCCAAGGCAACCGAAAGATTGTATCATAAACTCTCTCCCTTTCTTTCTCACTACCAAGAGTTGTTGTCCTCCTTAATGCATTACCCTTGTTCATCTCATTTATAAAGTAATTCATTGGTGACTTCTCATCTGAAAAGATGTCTGATGAAAAGTATTGCGCACCAAAATCGAGAGTTAGAAACAAAACATAAAAGCAATAGCGAGATAATGAGGGATTACTGATTTAGTAAGAAGGAATAAATCACAATTCAAGATCTTTAAATTAAGTTTAACACTATTAGCAACTTGTATTTAACACATTTAACATTCGGTGATCCAATGATCAAACCATACTATTAGCTTGTATAAATTTCAACAGTATAAGCAAAATTTTATATCTTATTTCATCTGTAATAAGTAGACATAACGCATTACAATAATGGTAAATGAAAAGATCCTTCCAATAACCTAGTGATTTTAGTTCTTGATGTGGAAAAAGTAAGCTAAGGACCTAGGCCAATATAAAGGAAAAGAAGTTATCCAATTAGGACTTTGGCAAACCTCCTGATGTTCAACCATATAATGCCATAACTATTAGATGGTATGACTATACTTCACAAACAATTGAAGTACCCATTAACATCTAATCCACGTTGAATCCTCCATTCTTGCTAATAAAAGATTGAACTATTAAGACAGAATATTGACACATCTATATTGCTCGCTAAATGGATGCAATAAAAAGTCAACTCATGAGATAATAAATAAAATGAGTCATGTTTTATAAAAGTCAACTTTGATCAAGTTACATCATTCTACAGTAGGAAGGATTCTATTATCTATCCCCTTGTGATAAAACATCATATGATGCTTGACCAATCAGAAATTTCAAATTTGTACTCCAACATCATACAATTTTGAAAACAATCCCAAAAATCAACCAATGTTTGATAGCTCTAAGAATGAATCCATTTTACTCTTCAAATGTCTCTCTTGGATGCCAAATCTCGCTTAAGGAATTAAACTTGAGGCCCCACTTACTCACATATTGACTTTTTAACCCTCTTTTAATCACAAGGATCTCCTTTAAACAAGACTATATATGACTTAGAAACATTTTTTCTCACCATAATCACCTAAAATTTGCCTAGTCCCACATGCAATAGACTTTAGCATAGAATCAGTGACATACTTACTTCTAGCTAGAGTCACCTTTACATCAACACATTTTCTGAAACTTCTAGCAACTGTAAAGGTACAAGGAATTGGACAACATTCATCAACCCTAGGTCACTAACCTAATTTATTACATGGCATGCATGGCAATAATTTAGTAATAAATCTTTCACACAAGTGCTTGTGAGATTTCTTTAATATGAACACTGACTGAGAAGAAGGTAATGCTAGATATACTTCATAATGTTGAGAAGATGGTAATGTTAAACAATTTGGACCTGAAGCTTTCTTCATCGCGTACCCCTACAACCAAATAATAATTTCCTACTTCTAAATTGCACTTAATGCCAAAATCACAAACCTATGTCCTTCCTTCAACTAATGAATTAACATATAGGCTTGAAACCAATGAAGAAATAACATTCGATTAAAATTGGCGCCACAGTTTGTAACTTAAAACTTTAGATGTCCTACATTCCCAAGGTACCAAGTTGCAAACTGAAAAGTGTAGCAGCAAGAATAAACTTTTCTAGATCAATCATACATAATTCTACGATTTCATCATTTACAGAAAAAAAATAATAACAAAAGAACTAGCTAAACAAGAGTAAATAATAAGATAGATGCACTATTCAATTTCCACTTCTCAACATTTGAAGCCAAATTAATGGCCAGTAATTCAGTTCATAGGCATTTGTATAACATCAATTGGCTAATCGTAACGGGGAAAAGTTTGAAAATGTAGCGAATAAAATAAGACGGGCTTACAATTAGAATCCTCCGCCATAAGGCGTTTCCAATCCAACGACTTGGCGGTCTCTAAATTTGCCATCGTCTCAACGGCCTTCACACTAGGTTCACTCCTTGTCTGCCTCTCCGGTGAACTCCGCTCTACTTCCCTATCCTCCGCCGCGCTCTCTGCCTCCTCTACACCACCGACGGCGACATTCCTCTGCCGCAACTCCCCAAAATTGTTGGAAAATATATTCTGACACTCCGCCACTTCATTCACTATAGATACAACTGGGCTTCTACTCTCCAAACACACAACGGAACTAGAGTCGGGTACGGCTGAAGGCGATTGGGGAAGATGCTTCTTTTTCTTGTTTTTCTTCTTCTTCTTCTTCTTCTCCATTCTCTGTGAATTAGGATCGTCGATGGATTGGAAATTATGTTGGTCTAAGGAGTTGGTTTCATTCAGAATTCGGAACGACAGTGAAGATCCAAACGCCATTTGGATATTACTGCAAAGGGAAGAGAAGCCAAGTTAGCAATTAAAAAGAACTCCCACTACTATTTTTCCCGACGTAATTAGACTTTTACCCTGCAAAAAAGAACATATTCTAAACAATTACTGAACAAGTTGGAACCGAATTTCACTGGGTGACCGAGGTCAGAATCGAGACTTTTAAGAGTAAGACGTGACCTGAAATCCCAAAGTACAAGTATAGGATCGGGCAGCCAATGAAGGTGATTCCACGGACCCGTTTTCTTATAGGAGAGTCTTACAGATAACAGTAGATCCAGTTCCGACACCATGTAGAAAAATCACCTCCATCTGCTGATTGGCAGGAAGCTTTCAATCGACTGGAATATTGAATGTAGTTGTCCCAGCACCCATTAAAAAAAAAAAGATTTGTCCATTTAATATTATAAAAATATTTCTAAATAAATATTAAGTATAAATAAGATAGAAAATAACAATATTTAATATAATTAATATTCACTAGGTTTGAAATAATTAATAAAATATATATAATATTAAATATTTATTAATGCAAAATATAAAATATAAAAATTGGATTGTTTAATGTTAAAAACTTCAATCGTAACATGTTTTTAAAATATTTGAAGGTCAGAAAATTCCGCATGTTAAAACATTTGTTTTACTCAAATTTCACATAATGTTCTTATCATGATATGAGTTATATTTTAAATTTTTAAGTTAGATTTTAAAATTTTTAAAATAAATTTAAATATGTTTAAAATGACCATAATCAACTTTTCATAAACAGAAAAGTAGATTAAGTCATATTTCTACTAATTTTTATATTTTCTAATAAAATTTTAAAGTCCACGTAATCACGTAAATAATTTTTTTAAATTTTTTTAATTCATAGAATTACGTGGCTATTCAACTTAAACAAGATTATCAAATTTAAATTTGTTATTAAATTTGATTAATTTAAATTAGTCTTAAATAAAATTAATTAGATTGACATAATCTAATATTCCCTAATCTAATTAACTTTAATTTAATACATTAAAATCCTTAATTTACTAAGCCTTAATTTATTTTAACATGTTGTGTCTCCTTTATCGTCATCATCAAAATTCTCTCTCCTCTTCTCTTGTCTTCTCTTCTCTTCTACCTTTGAGTGAAGAAAAAATAGCATAGGTATCAAAGTGATCAAGAAGGAAAGAGTGAAAAAAGAAGACACAATGGTGTAAATCAAGCGAGAAGTCTTCATTATGAGACTTGTTCGCGACCTAAACTTCGTTGGGCTCAACCAAGTCACGACCATCAAGACCAAGATCATCTTTGTCATGGAGCATTTATGGAGGTGAGCTCTTTGCTAAACTCGCCAAAGGTAAGCTCAAAGAAGAAATTTCTCACAAATACTTTCAATAATTAATCATCGATTTCTACCATAATAGATGTTACAAATCATCGATTTTTGGATAATTTCACCAGCAACATAGCGCCATGCAGCTTCTCGCGGAGCCACCGTCTGGAGCGCCATGCAGTGCCACTGCCGGGTAACTTCTAGGGGAACCACCACCTACTCTCATCTTCTGCATTTACTCCATTTTCTTCACTTCAGCCTACTGTTTTTCCTTTCTTTCTCAACGAGACTTCAAGGGTATTTCAGTCTTTTTCCCGAACTCTCTTTCTTTCCTACCGTGAACCAACATCTGTTCAACTTTTGCCTCCGTCACCGCTGCCTTCCTTTTCTAGCTTTCCATGCAGCCTATACTCGCTGCCGGGAACGATGATTTCCCAGCGCTACTCTCTGGCCATCCTCCTTCATCAAAAGATCCCACTGAACCTCAGGAACCTCCCGCCATCAAACACCCATCTGTTTTGAACCCCCCCCGAAGAGTTGGAAGCAAGTCGTCACTATCCAACAGCTGTGAACTTAACCTTTACTCCTCCTAAGGAAATTGATGGGAAGCTCGTAGTCTGTCCAGAACTTGCAATACTCGAGGAAGGCCTGCCTGTATGATTGTTGTCTCCGGTAGCTGAAGACGGAACAGAACAGAATCTCCAGATACGGAACGAAACAAAAAATAGAGACAGTGAGCTGTTTGGTTATGGTGGACAAAACAGAGAAAATTGTCTTCGTCTCGGGAACAGATGTGTTTGGTTGCTGAGGACAGAACTATACATTTTTCCAAATGACCAGTATGCCCTTGGTTCTTAATATAATTAGAAATATGTTATTCATTGATACTTTTAGTAGGAATGGTTTGTATTAGTTAACAAATTTTCTAATATTTCTAATACCAGTTGGAAAAATTACAAATTACTCACGAATAACAATAATATTAATTGTAATTTACAACCATAATGATAATTAATAACCAAAACAATTGATGCGGTAATAATACAAATAAGTTTTCTACTACTACTACTAATAATAATAAGAATAGAATTGATAATAATTAAAACTAATTTGTTGACAACAATAAAAATTTAATTAATACAAACAATACATTGAGCAATACATTGAATAAGTACAATTATAATACATTGAACAATAAGAATAATAATAATGATGATAAAAAGAAGTTAGTTATAATGATATTGATAAGAATAATTTGAGACCAATTATTCACATATTATTATTGGAAATAAAAATGTCTACTATTAATTTATTATTCATAACATTATTAAATTTGATATTATTATTACCTTATTATTAGTAACAATAAGGTAAACATACATTAGAATTAAACTTCTAACCGTTCATGGAATTAATTAGATATTAGGTTCAACATACATTGAAATAAAACATCAAAACATTCATAGAATTAATTACAATAAAGGTTCAACATAAAAAAGAAATCTAAGTAGTCATAGAACTAGTTACATAATTGGTTCAATAACCATTAAAGCCTTAGAATTTGTTAATTATGTCCTGAACTCAATTCATCATTATCCAGTAGCCTTAATATCAGCTCCAGTTTCATTATATGAGCCTTATGCCGAGTAATAGATGTCTCTGGATGCGTCTGCAAGACAAAGGAAGAAACATCAAAGACCGCAAAAATAATAAACCAATTGCAGAAAATTTCACTGACTGAATTCCAACCAGTCTGGGTGGCCTTGTCTTTCCTTTCTTGACAGATAATCCTTCAATCTCCGCTTCAAAGCTATCAATTTGGGACTCCAACTCTCCAACCTAACAC
Source organism: Erythroxylum orinocense (assembly GCA_025531955.1). Taxonomy (NCBI): domain Eukaryota; kingdom Viridiplantae; phylum Streptophyta; class Magnoliopsida; order Malpighiales; family Erythroxylaceae; genus Erythroxylum; species Erythroxylum orinocense. The sequence goes on along the minus strand of JANZLX010000006.1, from coordinate 28,885,956 downwards.
ACAGATAGAAATATGACAATATAACTCAATAGAGATTTCAGTAAGGTCAAAATGATTACTCCAATTGAATGTCCAGTTATTATTATTGTCCAGTTATTATTATAGTCAAAACATCTATAACTATAAGCCTTTAAATCAATTTTTTTAGGTCTATTTGGAGCCCTTGTCTGATTCTTCACCAAAAGACTAGTCTTTACTTTCTCAAATCATTATAAGTGAAATAATCAGGTCACTAGTACTCAAGAATCATGCAAAACGAAATTTCCTTGAAACATGAAGATATGAGAACCAGCATAAACAGAAGAAAAAAAAAACTATATGCAAAAGTTGCTTGAAAAATCACCAATCACACAAATAGGCAATACTAAACTAAAGTAGAAATGCAGTTTTAACAAAAAAAGTTCAAGCAAATGGTAATCATCTAAATATTGTTGAAGCACCTTACTCAAATAAAGACCCACTGAATGATCCACCCAATTCTAAGCACTCAACCATGTCTACGTATATACCTCGACACCTAATCAGTTTTTCTGTTTTTCACAACTAAAAAGTAGAGCAATTACAAGAAATGATCTGGAAGATCTAACTACAGAAAATAAACAACAATCACCAGAAGGAAAGTTAACCCAAAACACTTTAGACACAATCACAATGTATTGAGGAAGTACATGAAGGCAAGAAAATGGAACAGGACATTCAGTTACTCAAGGAAATCCAGAAAAGATGCATCAAAAGAACAAGTCAGATAATAGTGCTTTGAAAAAAGTACCCACAAATCAGCAACATTATTATTATTCCACAGACTATAACATAAACGAAGAAGCATAAGTATGACCTTATTCCAGATGCTATTGAAGACGTCGACACCTTCCTGGACCTTCTTGAGGACACGATCGATCTCCCCTGAAGTTTGCGACTCGCTCCCATGGTGAAAACTTCTTATCATGAGAAAAAAATTAGGGAAGCTTACCCGTGGAAGAAGATTCCTTGCGTGCGAGAGACTTGCCCACCGTTCGACAGAGAACCGTCGCCAGAAAGCCCAGCGTGCGAGAGCCGAGGCTCTGTACAAGATGGGCAGGAGGACGTGCGAGAGAGAAAGAATCTCCAAAAATCAGAGGTCTTGGGAAGATGGGAACGAGGACGTGCGAGAGAGAAAGAAGGATGAAAAGGAAGAAATGAAACACAGGTCTTCGGAAGTTTAGACGGAGGACGCGCTCTGAAGAGAAGGATGAATCTTCAGAGGGGTTGGGGTAATTTTGGGAAAGACGGTTGGTTTCAGCCGAAGACAGAGACAAGTTCCTTCTGTCTTTCAAATTTGGGAGTGACAACTTTTAACTGTCCCTGTTTATCGGAGATGGAAGACAAAAAACCAGGGACATTAATCAAACGGATCTAGTGGACAGGTTTATTGTGTTCTGTCAATTGTCCCTAGTCTCGAGGATAGTAACCATACGAGGGGTAATAATGATTGGGTTGGATGTATAGAGGATAGATGAAGCACTTTAGGCTTTGTTTTTAAGCTTGGATCAGGATTAATATCTTGAGATTCAAAGAAGCAAGTTAGTACAGCCTTGTTATCCTCGTAAGCAGAATATATTGCTGCAACTTCAACATCTTGTCAAGGAATTTGGCTTAGAAGATTGCTAGGTGGCCTTGGTCAAGAACAAAAATGAGGCAACTGAATTTTTTTTTTGATAATATATCAGTAATTGCTATGTCAAAAAATACAGCTCATTATGAAAGAACAAAGCATATTAACACTCGAGCACATTTTATTAAATATCTTGTTTTAAATGGAGTAATTTCTTTGAAGCATTGTACTTCAAATAAACAGGTTGTTGACATTTTCACAAAATTGCTTCCCAAGGATAAGCATGAGGCCCTTAGAGTTTGAATCAAGGGAGGAATTTGTTGAAGACTGACTCAAAATTTAATTTATTTGTTTTTATTTATTCAGATTTTTCAAGATTCTATATTTGCTCAAGTTTGTTCCTAATATCTCTGACTCGTGGTTGAGGGAAAATAGTAAATTTGTTTTTCTGTTGATGCAGTAAATGCCTATTTAAAGGCTAGTTGATTCAATAAAAAAATAGCACTAACTCATTAATTGCAGTTTCAGTTCATTAATTATTTCTAATGGTACACATTTCTTTCTCCTATTTACCTTGCGTTTCAGCAACTAATCACTCTTGACATGTTTGTCAGTAGAAATCACCGAACCAGAACGCTTTTTAATTGATCAGTATAATCTTCCACAGAAGCCCCTGACTATTGCATGAACATCTTCAGTTTACTCTCCCTAGATGCTTAACAGTTTGCCTTGACGGGCCCTCAAGTTTAAGCAACTTGGTAAACTGCATCATCAATCAAGTTCGTTAATAGACTATTCACTACCTGTCAATAGTTGCAAATGATCAAAAGAGGTTTTACTCTTTCTGCACACTCCACCAAGAGACATTAACATAAAGATATACACTGAGACCTGAGACGTCTTGAGCTCTAGTTCATCCCATTCTAAAGAAGGATTGCTTCCTTCCACTATTCCTGTCCCTGCATAGATCAATGCTCCCAGGCCCTAGACCAAAAAAGTGATCAGCAACATCATTTTCTACCTATATAACCTGAAGAATCAACTTATTCTCATGGTTATGGGCCTTTGTTTTCTATATTGAATAAAACGGAACTTATGATTTTTTAAAAAAATTATTTCATTTCTGTTCTGCTGTTCTAATATCTCAAATGCAAATGAAAAACTCACGTCAGCTTGACATTCAGAATCTGGGCTTACCTTTTCTACCAATGCTGATCTGATGCCAACAGCAAACTCACTCTCTCCTCCCCCAAACCAACCAACAGGTCCAGCATACATTCCTCGATCAAATACTTCTGAAAAACATGAATCAAAATACGCAGGTTATTCATTGGAAATATACTTGACCTGATCAGGCATTCCATTCACCAATATGTTTCGAAATGGAGATGTCAAGAACAACTCAATGGAAGTAGAACAAGTTCGATACAGAACATGCATACCTGTTTCAGAAATTAGTAGACGTGCTTCTTCCGTTGGAAATCCGCAAACTGCTGGAGTAGGGTGAAGCGAAGACAGGATATCAAACTGGAAAAGAAAGTGAGAAGTTTCAATAATAAATATTTATCTTCAGAGCATTATTGAACAAATCTACCGCTGAAATCTATTATCAGAATTGAATATTTTACCTCGTCGTCTTCACTTCTTAAACTTCCTGCTAATCGCGCATATAAATGTTGAACTCTTGGGAATTTCCTTATTGCTTTGTTTGGTTCAATTACTACCCCCTTGCACACAGCCTGCAAAGCAGAATAGATGATATTCATTAGGATGCAAAGTTATTAGATATAAACGTAAACTTCAATACCAACAAAAGGAAAAGCCCAGCTGAAGCATGTCATTTGCATAGAAGCAGTTAATCAGAGGATATCTAAGAGGGTATACGTGATCTATCTATGTACTCTATGCAACATTGCAATGAACAAGGCAAGTGTGGCAGTATAACTTGTGTCTGAAGGGGGAGAGGGAGAGTTCTCAAGGGTCATGTATGAGCCAATAGTGGTTGCCTAATTGCTCTCTTCCACTTCCATTTTATAGACCCTCTTTTAACACACAACCATGCCCCCATCACAGTTAAGGGAACAACACGGAATTTAAGTATTGGGAAATTAACTTACCTCTAACTTTCTCTTTATGCTATCCCGTACTATTGTAAATTCAAGATGGTCTTTGGGACTGACAGAAATATTATAAGACATCACAACAAAACAACCCATCAGTTGTTTGATTTCAGAGCTTATTTGATAAGAGGACATTGCAACAGTATACCTGGAAAGTAAATCAAGTTCAATTTGAAGATCTAGAGCAGTCGATCCACCTCTAGCTCGGGTTCCAGCCAAAGCCTCACTGCTGATTCCTAGACGTTTTCTGTGAAATAGTTGCTCTGGCTATTCATGAAGTTTGTACAAGTCAAAATACTAGAACATAGAATTGTGTTTAGCATTTGATAGAAACTTTTTGATTGTTGAAACCTAAATAAAAAAATTAATCATCACAAACAGAATGATTAAAAATAAAACTCCAACTTTGCGAACAGTTTAGTTCATCTTTGTTTATGATAGGCATAAAAATTGATTCTGTTTATTAATAACTTCATGTTCCAAACCTACCGTATTCCCTATAAATGCTGGGGCATTGGGAGGCTGTAGACAGAATTGGTAAGCGTTTTCTCCTTCAACCTGCGAGTAGATCTTGAGCTTTCAGCTATTACTAGTTTTTAAGCTGTAAACCTTGTGTAATAAGACTTAATAAATGATTACCTGCAGACAGGCCAACCATGTTATAGGATCAATATCGTTAGCAGTTACAACTTTGCTGCTACGAGCAAGCACGACCTAAATTAACAAGTTGAATTGTTCAGTCGAGGTGAAAATCTGAAGAGAATAAGCCTATGAACTACCTCTGTTAGAGTTCATTCAAACACCTTAATGAGTGGAGAACAACTGTTGATTATCTGCAAAGCTCTCTGAACGCCAAATTCCCAGTATGTCTTGGTAGGAATATGAACATTGCCAAGAATGAATGCGCTTGTAACCTCTTTGCTCAACTCTACAACAGTTGAAGAGATCTGCATTGTAAAGGACATGCATAAACAAAAAGATCCAAATATGCAACTTCCGATATTTATAGTATCAGTTGGAGAACTAGAGTACAAACCCGATCCATTGTAGTCTGAAGTGAATTAATGGCTTGATCCCATGTCCAAGAAAGGGCGATATCCCATGCGACAGTTGCAGCAAGCATCGAACTCCCTTCAAACTCATCAAACTCAACCTGTCATTTTAGCATCTAACAGCAAGTAAAACTGCAAGAAGCATGATTCATGTCATGGCGGTCATATGAAACTCCTCATAGGAGGAAGACAGTTCCTGTACCTGAGGGATAACGAAGTAAAAGGAACCAAAGGCCTCCCATTCTGATGATATGTCAGCCTTGGCATCAAAACGTATAGCCCCATATGCACGAACCAAAGGACATTTGGCCGATAAGAACCTTCAGTTGCAAGAACATAAGCATATCATTCCAGTTTCGAAGTTGCCTTTTTTCTATCTTCTTCTAGTATGAATTAATTCATGTTACAAGTTTTCTTTAATTCAATGGAAGTTGATAACATAAGAAGTGAATGAAAATTATGAAGCCGTTGATTTTAGTTGACTACCTTTTGATGGATTTCCAGTCGTTGTAAGAGAATGGATGGACATGCCTAAAGAGTACTGCTGATCCAACACCGGACATGCTGACCAAGTGATGGCCAGTGGGGTTATGACCATTGCCATTGCCATTGCCATTGGCGAAATCCACCAAAAGATCATCGTCATCAAGGCTTGGCTTTCGGCCTGAAAAGAAGCACCGTGGAAGGAGCTGTTGCTGTGCATGTAGCCAACTTATCGCTTCTATTTGTTCCACAATTGGCACCTGAATTCAATCACAAAATATAAAGTTGGTAGCTATACCCCATACATTTCGCAGTGAAATACAGGGGAAGTTTAGGTTTCTCATATACTTGCGACTTTTCGTTGTCTGCTAAGCTCTTAATTTAAGCCTACTATACACTTTACACATTTCCTTTCTTTTTTTAATGATAAAAAACATTTACTCATTTTACTTTTACTGTTATTCACAATTTTTTATTAGCAATCAAACTTATTAAATCATCTTTAAAAATGAAAGTGCAAATTAGAATCTAGATATTAATTAAATCCAAATTTTATAAGGTTAGACATATTTTTAATTGATTTTACATCATACAACATTCCTTAATTCTCTTAATTCAGCAGATAACTTTTAGCTATAATTCAATGAAAAGATATGCTCAAATTATTTGAAGTATTTTTCCTTTCACACATTTGAAGTATAAGGTTTAAAGTTTTTATATTATATATAGAAGAAATAAAATATAGGTTTTTAATTTAAAAAAGCATGTTTAAGATATAATAATGTTTTCCTAAATTTTATTAAAATAATTTAATAAAAAACAGAGTAATTCATATAAATGATTTATTTTAGTTTTGTTTATAATATTAAAATACATTGAATAATTATTGATATGAATCATATGTCATTTTATATGTATTCTAAAATTATACAATCTTTAAAAAATATTACTTACTAAATAAATTTATTTAACCAATATAATTAATTTTCTCACTAAATTTAAGAGTTATTTCAATTCAAAAAATATTTATTAAATTCTTATAAAGTAATTATACTTAATATATAAATAGCACTTTTGCGCTTAAACTAAAACAACATTTCTTCCATCTTTATTTTTCCAGGATTCATGGTCTCGAACCCTTCAATTTTCTCATCGTCTTTTTTTTTTTTTTCATTTGATCAGTGCTAATATCAGCATCTCTCCACTTCAGGAAAAATGGAGTTGGCTTGCCAAATGCCATGCCATGCCATTTCCAAGCCCCAAGATAGGGCCTGGTCTGCAGATAAGGAAGAGAGATGCTTCGTGCGCACACAACACAATGCCTGCCAACCACGTGGCAGAAACCCCGTTTCTCTCGGCCATTAGCCGATTTTAGAGATAACAATACGTTACTGGTGCTGCAAAACACTATTGCAAGAACAGCTTACCTGGAGGCGAACAATCCCAGAAGTAGAAAGTGGAGGCTTAGCTTTCAAATCACAAATGGCCAAACTGAGAGCTTCCATAGCCAACGCAGGGTTTGGAACTGCTTCAAATGTACGGGTTTCGATGGTGCCGATTGGGAGTTTGGAGTTTCCTCCTTGGCAACCATTCATGGAAAGCGAACATGAATGATATCTCTGGATATACATGTTAAAACATCGAGTAATTAAGCGTAAACACGAAGAAATTAAAATTAAGAAGCATATAAAAACAGGTACTAAGTCAGGTCGATAGAGAGGAACGTAAATAAGCACTTACTTTGCGGATATGATGAACTAGATTTCTGTAGGAATACTGATGCGAAGAGATGTTAAAATATGTACCCCATTCTGACTCCACTGAACGAACAAAAATGAATTGCCTAGCTATAGCAGTAGCTTCCATGAGAAAAGAAGATTGGTGGAGAAGAATGGATGAACACAGGCCCGTATCCACTGCGGCGGCCAATTATATGGTGCTCTGTTTCTATAAACTAGAAGATAGTCAATGCGCAAATAGGCAGTGATAATCCAAATAATTATAATGTACACATAATTTAGAGTTAAGAAGTATTTCTATATATGTTATGTTATGTGTAGTTATAGAAGTATAAATGAATATCGTTAACGTTAAAATTTTGAGGGAAAAATAAAAAATGTGTGATTGCAAATAAAATTTTGTGAGAGAAATGAGGTAAAAATAATAGTTGGAATGTTTAGAATAAAATAAGTTAAAAATAATAATGAAAAAATAAATGAAAATTTGGAAATGTATAATATTGAAGGAATTAAAAAGGTAAATAGATAAAATATGTGAGTAAAAATTGTAAATTTATATACAAATTTTGTTAATGAAAAGAGGAAAAGAGGAAATAGTTTAGTAAAAGTGGATAGAAAAAAGTGTAAATAAATGTGTTATAATATTTTAGTACAAAGTTTAAAAAATAAAGAGAAAATTTTAAAAAAAATATAAAAATACAAGGAGTTACAACGTGATTATCATTCAAAATTTTTAAGGAGTTATGGGTGTGACTTGTTAAATTACACTCGTGATCGATTAAAAATAAAATAAAATATTAAGAAAATTGAGGAATATTTATAAATATGCTATGTTATGAATTGTTAAAGATGTATAAATAAATATTTTTAAAGTTTAAATTTTGCGAAAAAATTTGAAAGTTGTGAATTTGGATAAAATTATTTAGGAGAAAATAGGTTAAAATATAAGAGGTAGAATATTTAAAGTGAATTAATAAAAATAGTTAGTAAAAATTAAGTATGAAAAAATAAAGTAAAATTTGGAAATATATATTGTAATGTAGCTGTTATAAATGGATGAAATATGCAAGTGAATATTTTTAAGTTTATACATAATACATAAATTTATTATAATATTTTAGTAAAAAGTTAAAAAAATAAACAAAATAAATATCATGAGTCACGGGACTGAAAATTAAATCCCTAAAAACCTAATCTTTCAATCCATTTTCAATTGAGCCCCACAAGTAGATTTCACGCCCACGAGACGTAGCCGTAGCCGTAGTGAACCAATGAAGACGCAACCCAGGTGACCTTTGCAACGCATTAGACAACTTTTTCACGTACCCAGAAACGTCAGCTAGGTTTGAGAAAAATGTTTTAATTTCACACGAATTTTATTCAAACAACCTCCGTTTTGGTTCGTTTCAGTTCCTATAGACTCCAATCCTAATTCTGGAGTTTTTTATCGTATTTTAAAATTATTCGGTAACTTTTCGGTTGCCCCAAAGAATTTTCGAATTGAATTCGAAAATCAATAAATGCCACCAAAATCGTCCAGTGTCACCTAAATCTCCAAAGTAAACTTCAAGGCTTTTAAAGATCCTTTGGATTTATTCCGTAGCTTTTTAGAGTTTTCAGAAATTTTCTGAAAACTTTCCCATCTAATGCAAAACCATTTCTAGTTTATTCGTGATCTCCGTTACATCTTCCATAACACATTTAAATGCTTAAATTACTCTAATATACTATAAATAGATCATACTCTATAAAATACATGTATAACATGTTATCCAACACAATAATCAAACTAAGGTATCACACCATTGCATAAGCGTTAATGTTTTGATGACGCTCTATATCAGTGGGTGAGGTGAAAGGGATAGATGTCACAACTGTTCATGCATAATTATAATTAATTAATATACTTAATATTAATATCTAGTACTTAATAACGATGGGATGGACAACCAAGAAATATTTGGCAAGGGAGGGTAAAACCACTTAAAAATCTCATGTTTAACTTGACCCTGTCAAGTTCCACCCTCGTGCTTAAGCACGAGGTGACAGAAAGGTGAAGTCTAGTAGTTGCACGATCGTAACAGAGAGTTGATCATATGTAGTCACGCGATTGTACACACGCACAATCGTGACAGAGAGGAGGTCATCCAGTTGTTGCATGATCGTGCACCTTTGTCTAATAACTTTTTGTCCTCTTCATTCTTTTGTCCATAACTTCTTTTCCGAACCTCCGATTGGCTTGAAATTTTAACTGCAAGGTCCTCACACATTGTCCTTCCTCTCCACCAATTTTCATTGTCATTTGAAATCTTAGATTCAAAGATAACTGCGACTTGCATACGACCACGTTTTTCTGCATGGATTCTTATTGTTAATTAATCATTCAAATTCTAGAACTTCAATAAGAACAACATGTTTTTTTTTCATTTTGAATTAAATATAGTTAATTGACTAATTAATCTTTCTCTTGTTATCGCCCTCATCATGCCTGTGACTGAATCATCCCAGCCATGAGTCTCATGAACTTATTAAGTCACAGTCGGGAATTATATTTATTAAGTACACAGGCATGACTTAAGTGTCATGACTGTGACAAATATATACTTTTTCATTCTTCAATTCATATAATTAATTTATAACTAATTAATTAATTTACATATAATTAGCGCATATATTTTTTTGTCATTTTCAGTAAAATTAGTTAGTAAAAAATTGGAATAAAAAAATAAAAATTTAGGAAATTTATAGTGAAATCTGTTTGTTATAAATTGATAAAATATGCAAAGTAAATACAAATATTATAATATCTAAGTAAAAAACACATATCAACACTCACGGGTGTGACTTATTAAAATAAGTTAAAATTTTTTATAATCAATTAAATATTTTAGTTAATTAAAATAACGAAATTAAAAAAAGTCACTTGATTTAACATGTTATATTATTTAACGTATAACTAAATTTTGTGTAATTCAAAATTTTGTGATAAAATTATGAATATTTAAATTTTGAAATGCATACTAAGAAAGGAATTATGATATAATTAAAGCTCATTCGAACTTATTCCGTAACTTTTCAGAGTTTTTAGAAATCTTCTGAGAACTTTCTCATCGAATAGAAAACCATTTTTGGTTTACACGTGATCTTCGTTACATCCTCAATAATACATTTAAATACTTAAATTACTCTAATATACCATAAGTAGATCATACTTTATAAAATACATGTATAACCCGTTATCCAACACAATAATCAAACTAGGGTATTACACCGTCACATAAGCATTGATGTTTTGACGATGCACTATATCTATGAGTGATGCGAAAGAGATAGATGTCACAACCGTGCAAGCATAATTATAATTGATTAATATACTTAATATTAATATCTAGTACTTAATAACAATGGGATGGATGACCATGCAATATATGGCAAGGGAGGGTAAAACCACTTTAAAATCCCGTGTTTAACTTGACCCTGGCGAGTTCTGCCTTTGTGCTTGAGCACGAGGGTGCCAGAAAGGAGAAGTCTGGTAGTTGCACGATTGTGCACAAGGATGATCATGATAGAGAGTTGATCATCTATAATTGCACTATTGTACACATGCACGATCGTGACAGAGAGGAGGTTATCTTGTCATTGCACGATCATGCATTTCTGTTTGATAACTTTGTGCACTCTTTATTCGTTTGGCCATAACTTCCTCTTCGAAGCTCCGATTAACCTGAAATTTTAACTGCAAGGTCCTCACTCATTGTCCTTCCTCTCCACCGATTTCATTGCCATATGAAATCTTAGATTCAAAGATAACTGTAACTTGCATACGATCACGTTTTTTCACATGGATGCTTATTGTTAAATAATCATTCAAATTCTAGAACTTCGATAAGAACAACATGTTCTTTTTCATTTTTAATTAAATATAATTTAAATATAATTAATTGATTGATTAAATCTTTTCTCCTGTTATCGCCTTCGTCACGCCTGTGACTTAATCATCCTAGCATTGAGTCTCATGAACTTATTAAGTCACAAATGGGACTTATATTTATTAAGTATAAATGTCACGTGTGTGACAAATATTTTTTTCATTCTTTAATTAAATATAATTAATTTATAACTAATTAATTATTATACATATAATTAGTGCATAAAAAATTTAGGAAATGTATAATATAATGTATTTGTTATAAATGGATAAAATATACAAAGTAAATACAAATATTATAATATCTAAGTAAGTAAAAAACATATATCAACAGTCACGTGTGACTTATTAAGTCCCGCCTGTGGCTGAAATAAAATAAGTTAAAAAGTTTTATAATCAATTAAATTTTTTAGTTACATTATTTAATGTACAAATAAACATTGTGTAATCTAAAATTTTGTGATAAAATTATGAATATTTAAATTTTGAAATCATACTAAGAAAGGAATTATGATAGAATTATTAAAAATATATAAGTTAGAATATTAAAAATGAACTAGTAAAATTAGTCGGTAAAAAATGGAATGAAAAAATAAAAAATAGGAAATGTATAATGTAATCTATTTGTTATAAATGGATAAAATATACAAAGTAAATATAAATATTGTAAAAACTATATCAATAGTTATGGGTGTGATTTATTAAGTGATGCCCGTGACTGAAACACAATGAGTTCAAATTTTGTTAATCAATTTAATATTTTATTTAATTAAAATAATGAAAGAAAGTCACTGGGTGTAATATGTTATATTATTTAATTTATAAATGAATATTGTGTAATTTAAAAGTTTGTGATAAAATTATAAATATTTAAATTTTGAAATGTATAAGAAAGGAATTAACAAGGTTAAAATTTGTTAATATGATATAATTATAAAAAATGCATAAGTTAGAATATTAAAAATGAAAAAGTAAAATTTGTCAGTACAAATTTTGAATGAAAAAATAAACAAAATTTGGAAACGTATAGTGTGATGTATGTGTTGTAAATGTATAAAATATAGAAAGTAAATGCAAAAATTATAATATCTAAGTAAAAATTAGGAAGTCACACCTCAGTCACAGGTGTGACTTATTAACTCACGCCGGTAATTGAAAAAAAGTTAAAAAATATTTAAAATCAATTAAATATTTTAGTTAATTAAAATAACGAAAAAGAAGTCATTGGGTGTGACTTATAAAGTCACATAAGTTACACCTATTAGTGAGTTAAGAATTTTAAGTTAACCTAATTGTTAGTTGCATGAGTAGAAATCACGCTCGTTCCACCATAGAAAGTATGACTATTCTCTCATCTTCTTCTTCGACTAAGATTTGTTCTCTAGTGAACGAGTAGTTGAAAAACCCTAGTGTCCAAATCTTGTATTCCTTTAGATCTAAAGCTGGGACTTCAAATCTTGAGTTGGGTCATTGCCATCCTGCATGGCTCTTGGGTATCGCCGTCTGTCACCTTATGTCGCTGCCTCCCTTGCAAGTTGCTTAGAATTATAGGTAATCTTTTATATCGTTAAACATATTTTGGTATTTGTTTTTTTTAATGATTTTAACATAACAAAGTTTGAGTTAAATATAACAGAGTTTTGTAATTTCATAAGGGTTTAATTTTTACATTTAGTAAAATGTATTTAGTTAATTTCTTGTTTTGATTTGGATTGATGCTTCGTTTTTCATATACAATATTTTTATACTATTAAGTATTTCATTTTTTTTTTGGCTTTAGGTTGATATGATTTGAATAAGATACAATAGAAATTTTAACTTTATCCTGCGACTTGGTTCTTTTTTTTTCTTGGTTTTTATACTCAGCTAAGAATTGTACTAGGTTAACAATTTGTTTTGATTTGGCTATTTGGTATCGCTTTGTTTTATAATAACATAATTATTAAATTGTAAGAATTGTGTTTAATTGTTCGGTGTTAATGAAATTATAATAGATGTATTGTTAATTTTGTTAATAGATTTTGCTAAATAAATGGAAAGAAATTTAAATAAGAAAGATAAAAATTGTATAAAATTTGAACTTTTGTTTGTTTCGTGAAAAAATATGCTTCTTCTCTGAGTGGGATCTCTGGGCGTTTCTACACAAAATCTAGTTACAACGCGAGTGAGGAGGATATGAGTGATGATAGTGATGATGAGTTTGAGAATGATGACTTGGCTTGCTTTAGAGGCCTAGTCGTAGATATTGCTTACAAGTCATTTTCATGTCTTTTTTTCTTATATCAAATTTGATTGACTTGTTCTCTTAGTCTAGAAGATGGAGTTTTCTATTTTTAGGACCTATTGCTACTTTGTTAGGGATGCTAGCTTATTGGATGAGATTTTGTCATATGTTAGTCATTTGGATAGTATCATGAAATCGTTTTCTACAGATGGCTTATTAAGGTATACGTCAGTCAGATTTATGAAGTAACAGGTGTATATAATCGTATTATCTGGAGCATATGGTTACTAAAGCTTATGCATTTGGTATATCTGTTTCTTTTTTGTTTTCATTTAACATTTATGTTTTTTAAGTGAGTGTAGAGTGGGAGTTGAGAGTAGGTTGTATGCAAAAATGGAAAGTTGTGAGAAGAGACAAACACTCAGTAAAAAGATATTTGGTTTAAGTTATTGATTTGAACTAGAGTACAGAAGACTAATGAAGACTTACAGTAGACAGCAGCGGTAGTTATATACCGCTGGAATCAGTATTTGGGATGAGATCAAATCACTAAATTAGGTGAAATCATCAGTTGCAAATTGCAGATGTACTGTGAGAAGTTTTATATCTTTTGACGTAGAACGTATTGCAGAAGACTATCTCACTTGGGCCGATAGCCAGAAGCCCAAGCGAGATGGACCGAAGAATTGAAGATTGCATTTTATAT
>JANZLX010000006.1:28823787-28836091 GCA_025531955.1 Erythroxylum orinocense | reverse complement strand
CAACAGGGATCGAGCCAGTTAATAATTTGAAGAAACACAATAAATTCTGTGTTTATATAGTTTCTAATTAGCCTATGCTTGATAACAAACGACGAAAGGATTGTGCTTTTAGGAAAATTATGACCAAACTTGTTTATCAAATTTTAGTTCGTTGTTCAAGTTGTAATTTTGAATCTTTTTAGTTCTTTAATTTGAGTGAAATTTTTTATTGTTGTTGTTATCTTAGTCTCAAGTCTTTCTCTCACTCAAAAGCAGTTGGAGATGCTACGTAGAAAAGAAATCCAACTAGCTTGTTCGTGGAGATAGCATGAAATAGTTAGATGCAGCTAAAATGGTAGAGGTTATTTTCTGTTTTTCTTTTTGTATATATATATATACAAGGGAGAAAACAAAGGATTACATATTTACGTGCCTAAACGAAGGACAAGACTCCGTCCATATCATCAAGTACAGAAGAAGAAATGCAACCTTATGGTGGAGACTGGAGACAAAAAAACTCTGATATCAAAAGGCTTTGCAAGGCGAGCTATACCTTCCTAAAAAATGTGACAAAAGCTGACCTTTCACGATTTTGCCAATTGCTCTCAGATGGCCATCCCCAAAAAAACTACCATAATATCTCAAGTTATCCAACCCAAATAAAATGTTGATAATCTCTAAAAGATCCACTTCCAACTCTACTTGTCTATAGCCCAAGTCTCAAACAAGAGCTAGGCCTGGATAAACTCTCCACAATGCAGGCGGTATAAAGTGCAGTGCGAAGGGTATAATGATGATATGACAATGCGTAGAATGAAAGTAAAACGTTCGTTTGTACGGCAGCCCAATTCAAAGTAGGGATAAATAATAATTTAGAAAAATTAATATTCTTTTTAATTTTAAAAGTTAGATGATGTGATTTACCTATAAAACTAAAACGTGTTCCTTTTTCAAGTCCATTTCCTTTTCTGTATTCATATGACGATGGTGTCTTCTTTTCTTTTCCCTCGTGCCTTCGAGCGTTGCTTAGTCGCTTTCGATCGCGCCCTTTTTGTTTTTTAATTTTTCCTTTATGTAGTTTTTTTGCTTTCTTGATTCAACAATTCGGTTCCATTTCTCTAATTCAATCGCAGCTCGCCCTCAAAACCCTAGCCCTCCCTTCTTTCTCCTTTTCAGCTTCTTCTTTTAGGTAAGTGATTCGCGGTTTAATTCAACTTCTCTTTTACGTCTATGACATCGTTTTTAGCTCTTGTTTATGTCTGTTTTCAAATTTTGCACCATCTTTTTCTTTGGTGTAGCAAATGCTGCTGTAGACTCTTGTCTTTTGTATACTGATCCGTTACTTGATTGTCTACGGACAAGCTGTTTGGTAGGGAATCCATCTGTTTGTCCGACTCTGATTCTGAGGTTATTACTTGCGATTTATGCATTCGTCAGGTGCGAATGAACACTTTTTTCTAATTTGCATTCGCGGACATTTTAGTGGGTAATTTATTACTGGATTAATTATTATAACTGTGCATAACGACGAAATGGATGTGCAATATCAGTTATTTGTCAGTGTCTGATGAATTTAAATTGGAAAAACAATAACCTTTAGATTAAGGTCTTCATGTCATGTAGGCTTCCAATGACAATGTCGTGTCAATCTTTAAGTTGATTTAATGAGTGTTCTCCGTAGTTTACTTTTCTTGGAATATACTGCTTTTAGGCCTGGAAGTTGAGATTTACCTTCACATGGTCGTCACCTAATCTTGTTTTCGCCCATTGTTGGAAATAATTGTTTTTTCCAGCTTTAGTTAACCTTAAGAACTTGACATGTGGTCTGTAGGTGCTGAACCATGTCAACTCCTGCTAGGAAGAGATTGATGAGGGATTTTAAGAGATTGCAACACGACCCACCTGCAGGAATTAGTGGTGCACCACAAGACAATAATATATTGCTCTGGAATGCTGTGATTTTTGGGTGAGTTGAGCTGTAAATGCGATGTTCCCTCTTTCTCCCGTTTCTTTTTCCTTTATTCTGTGCATGTTTACCAGCAATCGATAAACCATTTCTGAATTCTTTGACGACCTGAATTGCAGCCCTGACGATACTCCATGGGATGGGTTAAGTAATACTTATACCATGACTTCCACTCTTAGGATATGCACATGCTTGTTTTGTATTTGCTTTCTGGAATGTACTATTCCTTTTCATCAGTAAAGAAATTTTAGACCAAATATATCACGGATATTCTCTCAGCTTTTACTTATACTAAGAGTGAATTTTGCAGCACACAGTTTTTGTTGTACCATTTCTTAATTGGGTTCTAATTATGCTCTACCTCACATCTCAGACGATTGTTTTTCTCTATCTTCTTATACAACTGTATATATGAATTTTGATCCACAAATTTCTAGATGCTTTTAGAATCAGATTACCCGGCTCGTTATCTAATGTTGTTGAACATGAATCAGCAACTTTAAGTCTTGATCAATTTGAGAGGAGGATCTTATTCCCTGCAAACTTTGAAGCCTGTTACCTTCTCATTTACCTGTAAAAATATTCTACATGGGCAGGAATCTATGTAGCACGGACACGGCAAAATGGAGCCGTGTCCGCGTGTCGGAGACACGTGTCGGCATTAAAAAATAATTTTTATCGGCTCAGACACGGCTGTTTCCTCTTAAAAACTTTTTCAAAATCTATGTTATCCCCCCGATTCTTCAATTCAACTTTGAAAGAAAAAACATCAACTCCATAGGCATTGGTTTCAACTACTAGTAAATCACTGAAAACCTCAAAAAGACAACTCCAACCAGGATCAGACAGAAAACACTCATAAGGATACTTGTACCCAAGACTAGTCTTGAAGCACTGTGCATTTACAAGTGCTCTAGAAACTCTATCAGAAAATGGTAATTGACGCATGGATTCCAATGCCAAAAGAAGAGCATCTGCTGTCAGAGTAGAAATTCTTTGGTGTGTGTCCCTGCCCGTGTCCATGCTTCTTAGGCAGTAACCATATCATGTGACGAATACATATCCAAGTACAGTTGATTGGAGTATCTTAGTCCCAAGATTTAAGCTTCTCGTTATCTCCACTCAAGTCAAAGCGTTATGCTTATTTTTTTTTTTTAAAACCCATTAGATTGTGGTCGTTTTTTGTAGCCATACATCTAAACAGTGAATTATAGGTACTCTTCTTTCATAGAAAATTATTTCCTTTTTGTAATCTGAAATAATGCAGAATAAATGGTGAAAATATAAGGTTCTGAAAACTTTTAAAAGTCAATTTTACTTAAGCTCAAGCCTGTTTAGACATCTGACTGAGAGGATCTATAATAGTTTGCAAACTTGTAGCTCAACATAATGTTTGGGCACAAGAAGCCTTCTAGAATTCCCCTCAAATTTAGGCTGAATTGAAGTATCCCAGTTATAACATATTATCTGATTCTGTATCATTGCTTCCTGAAGTGCCTGGGTTTTTCAACTAAAAAGGTGTTTTGCAAAGTACCACAATGCTGTAGTATTGGTTCTAATTTTATGTTACCATTGTTTTTTTTATACGTTTGCATGTCAGAATCTTTTTTGTTCAAATTTCAACATATTTTATTGTGGTTTCTTCTCATGACTGAAACAAATTTCTCATACTTTGGAGCCTTTCAGGCACGTTCAAGTTGACTCTTCAGTTTACTGAGGACTATCCTAACAAACCACCAACTGTACGGTTTGTTTCTCGAATGTTTCATCCAAATAGTAAGTTGGACTGAAAAGTGTATCTAGTGTAGACTTTCTGTTGATTATTGCTTCAACTGTTATTTCCAGCTAAGTTTTTGTGTTGGAAATCTGTAGTCTATGCAGATGGAAGCATTTGTTTGGATATTCTACAAAATCAGTGGAGCCCTATATATGATGTAGCAGCTATACTCACGTCTATACAGGCATGCTAAAATGTTATACTATTTGATATAGACATTATATTGCGTATTCTGTTGAGTTAGCAACCGAACCATATTTAGCGGACAGATATTTATCATTTCTCAAATCCTGTATGCTAGAACAAGTACCATGCTTACACATTTAGACATGCATACTGTCAGGGGGCGAACCAATTTAGAGAAGAAAAAAGTGGGGGGATGGAGAGATCTTGAATATGGGAGTTCCCAGCAAAAATAATCTTTGCTCTTATACAGGATTTTGTTCCCACGAATTAATGTGTGGTTAATGCCGCATCTGAAATTAAAGTTTCCCCGGGATTCCCAGCAAAAATGCTTTTGATTGGATTGAACTGCCATACTGAGTAAGCTTTTGGCAAATTTGTTCTGTTCCTTTTTTTTGTCTCATATGAATGTTTTTGACATCTTGACCATTTCGTTTTTTCTTGATCGAATAAGGGAGCTGAATGCTCAGTTTATCCCTATCTGTAAAATACCATTTATCTTCACGAACTTTTGACCTATTAGAGAAGGCCTTCAACCACTTCATTGTTAAGGACTAGGATCCCTTGTTCAGAAGTGAAGAAAAGAAAGGAAAAAAGTAAAGGACGGCATTTAACCCTCAGAATTTTGGTTGGAGTAGTCAGACGACAGAATTAGCTATTCATATGACTGTTTGGCATTTAAGCCCCAGAATTTTGGTTGGAATAGTCACACGACAGAACTAGCTATTCATATGACCTAGTTTTAACGAACAGTGGTTAATCGAAATGCAGAAGTACTATAGGTTACTTAAACGAAAAGCATGTGACAGTTATTTAAACTCTAGAATTAAAACTGTCGCAGAATTAGTAAACATAATTATCTCGGATATAGGTAGTCAGGAAAGTTGAAGATTAAGAATAGCTTCACTATTGTATCAACCAAAAATTTCAGCTTCAAGTCTGCATTGGATTGATTGCTGTCAGGTCATGTTACTGATGGCTTGTGCAGTAATCTGAACAAGATACACTATTGTGGATAATATTATGCAACCTTTGTACCAATGGTTACAACAATTTTCTGTGGGCTTGTGCCTTCACTTCAATTGAGATCATTTTAGGTTATAATTTTCCCCAGTGAGGAGAATACAAGATAACATTTCTAGTGACTGTTAGTGAGCACGAATGCTGAGAGTATTTCGTGTACATTTTATGTACTGGGTTTCACTACATGATTTTCTGACCTGACCCTATATATGCAATTACTGCAGTCGTTGCTCTGCGACCCCAACCCCAATTCTCCCGCTAATTCAGAAGCTGCTCGGTTTTTTAGCGAAAGCAAGCGAGAATACAATCGTAGAGTTGGGGAAATTGTTGAGCAGAGCTGGACTGCAGATTAATGACCACCAGCTTTCTGTGCCTGCATGTCTTGCGTAAGGTGGAATCTTTTAAGGTCCAAATGGGACTGTCAGTGTATTGCTTCTCTGAATTTAGGAATGCTAGGGCTACTTTGTTCGAATGTGTAATATACAAAACTTCTGTATCATTTGGGGTTAAGGGCCATTGAAGCGTTACTTTGGGAAGTGTTTCGGAAATGGGGAAGTAAATTATGTCACAGTCGTTCGCTGTTTGCATGGTTTCGTGCATCGCCTTAAAATGTTGTTACGAGTTAAAATGTTGTTACGAGTAAACTGTAAAAGCTACTGGATTTAAAATATTATTAAAAAGAAAAACATAAGCCTTACAAGTACAGATGTTGGAGCAGTCTTGTGAAATATTGTTTGAAAAATCAGACAAAAGATGTTCTCTCAAGACTGTAATTCTAAAAGTAGACAAAAAATTTAAGATTTTAAAATTTTAGCTAATATTATGTGAAAAATAATTGAAGAAAATACTAAATTGAAATTTTGACTATTAAATTCACGGAATAAATTTAGTTTTTAAAATATTTGTTCAATGGAAAGTGTAATTGTGTTTGTCACCAATATCAACTTTTCCTGCATCTAATCTAAACATAAACACAAGACCAAGCTTTTTCAAAGTGACGCTTCAATAAAATTTAGTATTGCAACATGTGTAATTAAACCATATATGACAAAGCAAGCCCCATGTAAGATACAAAATACTAAGGGAATGAATAAAAAACATTCTTGTCTCCACAGCAGACAAACAACAAATTCACCTTAACACTTCTATACAAGGAAAAGCCTCCACTTTAAGAAAACACTGAAGACCACCACCCATCAACAAAGAATAATAAGAGATTAAGTTTACAGCATTTTAATGCAGCACACACCAAACTTCAGCCTTCGGTTTGGCTGATCTCTTCCGTTGGCAGAGCAATCTAGAAAACAAAAAGGGTAGTTCTTATTACTCAAATCCTGACTGATGTCTCACATATGTAGTTGATTTCAAGTTCAGAACTGTACCACATTTTCTTTGTTTTCTTCAACTGTAGTCCCGGCAGCTGCAGGGCTGACGGAATCTATAAATAAAGCCAAATTATTAGTTCTACCCCTCACATTAACTGAAACCAGCGTTGCTTTCATGAAAGGGCTTACCATTTTCGGCTGCATATTTCTTTCCCGGCTTCTTAATCTTATCCTTTCGCTTTCCTGTTTCTTGATTAGTTGGTTTCTGGAGCTTCTTCTGTGGCTTGTTCACCACGTTATCTGAAATGGATTTTACACTAGGAGTCTTGTTCAAAGATGTCCTTGTTCTTGTTGCAATTGCATGCTTCTGGCCAGTCTCATTTGCAGCGTTAGCATTCAAGGATCTGGGACTCAGTTTCCTGGTACCTGCTACGGAAGAAGAGCTGTGAACTTCATCATCAGATGAACGAGTTACCTCCTCATGGACCTGAGAACAGGTCTGAGAGACCTGGTTCTGTTCTTGACTATCTGCGATATTGTAGCTCTCAAATAATTCCATAACTCCCCCTGCTTCGCCGAGTTCATGGCGTCGGACATATGACTTGAGCTCATTCCTCAGCTGTTCAAGTGGCTGTTTGAAGAGAATTGTAAATGCAAAGAATGCTAAAAGTAAAATTTTATATACAGCTATGAAGCATCAGATATCTTTTTTTTTTTCCAACTCCTTTAACATAGCCTTACAACTTACAAGTAAAAAAAGAAAAGACAAACTAGTCTCAGAGCCTATGAAGCGTACCTTACATCCAGCTTCTAAGGCGAGTTTGAAAAATCCAAGCGAAAGCGAGTGCTTAGCAGCTGACTCAGAGAGTTTAATTTGTGACAGCCAATACGCACTTGAAGAGAGCCTATTTCGACTAGCTGTTCTGGAAACACTCGAAACTGGTGTTTCATTTTTGTTGGTCCTCTTTATTCTAGCCTCTGGTATTGGCGTAATGTTCAGAGTTGATCTGGTAACCGGACTGGGGACAGACTTAGAAGGAACAGAGAGCCTTCTGGGAGGCTTAGCAGATTTTTCCTTCCCAGAGAGATCAAGAACACTCACACTTTTACTCACAGCTCCTGCAACCCTTCCTCTTCACAAATTTCATCACAAAAATTTCAATTCCCATAAATAGTTCATACACACAAGACTGTACAAAAGCTGTCGTGGAAATACAAAAATAAATATATTTTCCAAGCCAGCTTCATACTTGTTAAATTGCAAAAAGGTATAGCATTGCTAATTTGCTTGAGATTGAAGTGGTGTCAATAATTGGGCTTCAAGAAAATGATTTCTATTCAATCAGACGAAGCCAAAAGCTGAAGAACATGAATTTTTGCCTCCAACGGTCCAGTTTGTAAAGAATTGACTCAGACCATATATTCCATGACATTTTCAGGGGTGAATCCACACCACAACAAATCAGTGATATGCCTGTCTAGAAAGTGACCTACTAACAGTTTGAACACTCATCACATACTTTCTAAGTTCTAACTACCCCTCTCCTCTTTTTGACTAATAATAACGAAATATCAAAATATACTCATCAGTTTTGTCAGAAAAGGAAGTTACCGCTTGGAAGTCGACAATTCAGCCGACGTCGGTTTCTCCTCCTTGGATTTCGCCGCCGACCTCAGCGGATATCTCAGCTTGGATTTGCCTGGACTCCACCGATGGAGAAAGCATCAATCAAAACCAGACAAAAAACAGAACGAAAATTGAAAGAAAAAGACATTAAAATTGGTACCGGGAAGAGGAGTAGGTTTCCGCTCTTTCACTGTCTCTTCCATCCGATCAAACACTCGAACAAACAGACAATAATTGTTGAGATTAAGAATGCTTTTACTTCAACAAAACAAACCTAGGAGTTGGATGCTAATTGGCAATTGCTTAAGTGAAAGAGCGTGGTGGGTTTTTATACAATAACTACTTCTCCTGTTGACACGTGTATCGTTTAAGCGGGCCAATCACCTTAAGAAACTCAGATGCTTTTCACAATCTCCACCACCTCTATTCGCTCTGGATGGCTGACGCGTGGCTGATTTCAACGTGGGGATTATTCAGAGAAAGTATCACTTAGAACTGTACTCGAGCAAATGGGTGTTGTGGGAGAGCAACGGTCTACTACCGTCGGTGTGGAGGTCCCATTGCTGAAATCATCGGTTTTTCGAAATTCAAATTTCGAAATTGGGGGGAGAAAAAGAAACTGCAGCATCTCCTTTTAGTAACGGTTGAGAGATGGGTTGTGTCGGATCTGGTCGGATTGGGTCGGGCTTACATGGGTCTTAAACTTAATGCTCTGTTGAGGGCTGAGATTGAATACTGTGGGCCCAACTGATGCCTTGCATTTGGGTTTTCAAGAATGGACCATGTGAATATAACTTTCTGGGTCAATGTGACATAAATTAAAAAAAGTGTAGTGACAATTTTACAATTGACTAATATGATATGAACTTTTAAATCGTGTAAAATAGATGACAAGATTATGATAGCACATTATAAATAGTTGCATAAAGTAAAACTTAAAGGTATAATACCTTAAGGGAATTGTTTCACTAAGTTTAGCATATTAAAAGCTTAAATAAGGAATACAAATAAAGTCAATTGTTACAACATGAAAATAGTTGTCATTGAAAAATAATTACATGAATTTTCTTGCTAATATAAGTGTAATAGAGATCACCTATAATTCAAACTTATGATTTGAGATTTTGATACTAAATTTGGATTCAAGATTATTACAATATGCACGATATGATAATAAAAAGGTTGTTAAATATCAAGTTTGTACAAATTATTTGTACGTGTTGGATTAAGAATAACTTATACTTAACTTAAGTAATAAGAATACAAGGTTAGATAGCTAAAAATTTCAAGAGGTATGTATGCTTACTTAAATTTCATTAAATTTACTAATAACTTTATATAATATAATCATGTGCATTAAATGAAAGAGTACTCTAAATATTTTAACCGTTCAAGTTCTTTAGTTCCAAGTAGATACTTACCATTGAGAATGCCAAAATATTTTGATAAGACTGATCTAATAATTTTAAATATATATATATATATAAGAAATAAGATTTTCTAGCAAATGTCTCCATAACTAAATTCCATAAGGATATATATTATATGTAAGGATAATTTGCTTACAACATGAGTTATTACGTTTTGTAATATTGCATTCACTATTGCTACGTTTTAATGCAAAAACTTACTTTACATAGTTCTATTCAAACCAATTAGGAATATTCCATATGAGACAAAAAATGATAAGACTCTTAAGAGTTTTTATAAATGTGTTTCTTAGTTGAAACTCATATGATGTATAAGTATAAAACTAAATTAGATAATAAAAGCTTAAAAGATATCTAAAAGTAATAAAAGCTTAAAACATGTCTAAAAGGTTGAGTATGATCTTACAAATCATATTAAACATAATATTTAATTTAATATTACTTATAGGGAGAACAGTTTTTAAGATAAGTAGTTATAGTAAAGTAGAATTTAAAATAGTTCAACAATTATGCGACGGTAATTGTTGAACTATTAATATTCTGTCTTCCTCCCGAAATGATCTGATTGAAATTTCTTTTTTTGTGACAAGTATTAGGGAGCTGTTAGATCGAGAATGAGAAGTGCAACTAGAGCATATGCATCGTGAGGGCAATTAATGTGCGGATCAATTGGCGCACTTAACCGTTGGCGTAGCACAGGGTTGGCATATCTTTCAGGAGCCTTTTAGATGCTCTTTATCGGGACCAGCAAGGCACCCTCTACCATAGACCCTTTCACAGGGACTTAGATTTTCTGCAATAGGCGCTCTTTGTTTTTCTTTTCCCTTGTAAAAAAAAAGTTCAATATCAAAGAAATACATCAAAATAGCACCAGTGCTTTGTTTAATACATTTGCATATAGTCGATGTTAAAAGTTTGCTTTTATTATGAACTTAAAGAATTTTTTTTAAAGATGAATATGGATGTATTATATGTACACAAGAAGGTTAATAAAAGTATAGTTATACTCTTTAGTGGGAGTATACAAATTACATATTGTTTATAGAGAAGAGAACAATACTTCATATTTTAAAGTGCTAAATATATTATAGTTCAAGACAACTTTAAATTAGATATAAAAAAAAGTAATAAATTGAATTCTAGGAGTGAGGATATATAGAGATAAATTAAAATTTTATTTACCTATTATTATCTAAATATATGGGTACAGTATTGTGTTAAAGGTTTCAACATTTGAGATATTTGATACTTTATTATTTTGCATGACTCATGTATATGGGTGTACAATTTTAACTTATTTTAAGAAGAATAGAAGTGTTTCTCGAAAGTCTTCAGGTGAACACGATTTGACATGCAACCATGCATATGTCAAGACGTATTCTCTTTTATAATGTAAAGGCTAAGATATAGGTTAAAACATAGTTATAACATGAGTCTGTTAGTATGACAAAGGATTTCTCAAGGAGGAAAAGGGTTATGATATAGGCATATTAGAGCGTATGCTTGTATTCTAAAAAAATATAATGAGTTTTACAGCTTGGAACACAAGTATGTTGAAGGTCGTGGTCAAGTGCTTGGAAAGAAAACACAAATATAAGTGTCAAATAACTTTATTGGAAATACATGTTTGGTAAATTTTAAACTTTGAAGGTTTTATGATTTATTATAGTCATGTTTAAGTTAGGCTGAATTTGATAAGCAATAAATTATACTAACTAGAATTTACATAATCAATGTACCTGCGTAAACCTAGTCTATATATATAGAAAAATATGTAAACTTCTAGTGAGTTATTGACCAATATAATGAAATCGGTCGCTTTAGCTCTTAATGATATAAATATGCCAATTGGTTGAACCTCGTTAAAATCTTATAATGTTCTTGTTTGCTTTCTTTCATACTATCTATTCTTATTAGATATACCTTATTTTTCAACACTTATAAAGCACTAAAAATGTCAATTATTTTGTGCATGAATTGATATTTGAATTCAAGGTAATTTTGATCTTAATTACATTTTGTTATATATCAAAGTCTATAATGAAATTTAGAGTCTATAAAATTGTTGTATAAAGGATACTACTCTCTTGAATTGAAAATTGTAAACTTATTTAGAAACCTCTCTTGTAGGCTATTAAAACATTAAAAAAAATAAGGCATCCAAAAGGAATTAAGATCTTATTAAGGGACTAGGTATATATTTAGGTAATTCCTTTTAATTATCATGGTAATTAAAATGAAACTTGTAAAGTTTAAATGAGGGCTAATTGATATGTTAAGATGCATTACAACAACAACACCCAATATGAATCTCGTTAATACACGAGATCTAGGGAGGTCCAATAGTATGTAACCTTACCACTAATTAGTAGAGAGATTGTTTCCAAAGATATGTAAAACATACAACAATATTAGTTAAGATCTGATGGTAACAACATATTAGGAAGTTAATTGGTTTGTATTTATGATAGTTATTTTGTGTTTTTGTAGTACCTATCTTATTTATGCAGTAGTTATCAAAACTAGGAAGCTTATTATTTTCGAAAGTTTATTTTAGTAAGAGAAAGAGTTAGCATATTCTTATTCTATATTTAATTCTTATAAACTCGATGTATTTAGCCTATCTAAAGGGTATTATAATGAGTAAAAAAATTATAAGTTTCATTAAAAAAATAGTTTACAAAAAGCTTGTCATGGATGAGTTTTTTAAGTAGTAACTATATGGGGTATAAAAAGGAAAGAACTTTAACAAGGGAAAAGAGGATTTCCTTTGAGTTTTATTATGATTAAATCCTACACAAAATATCATTTAAATGTTAGAGTTAAACATAATAAATGATTATGTAGGCTGGTTAAGTTAAATAGATGTGTAATGAAAAACATCAATAGAAAGTTGTCTGTGATAAGGAACTACCTATTGGACCAATGGTGGTTGACAAATTAATCCTACTTATGTTTTGATAATAATAAAATATATAGAATTGGTTAAGAAAT
>JANZLX010000006.1:28802649-28818141 GCA_025531955.1 Erythroxylum orinocense | reverse complement strand
TTAAATAATTAATACTAATATTTTTATATAATTAATAATAAAATAATAAACCTCCTGCAACAACTATTTTAATATAAAGGGTATAAAAGTCATTTATTATACATTCCATTCCATTCCATCCATCTTCCAAACAAGGTTTCACTACATTACATTATGAACCCTTCCATCCTTCCCAAACAGCTTTTTACTATGTTACGTTCCATTCCATTATAAACCATTCCATTCCCTCCCCTTCCATTACATTCCATTCCATTAATTAACATCCAACCAAACAGGGCCTTAGGATATGTTTGGTTCCTTTAAGTTACGTTTGGTTGAGAATTTTACAATAAGATGATAATATGAGATTTTATAATAGAATTAGATGAAAAAAGAAAAATTTTATATTGCATCATATTTTATTCTAAACAGTAAAAATAAAAGAACTAATATTTAAAATGCTTAGGATAAAATATAAAATAAGAAAGGATTTTATACTATATTACATTTATAATATTTCATTTAAATAATATTTTACTATATTATATTATAAACCTTTCTATCTCTTCCTAATAACAATTTTCTCATATTACATCTATTTAATTTACAATTCGGTATAAACCATTTTATTCCTTAGGTTATAACCAAACATGGCCTTCGGCTATATAGCATAGAGCGGGTAGAGTACAGAGTAGAAGAAGTAAGCTTTAGATCATATTTCCTTCGTTTCCAAGCTTTTGGTTACTCATGGTACTTCCTCTTTCTCGCTCTCTATTTTGATATACTCTTATTTTTATATAAATTTGTTAGCTTTATATTACTCTCATAATAGGTACATTGTTGTCTTAGTTTTTGTTATCCTTTTTGATGTAGGATTGGTAGATTTGAGTCTTGTAGGTTCAACATTTGTCAGGTAAGTCACAGATCTGTTGAAAATGGAGCTTCATTTTGCTTCTTCAAACTTTGCTATTAGTTTATCCTTGCTTTTGCAGCACTCTCTTTCTTGTAATTTGTTCTTACCAATTCTACCAGATCTTTGGTTTTCGGGACTATCTTTATTACTTATTCTTTCTCCAAATGATTCCTTTTTAGGGTTATTTGTTTCATTGCTGTGCCATTGTTAATTATTTAATGGCAATTAAGTGTGGACTATGGAGTGAGCTTTTACTAGTTAATTTGGGTTTGCTACAATTTACTTTAAGACTGTCGGGTTTGGTCGAGAATTTATGGTTCTCTTCCCCTGTTTGCTTGAATTGTATTTCATGTGATTTCTTGATCGTTTGATGCAATGGCTTGTAGATGGCTTTTGTTATTTGGCGTCAATTTTACAGTGTGGGTTGTGACCTTCCAAACTTGGTGCATCTTTGCTGGAGACTTTTTGTCATGATTTATGCTGTTCTCCATATTTGAATGATCAAGTGGCTGTGAAAGGCTTGGACATTGCATCTTGATCTGAATTATGCAGCACTTTTCTTTAGGGATATGGTTTTATGGTTCTTTAACTGCCAAGTTATTGAATGATGCAGGCACTTGGTTTTGACACTGACTGGTTACTGTTCTTTCTTCTTCAGCTATGGGAAAATCACCAGCGAAATGGATCAAGAATGTCCTTTTTGGAAAGAAATCTTCGAAATCTAATACTGCAAAAGGGAGGGAGGTAATGGTGTGCTTTGCAACAAAGGAATGTCTGATGATTATAGGAAATTGATATATTAATGAATGCCAAAATTGGGAGTTCATGATTGTATCCATGGCATATTGTTCAACTCATGTAGTGTCTGGAACCAATTGGAAAATTCTTTGTGAGGTTGTGGTTTTAGGATAGTAGTAATGGGGAGTTATTGTTTCCCTTGAGATAATTTTTGGAATGAGTTCCTTATGACCAAACTCTTGTTCAAATGGCAACAAGATCTCTAAAATTCAAATTTGATTGTGGTCAATATTGTCTGTTATTTTCTTGTTCTACTTTTTGGGCTCTTATTTCACTAAGACTTACCTACATGATAGTTGACATTCGACCGAGGATATGTAAGTCACCCCTATGTATTCTGGTAATGAATGACTTCTGCAGAAATTTGGAAGTGAGAAAGAGGTGGTTGTTGCAAAAGTGTCAGACGCTAATCTGTCTTTAATTCCTCCTGTGGTCTCACATGCAACCTCCAATTACAGTCATATAGAGCCGGAGAACAATGAAAACACAAACTTATCACTTGATGGGGAAATTTTGTTACCAGGAAATCATAATACAAACTCCAATGGATGTGGATCTCATGATCCACTTTCAGATGCTGAAAAGTCAAAACAAGAGAAAGCCGCAACATTGGCACAAGCTGCATTTAGGGGTTACTTGGTAATCTTCTTTTATTTGAATTAGTAATCCTTTAACAGTTCATTAAATATCTCATGCAAGGGCTGCATGTATGACATAAATCTAGAAGTGCCTCAAATCGTAGGAATTTTGTTGATGCTAAGCTGTATGAAAGCTATCATTTGCAGCTTCCACACTGATCTAACTTCATTATGTGAAGGCTCGCCGTGCATTCAAGGCCCTTAAAGGCATAATTAGGCTACAAGCACTTATCCGCGGCCATCTGGTTAGGAGACAAGCTGTTGCAACCTTGTGCTGCATGCTGGGAATCGTCAAGTTGCAGGCACTCGCTCGGGGAATAAAAGTTAGGGCCTCAGAGATTGGGCAAGAAATTGAAAAGAAGTGCAGCCAAGTAAACCCCCTGGTAATTTCTCAAAGTACTGCACCAATTGTCAATTACTCATCAAGAAAGTCATCACATTTTAGCAGGCGGAGAGAGTAATTTAAGCCGATAAAGTGAAAAGCTTATAGGATTTTGCATGAAAAAGAGAGAGGAAGGTAGCCAAATATCTCCATTTAGATTCTGCCCATGCGATTTTTCTTACTTGATCTCTATGTAAAATTGCTTAGAGCCTATGATAGGTCTATATGACATAGTAGGGTATTTTGCACGCTTTTTTTCTTATCATAAAGGCAGTTTGGTTTTGGCATATATACTTTGTTTATTCTAGTTCCTTTACGCTTGAGTAGAGTAAGTTACCTAAACAAGTTGGAGCCCAATAAAAGTGGAGAGTTTTGCATGGGTTAAGTTAAGTCTTTTTGGTAAAAAGGGCAATTGGCTTAGCTCCACGGGAACTTTCCAGCTGGATCAGTTATTGACTGGAGGGCCACCGTGGGGTGCCGAGCAGGTCGCCTAGTCATTTCAGGATAGGGCCTGTCATTGTTAGTATATTGACCACAAGTTAAACTAATTGATTTCTTTCACTTTTCTTACCAATTGGTATTTCCCTTCTTTTTATTTTTGTCATCAGGGTGGCAAAGTAGCAGATTCTAATGGAGTTACCATGTCTATCCGGATCTCCAAGATATCAGGGAATGCTTTCATCCACAAAGTAAGTTACTGAATTATAAAATTGTACTTTGCTTATGTCATGCAATGGTAATCTGCTCATGCTAAAGCCTAAGGAAGTTTTCGAAATCTCCAAACATCGGTTGGTCAAATATCCCATAAAAATTGTGGATGAGCTTTTGTGCAAAAATTTAAAGGAACATGGAAATTGCAAAACACAAATCAAGAGGAAACTTAGCCTGTCATATTTTGAGTTTCATGAATCAAAAATTCATGCTAGTTGTGCATATCACAACAGTGGAATACAGCGTTTAAGAGAAATGATTTCTACCCCTGCGTCGCAGACTATGCTAAGTAACATGGTTTCTATACGCATATATGCCCTTTCATCATGATCAACACATGTAATGATTTTGAAAAGCTATTTCATTTTCCTATTAGTCAGATTATCAATAAGAAATTGCATATTCCAACTTTTTCTATCTTTATCTTCTGGTTTTGTTTCTCCAGATCCTTGTATCATCACCCACTGTGATGCCTTTGCGTTTGTATTATGATTCTGTGGAACCAAATTCAGTCCCAAGCTGGTTAGGGCGCTGGTCAGCAACCAATTTTTGGAAACCAGTTCCGCAACCTAAGAAAGTTCCACAGGCAAAAACTCAGAGGAAGCATGCTAATGGCCAAATGGTGGATTCCGAAAATTGTAGGCCAAAGCGCAGTGTTCGAAGGGTTCCTGCTGCAACTGTCGACAATACCTTGGTACAGGCAACCGTTGAATTTGAGAAACCTAAGCGTCATTTCCGGAAGGTCCCAAATCTACCAGTTGAAGCAATGGAGGCAAATCCACACAATGAACTTGAAAAAGTAAAACGTAACCTGAGAAAGGTCCACAACCCTGTCATAGACAACTCTAAGCCGTCAGAGGTTGAAGTTGAAAATCCAAAGCAAATCCCAGAAAAGGCATTGGGCACTGCAAGTGATAATATGTTGGGGCAGCTCATCAATAATTCAGTTGAGAAGATGAAGAAAGAAACAATATTCATGACCAGCAAACAACCAGATTTGGTAGAAAACAAGCCAATCTTGATATCTTCTGATTTGCCAGATGTACCAACAGCTGCAGAGCCTGTTGAGTTGAATGAGAAATCAGAATTGCTGCTTACTGAGGAAGTTTTTGTTGAGTCAAAGCCTGAAGTGGAGACTGATAGCGTTGATGTGAATACTCCCTTGACAAATCGAGAGTTAGGTGCTACAGAGGACCCAGCTATTCATGAATCTGGGAGGAAAGGCTCTAGTCAAACAAAGCAAGAGCATGTAGAGAATTGGCCACATAGCAGTCCAGTGATTCCTAGCTATATGGCAGCTACTGAATCTGTGAAAGCTAAACTGAGATCACAAGGTTCCCCAAAGTTTAGTCAAAATGGGGTTGAGAAAAACAACATTACCCGGCGTCATTCTCTACCATCTCCAGCTAATGGCAAAGCTAGTTCCCAGTCACCAAGGGCACAAAGAGCACCCAATGCAAGTACCAAACTGGCGAATAAAGGTGACAAGTCATCATTGTCTTCAAGAGACGGGAAGAGTAAGAATCAAACTTATAATTCCAAATATTTACCATGTCTTCTAACAGAAATTCTTCAAGTGCGGTTCACCTTTTTGATGAACTTCATATTTTGTTCGAGCCAAATCATTTCAGTTGTTGAATATGTTTTCTTTTGAAGCTATTTTCCTAGGTAACTTGTTTAATATGTGCTAGATAAAATTGAACTTCTATTGCCTTCGACGTCATTTTCTTCGAGTCTTGGATGTTTGGGTAAATCTAGAGTCCTTATTTACTGATTATATGCTATTTTCAAGTCTAGAAACTCTATTATTACGGCATTACAAAGTTATAGATTGTTTTCCCTTCTCATCATCAGAACGTAACAAATTCTTGGCTGTTTTAACTTCACAGCAAAAGGAACCCAGGTGGAATGGAGGAGGTAGTATATCCCAACATTGGGTTTTGAGGGATCGGAATAAGAGGTTCTGATTTCATGGCAGTTGCTATCCGTTATTCTGGAGTAAAAGTTTTATGTTTGTATAAGTGGAATATAATCTATATTTTGAGGAGCGTGCGTCTTTTTCCCTGTTGAATGAATTGTGAGTGCATGTACATCCTAGGACTTAGGATTTAGAATTTTCGTCATGTTGGTGCAGTTGTACACAGAATTCTATACTCTGCCTGGTTTATGACATGGTTTGTGGTTTTTTCTAAAGGAATTCACCGTTCTTCTGCACTTTGTCCCGACTGTCATGATGCAAGTCTTATCTTACAACCAAATTTACTTGGGCGCATGTCGGTCAGTACTACCCTCACTTAGATAACCACGACTACGTCTGAACTACCTAGAGCTTGAGTGTTATGACTCACGTAGGAGCTTGTATCTATGAACACTACACAGGCATAGCATCAGTCCTTGTGAATTGAGTAATAACAAGCTTGAAGGAAAAGTAGGTTAACTCTTAACAGTGGGTTGCGATAAAATGGGTCTCAAGACTCGAGGGAGGCTGGTCAACTCGGTTTTCCTTGCAGAATGAATTATTACATCATCAACGAATCCATGGGCATCAGAACTATGGCTATTACTCGACAGTTTACTTTGATCAAATAAATCCATTACATAACTATATATGCCCAATTTCTGAGTCTTTCCATCATACGTGCCGACCTTTCCATTCTATAGATAATGTAACAACAGTATACATATCAAATCCTAATAAGCCTTGTATCCTGGATATAAACGTTACTACTAATGTGACTGAATACTAATGTTGTGTGAGGAAATATGAAAAAGCAGGGTCAAGAGTTCAGAAAGTGATTATGCGTCGAGAAGAACTGGTGCTATGAATCTGATTAAGTTCGATCACAATCCCATGAACTGGTGCTCGCCTCCCCAAAATGTTTCTGCTGGAAGGTGGACCCGCAGAAACAAGTGTCTGAGCATTGGGGGGTATAGGCATTTCTGCAGAATGCCCAGAAATGCAAAGCGCACCAGTATCATCTTGCTCCCAGTATACTTCAACCATATTGCCTCTAGGATTCTCTGCAGTTTCTGTTCCTGGGACGCCCACAAACTGAGCCCCTACGGGTATCTGCATTAAATAGAAACCAAAAAGTTGCAGGATAGTCAATTTCATGAGCATAGACATTTCCCTGTCGACAACATTCCGTAGAAAGTCTTCCAGTATCGTTACCTGTACCGAGGCTCCAGATGTTAGGGTCAGTGTAACTAAACGCCCCTCAGCTGTAGCATTTTCCAGCTCAGCCTGTTTTGCAATATTCAAGAAAACTTCCTCAAGAGTCGCAAGGCCAAGTTGGATATCAGATATCTCGAATTCGTTTTGTCTGTCCTCGAGTTCCGTAAAGAATTGCTGTTGAAGCAGCGGGACATAAGAAAAATGCCACAATGAAATGGCTATCTACATGGATTTAATCCAGCTAACTACCTACCATCTACCAGTATAGTTTACCTCAGCTACTGTGAACGTAGTCTTTTAAGGTGTCATAATTAATCAAAATGGAGATTTGAAACAAAGCAAGAATTTAAGCAACTCTTACCGTTAAAAGCCTCTCTTTATCATGAGGAATGACAAAAGTCAGGAAAGATCTGGTCTCCTCAGCAGGAATTACATCCAAACGCTGTCATTATAAACCAAATTAAAAACTAAAGCTCTATATGATAAATAACAAATTCCATTGTGTAGCTTACTCGACATACATCCTTAAAGAATTTCTTCACTGGCTCACGGTCACTTGGGAGTTCTTCAGGGATATATGAGGGAGTGTTTCCCCCAGTGGTTTCAGAAAAGCTGATATTAGCAATAAAACCCGTACCAAATCTTGATTTCAACCTGATTGACGTTCCTATGCACCTAAGCCTTCCCTTGGCCATGATTCCAATGCGATCACTTAGAATAT
Organism: Erythroxylum orinocense; assembly: GCA_025531955.1. Taxonomy (NCBI): domain Eukaryota; kingdom Viridiplantae; phylum Streptophyta; class Magnoliopsida; order Malpighiales; family Erythroxylaceae; genus Erythroxylum; species Erythroxylum orinocense. Next base: position 28,810,824 of record JANZLX010000006.1, on the reverse strand, counting down.
CAGCTTCTTCCATTGAATGTGTTGTTAAAACAATGGCACGACCATTCTTTGCATTTTGTATTATATCCCAGACATGCCTTCTTGATATTGGATCCATACCTGTTGTCTGAAAGGAGAAAAGAAGATTTAGACAAAAAAGTGTTGTTAATTCAAATCAACAACAAATTTGAATCGATTATGATCTCGATACCGGTTCGTCCAGAATGACTAATTTTGGGTCGCCAATGAGAGCTATTGCAACACTGAGGCGCCGCTTCATTCCTCCACTATAGCTCCTGGTTCTAATTTTGGCAGACTCAGTGAGTCTCACGTTTGCTAGTAACTCCTCAGCCACCTACAGTATTACAAGAAAAACGTCGTTAAAAAATAGTTCTATTTTCAGGGAGTTCACAAATGGCAGATACAAAACACATCCAAATACATTTGCCCAGACGATGGTTAACCTTAAGTTGGTGGTAAGAAAAAGCGTTGAGGATTCCAATAATAGTTGCATCTGGTACCTACCGAATTGATTGAATCTGGGGGCAGACCTTTGATATTGGCAAAGAGGTGGAGGTGCTCATCACCAGACAATGCATCCCAAAGAATATCAAACTATGGAATAAAACAAGAGTCAGGCACAGTATAAAACAAACTATGTATTTAAGAGTTTGGAGAGGACAAAATAATGCTTACATCCTGTTGACAACTGCAACTAACAAAGGCACACTATCATGCAGAAAAGTATATCAATGCACAATGCACTCATAAGTCTGTATATAAAGATAGAGAGAGCACCTGAGGACAAACTCCAATGATCTTTTGAATGTTTGACATACCAACAGAGCTTCTGACGGAATATCCATAAATCAAAGCTGTAAAGAATACAATTTAGAAGATTGCCTACAGTAATTGGATCAATGAATTAAAGAAAAGGGACTTAGCTATATACCATCTCCACTAGTCACAGGTGTACTGCCAGTCAAACAATTGATTGCCGTAGTTTTACCAGCACCATTAGGTCCGAGTAGGCAAAACAGCTGATCCTTTGAAAAATTTACCCATAACCCCTTCAAGTAACGTGTAAACCACCATTGTCAGTAAATTCAAAAAATAAATTTTACCCATAGAAAAAAAACCATTTCAGTGTGTTCAACACCGTAATAATTTGCCCTTTGTGAGGACCAGTCTTTTTCTTAACAAAGGATATGATACCAGAGAATCACTAAATTAGAGTTGTTTGGAAGAACATTCTCTCCTTTCATTTAACACAATCACACTGATTAATTGAGAACTATATTCCACTGGCTCTGTGAGACAAATATAAAGTGTCAAAAATCACATAAACAAAAATTTATCTACCAGTCATGTAGCCGATCCCATCATAGCTATGATCAAAGTGTCTCTTAAGGCATTTCTCATCAAAATGTGGCAGTAAGCACCATATAAAGATCATCATTGCAAATATATATTTTGAGGAAGTTATAAACAGGGATGATAAATTGGTGGTCCTATTACAAATTATATACAAAATCACAAGAATGGAATTAAGAAAATGGAACTCTATTCTTGTTCATGGAGTACTTGGGGTCGGTTGTAAAAATTGACTTTTTTCTGCTCACCTTGAGTGCTTGGTAAGGTGGAGTCTTCTTGCATTTACAACAGCCAATATTTCGTGTGCCAGCATATGTCTTAACAAGCCCTCGTATCTGAACAGCAACATTTGGATCAACTGTTCCTTCCCTTGTATCTTTTTTGACAATGTTTTCCTCTTCAAGGACATCTTCGTCATCTGGAGAAATTTGCTCATGCTGTGGGACTGAACCTATGCAACTACAAATGCCACCCTCTAAAAGAAAGGAGAAAAACAACGGTCAGAACATTATCAAATGCAAGACCTATGAGCTACTGATTCAATCAGAAAGTCGATCACCTCTCACTTTGTTTCCAGATGTCCCTGACCAATACCCTGGCATTAAGAAGTAAAACAAAGGTTTTCTTACACCAGATGCATTTGGAAATATATTATCAAAGTAGATCGCCAAAGCAAGCCAGACAAAGAAGGTACTGATCAGCCATTTGTAGACATCATTCTGCCAAGAATATATATAAGTTACAAAATGGCTGATTAGAAATAAGTCAGTACGATAAATGGACCAAAAAGAAATAATTCAATAGAGAAATTGGAGAAGATAAGAATATTAAAGTGATGCTTAGAGAAAATGCAAATCCAGTCAGTTATTTTACAAAAGCTTTGAGATTTTACGCACAATTGTAATCACACATCCTGCATCATCTGGTAAACATTTAGCACGTCTACTCCAACTGATTCCAACAGCTTCCGGAGTATTGGTTGCATCAGCCAATTGCTTTACCGCGGATGCAAGAAGATTAGGCGGGTATAATGACCATATGTTTCGTAGGAATCTAGAAAATTGGCTCTTATATGGGAATCCAAACACAGTTACCAGCTGCAATATAAAAGTAACATATGTTACTACAATAAGCAGAGAACGGATATTTTTTGTTTCAAATGCTGTAGAGTAGCATGGCTCTTGAAGACTGTGACTTCTGCTCATTACATAGCATTTTTTTCTAGAATCAATTACTGCTAAGTTGAAAACATGAAAACTGACAAACATATTTGACGAGAGAAATCAGGAATCGATTATTGCTAAGTTGACAAATATGAAAACTGTCTAACCTATTTGATGAGAGAAACTTCAATCGGGCTTATAATCCTAATTCTAATATAAAGCATATGTTTAAAGAAGTTTGAAAAGCACATTATCTACTTCACTTCAATTGATCTCCATCTAGCTATTGGACAGTGAATGAAATATTTCAATTGGAAGGTATTAAATCATGAGTTTGATTCTACTAGACTCACGATTACAATCAAGATTTTATTAAAAAGAGAATGTATTAATGGAGTCTTGCCTGTGTCAAAAAGCCAACAATAAATAAGGAGAAACCCACTGTGTTGGCTGAAGATGATTTGCTAACGAAGGCTGACAACATGAATGCAAAAGCAATCTAGCATCACAACAAGAAAACTGAAAACTGTTGTAGCTGCCTATAATCTGTATTAATTACCTCACAAAAGTACTAAAAGTCAGTCTCACCATATTAAACTGGAAAAGGAAGAAAACAAGAAAAACGACTGCAAAGTTGTTCTTGATGAAAAAATCAAACCGGAACATCATTCCAAAAAGAACCAGAAGAAGCGATGAAATAAGCACAAGAATCCCCTCCCATGTGACCCAGGAGAGCCAATATGCAGATTCGTAAAGACCCATCATACTCATTGCCTGTGTAGGAAAATATGAAAATTGGAAATGAATTTAACACGGAGAACAAAACAATAAGTATAAAGAAGCTCAGCAACAGCCAGTAATCTAAGTCACTATATAAATCCATAAAACAAAAAGTAATAACCTGACGAAGTTTGAGCTCTCTCTCTACAATCAAGGAACCTATTTGCAATACAAACCCGAACATGGCAAAGGCAAGGAAAAAAGATGGTCCCATCGATGCCAAGACAGAGAAAGTTTTTCGCGCAGGATGGGAGAACTCTTTAAATCCAAAATTCCAGCCAAAGTTTGAATCTAAAGAATTGGTGAGACAAAACAGGAAGTAAATAACTTTTGCATCAAAATGTTGCAAACATATCGAAACTTGGCATTTGATTTCTCAAAAATCCTACCTCCAAGAACAGAGCGAGCAATCTCACGCTCAGCTGCAATCTGAAGGGGGATTTGGAATTTGAAGGTAGGATCTTCAACTTGTCCTCGCAGTGGAGTTGTAGAGGAATTAGTCTGTAAACCATAACCGATAACAGTGGCATTGATTTCTCTAAAATGCAGTGCTCCTGGAGACCGCATAGGGTTGGTTAAAAGCCATGCATCTACTTCATCCGATGTCCGAAACGACATCACCTGCATAACCAAGAAAATGCTTTCAAGGCGCAAATTTACAGACTTTATAATGAACCCAAGCACAAAAATTATTGGGCGACTGAAGTCAAAACTTGAAAAAGGAAATTCTCTTTGATCTGATACCTTACTAGCCGGAATTGGCCTGCCGGGGTTGTTAGCCATGATGGAACGGACAATAGTGTTAAGGCGTGAGCTAGAGTTGCCACTCCACAGAAAGTCGAAGCACGGGGTTCGCATGTAGTACTTGGCCTCACAAGGTGGAATTGGCGGAGACACCAGAGTGAGAGGATCGGTAACGGTCTCGAAGGCGGTGGTTTGAGAGTTGCTAGAACTTGTGGCTCTGTCAATACAGAAGAGTAGCAATATGAAGAAGAAGGAGGTAAAGAGGTGGAGGAAAGTTGCCCGCTTGTTCCTCCATGAAAGCAGCAGATTTTTGGAGAACAGCGCCTTGAATTGTTGCCATAGCAGCGGAATTCCTCTTCGCAACTCCATTCTTCTTGTTCTTGATGACACAGGTGTAGTGTAGAAGTGTGTTAGTGTATAGTATATAAGAGTAAGAGAGTCTTGTTGTGTTTTGTGAAACTGCGTGACTGTATCGTATCTATTCTGATCTCAACAACTTGTACTTTGTTCAACTTATGATTATATAACTGTCTGTCTGTCTTTTGACAAAGTTCACATTTAAGTTCCTTCCTCGAAGAAATTGAACGCCTTTTTCCTGCGTTTATTCTTACGTACGTTACGTACACAGTTCTTGCCAGACTTATGGCGGACCGGTTCCACGTGTCATCGGTTAGTTTGTGAATAAAATTCAACATCCAGATTTTGGACAACAGTTAGAAACATATCTGTTGCTTTCTCGTTAAAAAGGACAATTGGGTAAATTAGTTGGATTACGAGGAAGGGCAAGACGGAGAATCCGAAAACTAGTCCCAGAGCTCTCAGTTGACTTTGTGTTTTCGAATGAAACGAACGGTGATGACTAAAGCTCCTAGATCGGTTAAACTATGTTCGTCTTTTCTTTCTGTATGTGTTTACTTTAGCTATCCCTAATTCAATTTATTCATTTACTGTTAAAGTTTGAATGATTCTCAACTTCATGCGCAAGTTTACAAATACGCTAAACTATTTAGCTACCTGCTCTGTTCAAAACTACTCACTAATATATATATATACATATAATTTGGAGATGAGTGGCCTAGCCTATCCGTGTGCTAATTGTAGTCAAACAATTTTTAAGACATCATCTAAATCCGTAGTTATCGATTTCATCATGTCCTTGGTTGCTCTTAACGACTATGCAATTTTATAAGGTGTTGTACATAGTAAATAAAGCCGTTATTCACAAAGTTGCTATTCTTCGGTAGAATAAAATTAAGAACCCTTATTCACAAACGCGTATGATTATGACATAGTCGACATATTGCATATTGTTTGCTTGCACCCTAAGGTAAGGAAGGATATGTCTTTTAATTTCTTGCACGACCTCGTCAACAACCTCCGTCTTTCTAATCAAACTAGATGAAAAAAAGTTATTAATTAGATTCGAAATTTATTATATTGGGAATAAAATTTATTATATAGTACAAAAGTTGGATTACAATCTCAATCCTTCCAAACTAAGTTTTAGGGTAATATTATCATAAACATATCATATGCAACGACTATTATATTTTCCCATCTTTCTTAAAGTATAAAAAAATCTTTTCATTAGGCAACCTGCATTTACTTTCATGATGCTAAAATAATTATAGCTTATAATTTAATTAATTAATCTGTGATTTCCGTGTTGATTCTTGATCCAATTAAAAAATATTAATACCTTTCTGCATGCATAATAATAAATAACCCATGTTGCTCTGATTTGCGTATCAGATTCTTCCATCCAATTTAGACCTTTCTGCATAAAATCAAACTATTGTTGGATAAAGAAATTATAAACTAAATTCAAGTGAGATCATATCTAAGAAATATATATCTTAATTATAAATATTATGTTTATTTTATAAAATACAATCCTTTTTTTTTTATTTGCTTTCAATACTCAACAACACTGCTTATTAACTCTATTTAAGGGGTCAATGTTATGAATACCGTGTCGATCCTAATATCATATTGAATTTTGATAATTTATCTTGATTATAACTATTATGCTTATTTTTATAAAATATAATTCCTTTTTCTATTCACGTTCAATACGCACCAACACTACTTATAAAATCAGAACTCGCTTGCATTGAATTCCTTTTAACTCACAGGAAGCTTATTTTGCTCTACATCGCAGGAGAAAATACTGAAAACGAAGGGTGAGGATGTCAAAATAACAAACTGAAAATGAACGTTGAGGGTGTCTGGAGAACAAATTGAAAACAAATTATGAGGGCATCAAGGCTGCGTAAACTGATTTAGAGATTAAACTGAGTCATTTTTTATACATAATATAATTTTGAAAATTAGTTCCATATTATATATTTGTTTGGTACTTTAAATATTTTATATTATGTAATAGTTGGAATTAAAATTTCCTAGTATATGTTACATTAGTATATGTTGAATGTAATACATCACATTATGGATATTTATAACAATTTGTTTGTCACTAAAGTGACCAAACTAGTTAAATTAAATTTTGCCATGTATGATAATTATCCAATTAAATGTTTACTGCATGGAAAGTTTGTTAGTTACCAAAGTGGTCTAGCTTGAAAATTTTTTAATCATTTAATTGGGATTTGTTTCAATTGTTCAATATGATAGGATGCTAAAATGACATAAAGGTTGAACTGAATAATTGACTTTATTAATTATAACACTAGGGGGTCACCCAAAAATGGATCATTGCTTATAATTAATGACATTAAAGGAACTTTATCAACATATTTAGTTAATATGATTGTATATCCAAAGATAATATGCATATTACCTATAATATGCTTGATTGTCCGTTAAGGTATTATATATGCATCATAATAGGTTAAATGCATAATCAAAGTTTATTAATTAGTTTGAATCCATTTAGGTTTACTCAAAGCATTAATGCGCAGACTATATGTTGTAGGTGCAACATCTACGAGTTTGTTCGCTTTAGGCAATGGTTTGATCAAGTTTAATGGTCTAAATTATGGGGATTGGTCTAAGTAAATCCAGTTTCAACTGGGTGTAATGGATTTGGACTTGGCCATAGTTTCAAACGTAAGGCCGACAGCGATAACTGAGACTAGTTCTGAAGCTGACCAGCCTTATTATGAGGCTTAGAAATGGTCTAATAGGCTGAGTTTGAATTTAATGCCAATGACGATCGCAGAAAATGTCAAACCATCAATGTCAAAAAAGGACAATGCAAAGGAGTTCATGTTGAAGCTTAAAGAATAATCCCAATCTAAAATAGCTGACAAGTCTATAGTAAGGACTTTAATGAGTGAGCTAACGACCAAGAAGTTTGACTGGTCACAACCTATTCATGATAATATAACTCATATGTCAAACCTAGCTGCCAAGTTGAAATCTGTGAGCATGGATGTGAGTGAGTCTTTTCTGGTATAGTTCATAATCAACTCACTTCCTTTATAGTTTGGCCAGTTCCAAGTGAATTATAACACTATTAAAGAAAAATGGAACCTACAAGAAATTAAGGCCATATTAGTTCAAGAGGAAGGGAGATTTAAGAAAATAAAGGAATACTTCATTCATCTCATGCTTCATCATGAAGCTAGTAGCAACCACGAAAGAAAGGCAAAGATAAGGACAAAGCTCTTAGCAAAGTTAATGAGGGTAGAATCAAGAAAGATAAGAGGTGCCACTTCTATAAGAAGCTGGTCACTTTTAGAAAGAATGTCTTAAAAGAAAGGCTTGGTTAGAAAAGAAAGGTACATACTATGTCTCAGTATGTTTTGAATCAAATCTTATTGAAGTGCCTAAAAAATACCTGATGGTTAGATTTTGGTGCAACTACTCATGTGTTATATATTAAACAGAGATTCCTTTCAATCCATACCATAAACGAAACTGAAAAGTTCTTGTATATGAGGAACAGAATGAAAGCATGAATAGAGGGCATTGGGACATACAAATTGATCTTAGAAACTGGATGTTACCTAAATCTAGAAAAGTGTCTTTATATTCCTGAATGTGCTAGGAATTTAGTTTCTGTTGCAAAATTGGATGATGAAGGATTTCAATTTAAGATTGGAAACAATGTTTTTTCATTGTATAAACATAAGTACTATTATGGTTCTGGTACATTAATTGATTGTTTATA
>JANZLX010000006.1:28787632-28802549 GCA_025531955.1 Erythroxylum orinocense | reverse complement strand
CTAGACATATGAGATGCAAACAACTAGCCTGACCAAAATGACCCATATACCCTTCCCATTCGGGTCGGGATGTTACAAAAGAAACCTAGTTTATGACACCTTCACATTTGGGGTCGTCCGGCAGAAGTAAGGCTATATAATCCACATGAAAAGAAGCTTGATGCGAGAACTGTTATTGGTTATTTCATCGGCTATCCCAAAAATTCAAAGGGGTATAGATTTTACTGTCCTAAACATAGTACGAGAATAGTTAAGTCTGGTAACACTCGATTCATTGAGAATGGTCAAATTAGTGGGAGTGGAGAATCATGAAAAGTGGATATTCACGAGAATCGAGTAGAAACTACTTTAAGTCAAGTAGACACTACTACATCAGACGTGATTCCATCAGTTGTTATTTCTCTTGTTGCATCATGGATACACTACATACTGAAACAACAAATTAATGTTCCAATTCCACAAATTGAACATATTAATGACGAACCAGGTAATAATGATAAAGTAATGTCACAAGACGTAGTATTACGAAGGTCTGTAAGGCAAAGAAGACCAGCTATCTCAAGTGACTATGAAATTTATTCACTTGAACATGAATATGACTTGAGCATTAATAAAGATCCAGGCTCATTCAAACACGCCATGGAATGTCAAAATTCTGAAAGATGGTTCAATGCTATGAAAGAGGAGTTAAAATCAATAGATAACAACAATGTCTGGGAATTAGTTAAGTTGTTAGAAGGTGCAAAGCAAGTGGGTTGTAAATGGGTCTTTAAGACCAAACGTGACTCACAAGGCAGCATTGAAAGGAATAAAGCCAGACTTGTTGCCAAAGGTTACACTCAAAAAGATGGAATTGATTATAAAGAGACCTTCTCTCCAATTTCAAAGAAGGACTCTGTAAGAATTGTTGTAGCACTGACGGCTCATTATGATTTAGAGCTTCACCAAATGGATGTAAAGACCGCATTTCTAAATGGTGACTTAGAAGAAGAAGTATATATGGATCAATCGGAAAGTTTCGTGACCACAGGAAAGAAACGATTAGTATGTAAATTAAAGAAGTCAATATATGGACTGAATCAAGCTTCCCGACAATAGTATCTTAAGTTTAATGATATCATTATGTCTTATGGTTTTATAGAAAACACTGTTGATCGGTGTATCTATATGAAGGTTAGTGGAAGCAAGTTCATGTTATTAGTCCTATATGTTGACGATATCCTTCTTGCTGCGAATAATGTTGTATATATACATGATGTAAAGAAATTTCTTTATAATAATTTCGAAATGAAAGATCTGGGTAAGGCATCCTATGTGATAGGAATAGAAATATTCTGGGATAGATCATAAAGTTGTTAGGATTGTCTTAGAAAGGTTATATCGAGAAAATATTAGAAAGATTTCAAATGAAAAATGCTTCGTAGGGATAGTTCCAATTTAGAAAAGGGGCAAATTTAGTCTAATGCAGTGCCCACGAAATGATATATATAACATGTATATATACATATCATTGTATTGCTCGAATTGTTATGACACTTGTGAATTTAATTAAAGTCATATGTTTTTGCTCATTTACTGGTTATCCATATTATGTTGTATACAATAATTATTATTTGTGAGATCACAATTACCGAATTACCCACTTAAAATTTGTTGAGTTGAGTTGATTCTGTGATACATGGAAGGAATCATGTTATATAACTTGTGACCGCCATGATCCTATCTGCTTAATTCAATTAAGGATGACTTGATCGATATCATGTATTTTGTGTACTTAAAGTTGTTGGATCACCAAGTCGTAATATGGGCCAAGTGAGAGATTGTTAGACTATTTTATATCCCATGTAACTTATAGTTTAAGTACTATGAAAAACACACAAGATAATAGTTATTGGGTATTAAATTATTGGGTTTCAAATGAATCAAAAACCCTTTTCCTCTCTCTTCCACTTATCAAAGGACATGTCCGTTGGTGATGTTATATAAGTTGAAACAACTTATTGAATGATAACATTCTGAATCATTGAAGAATTTATTAAAGAAAGAAGACGAGAGGAAATAAAACAGTTTCAAAGAAATCAACATCTTACAAATAACAATCATAGATACAAGAACGATGTAAATAATTGTCGATCCATAAATTTCTAACAAGCTTGTGTTGGAAAGTTGTCTTTCTCTCTATTGTTTTTTAACAAATAATGGCGATATCCCATGAGTCGGTGCCACCTTACAGTAAGTTACATTAATAAATTAACAGAAATATTAACGTCGAGTTAAAATAAAAAAAATTGAAAATTTGAACATTTAATTGTAACGTTTTGAAGTTTGGGCTATAGTTGTAAAATTGAGCAAAGTTTGTAAATTTTTTAATTAACCTAAAATTATAAACTAAATTCAAGTGAGACCATATTTAAGAAAGATACATCTTAATTATAAATATTATGTTTATTTTATAAAATATAATCCCTTTTTTATTAGCGTCTAATGCGCAACAACAATTCTTATAAAATCGCAAGTCGCTTGCATTTAACTCCTTTTAAGGTTCACTGCTGCTTCTCTTCAATCCCTTGTGCCATGAATTTAAGATAGGAATTTAAATATTTAATTTTTAAATTTTAGAGACTCAATATACCACTAACTTTTAAATAATTTTGTCCTAATATATATATTCGTAGAGGGTAGGTACAACTGCATCACGTCTTTTACACCCGAAAGCACCTCCTCCTTTCCCGAGAAAATTACGTTGGCGTTAAAACTAATAGCGAAGGCTCTTGTAATTTTCTCCACGCGAAGGCCGTCATAGGCTCACAGCTTCAACTTCAAGCAACTATAATATCATTTCGTATACATTATGCCCTTCTCATGACTAAGACTTTGGACTCGACCAACGGGGTTCATTTACTTCTACACGAACAAAAAGTGACGTCAAGCCTGGCGGTCCATTTTTGCTTCCATTTAATTTATTCATTTACTTCCATCATTGCTTTACTTTCTATAAAAATCACTACGCAAAATTGTTCTATTACACTTTACAGTATTGCAATTTGCACGTCAAATCCTCTATTTACCTTACAATATTTCAATATTATTTTATTAAATCTCATTAAATATTTACTTACAATATTTTAACCTTATTTTTTTAAATCTCATTCATATATTTATGTAGGGTCTATATAAATATGTATATGAAATTTAATAAAATGTGATAAGAATACTATAACTTAAACAAATCTTTTATTTCACTTATAAAATTCCAACCCTATTTATTAAATGACATTCATATATTTATATGAGATCTATAAAAATATATGAATAAAATTTAACGAAACATAATAACAACACCGTAATTGAAATTATTATATTTTACGACGTTATCCAACTATTTTGAATAGTATTAAAAATAATAAGAGGAAAAAAATGCACTTTTTTTTAATAATATCACTTACTTTTTAAAAATATAATTAATTAAAAAGAAACAGTAAAATATAAAATGATGATATGCAAGTAATATTTACTTAAAAAGAGTAATTATATAAAAATTTTTATAAAACGAATTTAATAAATAATTAACAAAAGAATATTATTAAATACAATATATATAATAATTTATATAATGTTTTTTAGAAATTTTAATATCATTATTTTTAATAATTTAAAATAAATAAAATTACATAAAAGATTTGTGTTTTTTTATAAAAATAATAACATCATAATAACTGCTCAATATACAATTAGTAAACATGATTTGAACTTGAAAAAAATAAATGTATGGTCAAAGCTGACTTGAAACAAGCAGATACTTCCAAGAAATTGCTGTACTTTAGAAATTGTAGTGCAGTCTCAAGCACCTAGAAAATGAAAATGAGCCAAATCCAATTGAATCTGATGTGATGTGAAGTACGTTATACTCCTTATCGTCGAGGGAAAGTCAAAGGCGCGTAACGGGCATTGTAGGCATTTAACAAAGGGCAGTTTCGACATCGAGCCCGTGGTGGTTCCAGGTAAATGAAGGTTGACATATAGGGGTAGGAAGGTAATAGCCGCTACAAAGAACACATAAATAGAACGCCAAGCGTATCATGGGTTCATGTCAGAGAAAGAAGAACCATTACCAAAACAAGTCGCTCTGTTACGACTTTCTAGTTTCTACGGTCGCTCTGTTATAAAACGTATGCAAAGACACATTTGTTGCATATAGAAAGAAGAAAGGCTTTGGGCTGTATTTATTATAAACATATTGGCGGGAAAGGGGAATTAACGGTCACTTAACAGTGGCATATATATAGACGATCCTTAGCCTGGTATTTCCATGGCGGATATGTCACGAGATCCTGCGTCATTTTCGACTCAAGCAAATGCTTTGCTTCGAAAGAATCTAACCTACCAGGTCTCTCTCTCTCTCTCTGTTTTGTACATATGCATATGTTTGTAATCCTGGTTCTGGTTAGCTGACTGTTAGTCTAATGTCGCTCCTATGATGGATTCGTATGTTTGTGTTTGCTCGTAAGTTTTAGAAGATGTTCTGATAACAGCTTGCCTTGTGTTTTTTTTTTTTTGTTGTCTTGTGTGTTTTAGTTTTAGTTCTTTTTTGGTAGCACGAGCTCAGAGTTGGTGTGTGTGGTGTCTGGTATTCTGTTTGGGCTGAGCAGCTACAATTTGCTATCTTGGTTTTGTGGATTGGGTATTTTTATAACTGAATATTTTTTGTTGTTGATTGAGTTTTCCTCTTCTTTATTTATTTATTTATTCCCCTTTATTGAATTGAATTTGAATCGCTTCATTTCACTCTATTGAATTTGATTAAATAAACTTACTCTTGAATTTCAAAGCTAGGGTATCCGTAGCCGTGCCAATGTGATGATTAAATGTGGTTTAGGCCTGAGCATTGTCCGAACTTTGACTTTAGGAGATTGTCTTCTAATATCATTTATCGATTTGTTTTTTTGTTTTCACAGAAACGGAATGCTAAGACAAATTGTCGTCTCATTAGCTTTCCCTTTATTCTTTGCGTGCTGCTTAAAATTCTTCAAGCTGTAATTGACATGCAGCTGAACAAGGCTAGTAACAAGTGCGGCTGTCAATGTGTTGACACCAATAATGATGGAATTTGTGAGAAGGTCTGCGGCGTGCAATTCTCAAATTTGGATCAAGTTGCCACTTGTCCAATTCCTAATCCCCCTCAATGGCCTCCTCTCTTACAAATTCCCGCTCCAGAGTATCGTGCAGTGAAGACAGATGTTCTGCCCTTCACAGATTTGCCAAATGAGTCGTGCAGAAGTACAGGTTCCTGTCCTGTAACCGTACTCATGACTGGGAGTAATCAATCACTTGGACAAAGTATCTCTCTCCCTCTCTCTCATCTCTCAATATCTTCCTGAGCATATGTGTGCAAGTATGAGATTCTGGGCATGCAGACTTCATTATTCTGTCTTCATTTTTGCGCATCATTTTATTGCGAATCTCGCTTATTTTGTCCTCCCTATAGATGAAATTGAGCTCTGGTTTTTATTTCCTGAAATGCATAATTCTTCTTCATCTTTTTTTTTGGATAGTCATGGCTGGGAATATGTTCACAAGCTCCCTCACCTTATTGTCCTCCAATGTTACAGATACTTTAGCTAGCAGTGCGCTGGTTAGTTCTTTCTACCCTTTGTAATTTTCTTCCGGCTATTTTCAGGTGGTTAGCTTTATCTTGCTTATATCTTCTATGTTGATGTCCATGTGCGCCTAAATGGTTCAGGGTTCAGACAGCGATCCTAGAGAAGATAATCTTTTGGATCCTGGTTTCTATGACAATATTCCTCTGTATAATGTTCAACAGCAGTGCACACCGAACTCCACGTTCTCTGTTCCCATCCATTTGTCACCACTGGAATTCAAGAAAGGTATTAATATGCAGTCCAACAAGCAAGTGTTACAACTTTAGTTGCTGAACGCCAAATGTATGAATGAACATTTTCTTGACATGAATATACAGACAGCAGCTTTAGAACACATGGGACCTAAAGAATTAAGGATATGTCTTCTGTGTTTACAAACATGCGTGAAAGGAATTTTTAGTATGTTCAGTCAGAATCATAATCCTTATGCACTTCCGATTGAAAGAGGACATGCACTCTCTTATAGTTTCTCTACTTTCCATGAAAATTGCATGAAGAATTTTATAGCCTAAATCTAAGGTTATAAATTTGATAACTTATATTTTAGGAACTTCTGGGGATGAAGCATAAAACTGTTAAGTGCACACTCAAAACCATTTTTTTGTTTCTGTGGAAGATTATTTGCTTGTGAAATTCTGAAGCTTTGGTTATTTACTTTGTTCTTTAAATGTAGAGGTAATATGTGTTGAAGGCTTAAATTTGTGGCGAAATAGTTCTGCTGAGGTGAATGAAGAACTTTACAAAGGTTATCACCAAGGAAATTCAGAGGGGAAGATCAATGAGATACTAGCAGGTGGACCTTCCTTAACTTGTCACCACGTTTCCTGTGATTTATAATTGCATTCTTTATCATAATAATTTCAATTTCTTGCAGCCTATGATTTCTTAAACACTGACCAAAAGACCTTCAATATGAGCATCTGGTACAATGCAACTTATAAAGACAATAGCGGTAGTCAGGTTTTTAACTTGCTCCGGATTCCACGCTCAGTGAACCTGGTATGAGATGATGTTCAAGTTTTATTAATATTATCTAATACTTTCTGCATTGAGGCTTGAATCTTGGGTGTTTCCGCCTTGAATTTGCAACATTACCTAGTACTTGGGCTTCAAAAATAATTGATATTCTATGTCCTTGACATCTTCAAAGTTATCAGCTATTCTAATGTAGGTTTTTTCTTTTCAACTTTTCATGAATACTGCTCCTTTTTGTCCCTCTTTTTTTTTTTTTAATTTCTATTTTATTTGCAAGTCTCTTGAAATTGCTGGTTGCTCTTTATTATTTTCTTCAAAAATTTTCAATAGTTTTTGCAACATTTCTTTTGCAAAATTTGCCCATCCTTACGAGTGAGATGCTATTTTTTGGCGTGATAAGTTTTCTCCCTCTTGTTTTCTGCAATCAGTATCCATTACCAATTGTTATGCTGCAGGTACCACTGTACCATCTAATCTGTGAATTTTCACTTCGAAAACAAGGATGCACTTATGAATATAATATACTGAAGTCCGTGAGCTGTATCTATGTTATTTTATATTTGAATGTTTAATTGGTTTCTTGCATTTGTATATACATTAATTCTTCGATAACATATTTGTTCTATGTTGTGTCTTTTACTTCTTTCCTTGCTTTTGAGTTTGCCATTCTATATCAGCCAACATATATGATGAAATTTATACCTTTATATCCACAGGCATCGAATGCTTACCTCCTGTTGCTAAAAGGACCTAGTACTCGAATTCTATTTGACTACGTCAAAGAAATGCCTCAACCTGCTAGTGAACTTAGACTGGATATTGCATCCCTTATTGGCACACTTTTCTTTACATGGGTTGTTCTACAACTGTTCCCTGTAAGTTTGTGAACAGTTTTTTGTTACCATCTTAGAGCTTGCATTCTTTAAACATTGTTATGTGAATCTTTGATTGTATAGCCCAGATGGTGATAACTACCTTTATTCCCCATTAAGTGTTGAAAGCCAAGGTGGCATGAGTCAATCAAGTTTAGTAAGATGTTTCTTGGCAACTGATTTATCCGTCTGCATGTGCTAATATTCCACCATCGGGTGTAGATGCTTCTGTAAAATCACTGCTATGTAGCACATAGGGAAAGAATCATACAAATAGAATCGTCAGTCAACCAACAATAAGGTGGGATTGAGCTTGAGGTTACAGACATTTTATAACATGGCTAGAGTTTACATGGCTTTCTTCCAGAAACATCCTTATCTCTTAGAAAGTAAAATTTCCTGAGGCTTCTGAATGTTTGTTACGATTTTTATTATGTTAAACATCCGGCATCCCGATTCTATAATATTTGATGAATGCGTCAAACTTAGCTCCGTTTCGAAGATTCCTCTTATTAGACTATATTTATCTGACAACTGAAAAATTGGGGAACCACATGTTATTAGGAAGTGGCTCAGATAACGAGTCATCTTTCCAGATGTTTGATCTTCTGTATTTGATATTTTTTCTGTAGGTGGTTCTTACATCTGTGGTTTATGAGAAGCAAAAAAAGCTGAGGATCATGATGAAAATGCATGGTCTCGGTGATGGACCTTATTGGTTGATCACATACTTATATTTTCTTTCCCTATCTATGATGTACATCTTTGTTTTTGTAACATTTGGCTCTGCTATAGGTAAATTCTAGTCTCTTGTTCTTTCTCAACTTGTATTTGCTTCAACTTTCTGATTCAGTTGAATTACAGGTTTGAAATTCTTCAGGATGAATGACTACGGCATCCAATTTGTATTTTATTTTATCTATATAAACCTGCAAATTTCTGTGGCTTTTCTGATGGCTACTTTCTTCTCAGATTTTAAGACTTCTACAGGTTTTTAGCGACATTACTTTTTGCATTAATGAAACTTTTATCAATTATCTTAGTATTCGTGTTCATGACAGTTGCCTTTTGCTGGTCACAGTTGTAGCCACTATATGTGTCTTTGGAACTGGGCTCTTAGGAGGCTTTCTTTTCCAGAACTTCGTTGAAGATTCATCATTTCCCAGTAAGTAGCAAAGTTTGCAAACCAAAATTCCTGTTCCATCAGTTGGAACTTTTTTATGGGCACTGTTGAGCAAATGACTGATGCCATGCCTGAATCTCCTAATACATTCCTTCTCAGTTGTTTTCCTTAAAAATCTTTAGCAGACAGGACTGTTGTTTTGATTGCCCTTAAAAATTAAGATTTTGTTTTAGAATAACTGATACAGAAATGACTTTGAGATACTTGTGTAATTGCCAGTTATTACTTTACAAATTAACTACCTAATATTCGGTGCTGTAAACAGTCTCTTGGTTGGCTTTTTTTTTTTTGTGGACACACCTGCATACACACATACAAACTGACCCTTATTCCAACTTCTATCACTGAATTAACTCGTTGTGGTACTTTTTCCTATTGTTATAGGAGGCTGGATCATTGTGATGGAGTTTTATCCTGGTTTCTCTCTATACCGTGGGTTGTATGAGTTTGGGCAATATGCTTTCACTGGGAATTTGCTTGGGACCAGTGGGATGAAGTGGAAAAACTTGAATGATCATATAAATGGGATGAAAGATGTGTTGGTGATCATGTTTGTTGAGTGGTTATTGGTACTTTTTGCTTCATATTATGTGGACCAAGTTTTATCATCTGGAAGTGGAAAAAATCGTCTGTTCTTCTTGAACAGCTTTCGCAACAAAAAGTCGTCATTTCTTCGGAAGTCTAGTTTGCAAAGGCAGGGATCCAAAGTTTTTGTTAATATGGATAAACCAGATGTCAGTCAGGAGGTAATCTGTCCTGATGTCTATTCCTACCACAGTTGCTGCTAGTGCTTTTGGTATTCTGACGGATCTGCAGGATGGTTCATACTATTCTTGCCATTGGATAGTTAGTTGTTTGTTTATACTAGTAGAAAGTTGAATTTACATTGGAAAAAACAAATGTCTACAGAAGTGGGTGGCATGATAATTGTTTATCATGAAAAAAGGGTTAGGTTGTTATTCCCTTTAGTTTTATTTTGATCATTAATAAGAGCTTAAACATGTGTTAATATTAGTTAATTCTTGAACCTTGCAGTTTGGCCTCTCCAACACTAGAGCACCAATTTCTTTGTATCCATGTCAAATTGTTTTGGCCAAAACCTTCATTTTTTTGTTTTTTGGCAGAGGGAAAAGGTTGAGCAGTTACTGCTAGAGTCAAGCAATACTCATGGAATTATTTGCCATGACCTCAAGAAGGTGTATCCAGGTAGAGATGGAAACCCGGAGAAAGTTGCAGTCAAAGGATTATCTCTTGCTTTGCCTCGAGCAGAGTGCTTTGGTATGCTTGGTCCAAATGGTGCAGGGAAAACCTCTTTTATTAGTATGGTCAGTCATCATTGATCCCTTGTTGTTTAGTTGATTTGGATTAGTGGAGGGGAACAAATCTGTTTCAAGCATTTGGAAACCCATCTCCCCTGCTAGCATACTGTAAAAGTTGTAGAAACTTATTAGTTATGTAGTCTACTAATGTTAAAGCCCTTTGTCCTGGTCCTGGTTAAGAAGGATCTTATGATTTGCCCAGGGAGGGGAGGGGATGGGTTGGGTTGGTTGGTGTTATCTGGATATTGCCACACCTTCTGGTATGTCACATAGAATTGCATTATCTTCCTTTTAGGTCATTCACTTGTTTGTTCTCTCTGTCTCCTTTTGCAGTTCTTTACTGCATAATATCCTGCCCTTTGAGAACTTTAATCTAACAAGGATTGATCTTTAGGTTTTTATTACTTTCTCTAATTTGAAATATACAAGTTTTTGCACTTCCTTATGACCTTATCTTCTAATCAGATGATTGGTCTCACAAAGCCAACCTCGGGGACAGCATATGTTCAGGGTTTGGATTTACAGACTCAGATAGATTGTATTTATCCTTGCATGGGGGTATGCCCACAGCATGAGTAAGCCAGAGTTTTGAAAAAATTTACAACAATTTACTAACTTCTTCATAGTCATATGCTGTTCATTTTTTGACAATTCATAGCTTGCTTTGGGAAACTTTAACCGGGAGGGAGCACTTGCTATTTTATGGTAGACTTAAGAACCTAAAAGGTTCTGCATTGACACAGGTAAGTCGTTATCTTTTTTTTTTTTTTTCTAATTTTCGTTGTGTCAATTGGGTTAATTTTCCTAAATTTAGTTCTTAAACATGTTTGGTAAATTGTATACGAAAGTAAGATGAATCACGTAGTCAGAGAGACATTTCAGAATTTCATATAGGGAAGAGGAAATGAAAAACAAATATACAAATAAAAGATCTGTTGGACTGCATGGATTTACTCCATAATAACTGCTTGAATTAATTCTATAAGAATACAGTAGTTGGTAAGTGGCAATTATTATTGTTGTGGTTGTGGAGCACTTGCCCTGCCTGGGTGGATTACTTCTGAGCTTCACTTTTTTATTTTGTGCTCTACTTCCATAGGCAGTTGAAGAATCTCTTAGAAGTGTAAATTTATTTAATGGTGGAGTTGCCGATAAACATGCTGGGAAGTACAGTGGAGGCATGAAGAGGAGGCTGAGTGTTGCCATTTCACTAATTGGAGACCCAAAAGTATGTAGATCTCTTTCTTGCATTCTTTGCTTTATGCAGCTGGATAATTATATTTTTAAACTGGTCTGTCTCCTGACATATCGAAAACTTTCTAGGTTGTTTACATGGACGAACCTAGTACTGGATTAGATCCAGCTTCAAGGAGCAATTTATGGAATGTAGTGAAGCGTGCGAAGAAGGACCGGGCAATTATTCTCACAAGTATCCCCTCTTCTCTTTGCATGTGTGTGTGAATGTGGTTGGGATATGGGTAAATATTTTGGTTGTCAGCAACTGAGAAGTTCCAAGTTGTTTATATTGCATTGCCACAACTATTTTCAGCACATTCAATGGAAGAGGCAGAGGCTCTTTGTGATCGACTTGGAATTTTTGTTGATGGAAACCTACAATGCATAGGAAACCCTAAAGAGGTAACAGTGTAATACATTTGAATATTTGCTTATAGTTTCATTGATGGAAGTGTTTTCCTTAATTTTAAAAGGGTGCTTTAGCATCTTAACTTCTTGTCACATAAGCTGCATTATTCTCTTATGACAACAAAACGGTGTCACCATCATTTCTTATGACAGTTGATTTTCAATTTCTGGCACGTGACATTTTACATAAAAATGAAACAGCTGAAGGCCAGATATGGAGGATCTTATGTTTTTACCATGACAACATCTGCGGAGCATGAGGTGGAGGTTGCAAATATGGTACAACAGCTATCTCCTAATGCTGAAAGGACTTACCATACCTCTGGAACACAAAAGTTTGAAATACCGAAACATGAGGTCAGAATTGCAGATGTATTTCATGCAGTAGAGATCGCTAAAGGAAGATTCCCGGTGTTCGCCTGGGGCTTGTCCGACACCACCTTGGAGGATGTTTTCATCAAGGTTGCTAATGCTGCATAGGTAGCTATGCAATATTCATCATACTTTCTTGACTGGCCTATGTATTAATGGTTATTCAGCTCCTCTCTACATGTGTATACTTTAATAAAGTTTTGGACGCATTGCCATAGTCAAATTATGTATACTTTAATAAAGTTTTCTAGTGTAATTCAATTGTTTCTTAAACTAGGAAGTATGACATTTTGTAAATAGTGTTGTACCAATCATATTGTCTTCAGGAAGTTGCACTTAGTTCCTTTTCCTTGCATATTATCAGTTGTATTTATCCAATTCCCGGTGACACGGAATAATATCGGCCGTATGATACGAATTGATAGAACTACTTGTTAGGCATTGGGAGGGAGGCTTGCGAGAAAACATGTGGTCCTTTGTCCCTAAAATTTTATCGTTGAGGACTAGAATTTTACCGGGGGGGTCATGTAAGAGACAAAAAGGGAATCCTGGGACATTTTGAGGGTTCAACCTTCCTATTCTCAGATACTCACTATAACCATTAACCCATACTTATTGGAAGTATGGCAGCCACATCAGTTGCAAGTTAAAGGTTATGGACAGTGATGCAACGCTTGGAGCTACTACCCCACATACCATAGCTAACCTTCCAGTAGCTTCTTCCTCTTTTTGATTTTTTTTTGACTTATTACTACGAACGCTTTGTTTCAGAATGTGCATGGTGCAGACAAACGGAAGTTTTGTCAACACTTGAAGGAGATTACCTGCCAGTACAATCCTATTAGGAGAAGGTTGAGATATAATAGGAGATTGTATAGGACTTGTAATATGACCTGTATATGAGTTGTATTGCTTGTAGCCCAAGATATGTAGCCTATATAAAGGCATGCTTTGTGATTAATGTAAAGAACTTTTTTACCCGGCTCAAAATTCTCATGGTATCAGAGCCCGTATAAACGTTTAACCTTCAACCTAAATCATAAAAGACTAAGGATCCTCCGGCTAACAAAACTGGTCGACAAGGACGGCGAAGGCACTAATGGTGGAGAGGAAAACTAACGGTGAATTCCTTTAAGACCCCACATCCATATACTATATACATCCCTCATTCACATTAGTAGTGATGACCAAATATGTTCTCACTGGTGTAGAGAAGTAGGAAATTTGGCAAGACTCAATGATAACGGCCTTCGAAGCAAAGTATAAACTTGGGTTTGTTAATGGCGACATCATAAAGCTTAATGATGAGAAGTCACTTGAATTTAAAGCTTGGAAGGCAAACAATTCTATGGTAAAATCTTGGATTAAAATCACCATACAAGATAGAGAACGTACGTGGGAGATATTTGGAAATAACTCAAAGAAAGTTACTCCTTGGTAATGCAGCTCGCTTAAAGGAGTTAAAATCTAATTTGGCCGATCTAAAGCAAGTAGGATTGATTGTGATGGCTTATTTTACTAAATTCAAAACCATGTGAGAGGAACTTGTTGAATAAGCCAAAGTTCCTGATTGTGCGTGTGGAGCAGCAAAGGAGTACGTGAATATGATAGAAAGGGAATTGGCACATCAGTTCCTAATGGCGTTGGATACATCAAACAAATGGAACACTTTGATCACAAATTCTTGCGGCTGACCCCTAACCACTGTTTAATAAAGTGTCTGCTATAATGATCCGCGAAGAGAGGTGATGATGCATTTACGCCTCCGAAAGCTGAAAATATGCTAATGTCGTGGTACGATGGCAAGGTTAAAAATGTTAAAAAAAAGGCCAACTTTGTGGAAGTAAATCATTGTGGGCTGCAACATGGAGTTTGAAAGCAGAAATTGAAAGCTTTAACCATGTCTTAATATTAGGTATTTTTTATTAGTGGCTACTTTGTAGCTAAGAGTGGTTTGTGATCATGGAACCATTGACTATTTTTATTGAATTTCAGTTATAATTTTTTTTATATTTAAGTATGTTTTTTTCAATGAAATCATGACAACATTTTCATCCATTTTTCTTTGTGTTTCTATATTGCTTCCATTTTTCGTATTTTTACCTTGCTTAACTCCTTCAAATTAGTAACAAAGCTTTTTTTTGGAGGCTTATCTTGATGTAAGTGATCTTTGGGAAGCTGGACTACGAGGTTCCTCCTTTGCCAAATAGCCCAACTCTTGCTCAAATCAAGAATCACAAAAGACGAAGGCAAAGGAAATCAAAGGTGAAGGCAGGTCTATTTGCAGCTATCTCACTAGCAATCTTTACTAGAACTATGACCCTAAAGTTAGCAAAAGAGATCGGAGACTCTTTCAAGTTAAGAGTATGAAGGCAATGAGAGAGTCAAATGGATGTAAGTGTTGAATTTGATTAGGGAGTTTGAGATGTAAAGGATGAAGGACTTGAAAACTGTGAATGTTGGGACCCGACTTCGGAAGCCGGACCTCAACCGAAAAAACGAAAAGGAAAACGAAATCCGGACAATAAAATGCGGAAGCGAAAACAAACAAAGCGATCCGAAGCGGAAACAAAAGGCGAAATCGAAGGAACGAAATCGAAGCAAACAAATCAAAAGCAAACGTATTGAAAGCAAACCGAAGGCTCAGAATCAAAAGCGGAATCAAAAGCGAAACGAACCGAAACAAATTCCGAAACACAAATCAGAACGAATTACAAAGAACGGATTTTCAAAGATTCCGACATCCGCGAATAAAATTTTTCGAAACAGAGTCGCACTGGATACCCTAAGACTGACTCGGTCTATCACACTAAATAGCATCAGAACTTCCGAAAATCATAACTTTCTACTCCCTTATCCAAAAATTTCGTGCTTTATATCACTGGAAAGATA
>JANZLX010000006.1:28745125-28756607 GCA_025531955.1 Erythroxylum orinocense | reverse complement strand
TCATATATCATGGACTTCATTCATTCGATTTAAGATCACTATCAATTCATAAAGAATGAACATCAAATGAATGAAAGATGCCTTTTCTTTATTTGTTCATATAGACTGAACAAAAAGCGCTGAAGGCGATTGCCTTTAGGGCACTACTCTAAAAATCTTACGGTACTGTACAACATAAGTCGAGTTATCGAACATACAAGTCGATTTAATAGTACCGTAAATGCGTAAGTCGAGTTACAGAGTGTACAAGTCGACTTACACTAACAAGTCTAACTATCTCGAAGTTGTCCAACTATCTTGCAAGGATCGCTAAACTTCTCGTTCTGCACCTAAGGAGGGAAAGTGATAGGTTGAGTTATACAACTCAGTGGCTAATATATTTATAGCCATTGGCGATAAGCCACACAATCAAGCATATTTATGAACATTCACATAAGCATATTCATCTCATCTTATTCCATCAATGTAAGCTCAACATTCACAATGCATAATTCAATACGTAATCACAATAAACATATTCGATTTAATTTATCATCCAAGCATTTTACACAATTTGCATGACAACTTAACATATCAAAACGCAAATGCACAATCAAATAGCTTGAAGGTTTCGTGAAACAAAATGGCAAAATCGAAGTTTACACCATGAATGAAACAAGTCCATTTTTTGGATCTCGTGGGCCACAAGCGGGCAGTCGGGAGAAGGCTTTTGTCAACGTGCACGTGACTACGAAACGGTTCCTCTCTCGCCCAAACACAATCAAATTTCATGCTTCATTTCAATCATTCAAATTGCATTTTCTTATGTTTTTCTTATACCAAAATGCCATGATTAAATTCAATGGCAAAACAATCATATCAAAATGTCAAACATTTGTCCATGCATAACATGACATAAACACAATTCAATTGTTTTATCACAATGGGATACATCATAATAAAATTTCAACATCACAACAATTCAAACAAGCCATTTATCACATAATACACATGCAAAGCATTTTGCCCATATTACACAACAATTATAAATAATTTAACCACCTTGTACTCTTGAAATATCCAAATTCAATGGCCTCCCTCCTCTTGCCCTTGGATAGGTTCTTGATTTCCTAAACACAAGCAACATTTCTATTTAATTCCAATTTAATTGGAAATTCCCCAAATTTCCATAATCTCAACAAAATGAAATTAACCCTAATTAAGCTCCAATTCAACCTACCTATGGCTCATATAGGTTAGAAAGCTCACCTAGCTTAGAAACCCAAAAATCCTATAGATTTCACCATTTTCTTCTTCCCCCAAACATTCCCAACACAAACTCCTTTCTCTGTCTAGAACTCCTTCATCTCAACACAACAACTCATTTCCTTCTAATAAAGCAAGAAGAAGATGAAAACTTACCTTGAAAGCTTTGAGTTTTCCTCTTTCCATGAAAATTTCCTCCTTTTTTCCCAACCTTTTCGATTTTCTTCTTCTACTCTCCTCCCTTACGTTTTTCTCTCTTTTCCTCTTCTCCCTTTTGGCTTCCACGACACTCACTCTTCTTTCCTATAATTTTTGCCTTTTTGTTCTTCCTTAACTTCCCATTATACCCCTCATTCACTTAGCCTTTCCAAAAATACCCTTGGTTTTGTCTTATATGGCTCTAAACCCCTTCAAACCACTTAAGCCAACTTATTCTAACTTAATCCTAACCCTTCATTAAATTTCAATTTTCTAATCCTTCCCTCAATTCTAATTAATGACCCAATTCTATAAAAAAAAATTCAACCAACAAATAAACATAGATAACCAATTAAGCGATTTATAAGACATTCAGAAAATCCAAGATCTAACAACTCTCCTCCCCTAAAAGAATTTCGTTCTTGAAATTCTTACCTGACCCATTGAAGAGATGCGGATACTTCTCCTTCATTGCTTCCAAAGGCTCCCATGTTGCCTCCTCTGTTGAATGGTTTCTCCATAAGATTTTTACTAGTTTCACCGTCTTGTTTCTCAAAACCTTTTCCTTCGAATCCAGGATCTCCACTGGTTGCTCTTCATATGTCAAATCCTCCCTTAGTTGAACCTCTGAAGGTTGAACTATGTGTGCAGGATCTGATCGGTACTTCTTCAACATCGACATATGAAAAACATTATGAATCTTAGACAATTCCGCTAGCAAAGCTAACTTGTAAGCTAAAGGCCCAATCTTCTCAATAATCTCATAAGGGCCTATATACCTCGGACTTAGCTTGCCTTTCTTACCAAATGCTTGCCTTTCTTACCAAATCTCAAAACTCCTTTCCATGGAGAAGCTCTAAGAAACACTTTGTCTCCAAAGCTCATGAAGAAGAGAAAAAAGAGAAGCCACGAAGGAGAGAAGAAAAACACCCAAAACAAACTCCAAAAGCTTTCAAGAGAGAGAGCGTCGTGAGAGGGTAAAGAGTGGGCTTCAAAATCAACCAATAATCATTTATAAAAGACATGGCTTGGCAATTGACACTTGTCACTTGCCACATGTCCAAATTCTAAGCCTTTCACTATACTTCTCTTATTAATTAATCCATTCAAACCCAATTTCCAATGAATGACACTTGTCAATAATTCCTAAAATCATGTATCAAAATTTCCATTGCCAATTGACAGTAATTTCTACTATCATTGATCAATTGGTCTGCCACTTGGCATTTTTCCTAGTCCAAAAAAATTATCCTGAAAATTTTCAGAAAAATTTCCTAAAATTCTCCAAAATTGCTAAATCAACAATTTCACTCTCCAAATCAATTTTCAATACCAATAACCCAAAATTCTGAAAACAATCACAATTATTACCAATTATACCGGGAATGTCAATGAATGCATGTACAATTATTTTTCATGTGCCAAAAGTCCATTATTTACATGTATATGTAGGTCACAATATGCATGAGCATGCAAATGCATTTCTAAACTCTCATCGCTCACTTATAATTACTATTCTAACCTTCCCATAGGTAATGAGACGTTACACAAACATACACTCGACCAGATATCAGTTTTGTTGTTGGAATACTAATTGATATCAAAGTAATCTTAGAATAGGTCACTAGAAAGATGGAAAGAAAGTTCTTAGATATTTATAAGGCACAAAGGACTATATGTTTACATATAGAAAGTCAACCCATCTTGAAGTGATAGGTTTCCCGAATTTAGACTATGTCGGTTGTGTAGACTCACGAAAATCTACATTCGGTTATATGTTCCTATTAGCTGGAGGAGCAGTTTCATGAAAAAGTAGAAAGCAGTACATCATTACTACTTCCACTATAGAGGTTGAATTTGTGGCGTGCTTTAAGGTCACAATTCATGAATTGTGGTTGTGGAACTTTATCTTAGGTGTTGGCATTGTTGACAGTATTACTAGATCATTAAGAATTTATTGTAATAATTCCACAACCGTTTTCTTCTCTAAGAATGACAAGTATTCAAAGGGTGAGAAATACATAGATTTAAAGTACTTATTTGTGAACGAAGAAGTGTAAAAACATAAAGTGTCAGTTGAACATATTGGTACTGATCTAATGATAGCGGATTCGTTAACTAAAAGCTTATTGCCAAAAACATTTATTACTTATGTTGAACGGATGAACATTATAGATAAGTCCTTGTTGGAGCGTTCTAAGATGTATATACACTTATAATTGTCTTGCTCGAATTGTTATGACACTTGTGAATTCAATTATATTTATATTTTTGCTCCCTTACTTATTATCCACATTATGTTGTATACAATAATTGTTTATGTGAGATAACAATTACATAATTATCCACTTAAAGTTTTATAAGTTGAGTTGATTATATGATATATGGAAGGAATCATGTTGTCTAACTTGTGACCGTCATGATCTAATCATCTTAATTCACTTAAGGATGACTTGATCGATTCAATGTATTGTGTGCACTTAAAGTTTTATTGTTGAATCACCAAGTCGAAACATGGGCCAAGTGAGAGGTTGTTAGATTATTTAGTAGCCCATATCACTTATGGGTTTGAGTCCAACGAAAAGAGCTTAAGATAATAGTTATTTGGTATTAAAGAGTGGCCTTAAATAGGTCCAAGATCCTTTCCCTCTCTCCTTTAAAATCAACTACATCAAAAGACAATTTTTTGTAAGTTCAGAAAACTATTACATAAAAGAGTTTCTGAACAATTAAGGAAACATATTAAAAGTAAAAGGCAAAAAAAGGAATCAACCATAACCAACACTATTATGGATTCAATTATGACTTTGATAGATCAATTCATAAATATCTAGATCATCTGTATATACAGCACTAAATTTGAGACGGTTGCATTATTCTGGCTTAGAACCATTTAAGTCTAACAGGATTTGTAGGACTAGGTTCAAAGACGCAACTGTTACAGTAAATAATTAATCACCTTGCACGTGGAACGTAAGTAAAACAAAAAGTACTTAGGTCCACTGATGCGGTGGATGTCATTTTCCTCGATTTATGCGAGTGGGTGAGGTTCGCTGTTTATTGCATTGATATTATGTTTTTTAAAACTCATCATCTGCAAGCAATTGACTGTGAACAAATTCGCATAACGAAGTATCTGTAAATTAATATCCTTTCTATTGGCTCAGATTCAAATTCTAACAAATACATTAACGAGGGGTTTCAACATATGTTTTCATTTTGATGTTATAGGAAAGACAGAGAAAGTGGAAGGAGAGAAACTCTCACCTTTACAAGCAAGTGGAACGAAGCAAATATGAACTAGTCGACTGCATCGTCAACTTGATAAGGGAGGTCATTATTGTGAACGGCCAACAGGACTCTTTGTGCCTAGCCATGAGGAGGTGCCTGTATCTATAATTTTAAGTGGTTTGTATTGGCTGTTCTTTTGTTATTTGAGATAGTAGGATTGTTTACCTCCTCTTTTGACTGTCTTGTAGGAGTGTTAGTTTCTGTATATTGTAGACTTTTCCGTTTATAGTAATATAATTTCTTAAAATTAAAAAAATAATAATAAGTAAGCCCGTGGCTTTTGCAGTTTGTATTTAGATGTAGCTAAGTAAATGTTTGTATTTAGATAAGAGGCCTCCCTAGACTATGAACTTGAGAAAAGTCGATTAACTCGCCACTTGATCTGCGATTGACTTGTGCGCTGTGGCCTACGTTATACAGTGCCTGGAAGTAATAGAGGAACAGAGGTCTGACAGCTTACATATTTAGACAGAACGCCAGATCCGAAGCCTTAGGTAGTCAATTCTAACTTATGATTTTACAGATTGATTGGTTGCTGTAAAATCTTTGAGCCGGCGGATGGCGTGTTACGTTTTGCCTGTTCATGTTATGTTCCAAGAGTTTTTAGCCGTTAAATAAACGCCAGAGAATGGATGTAAACTTACGTGAGAGCATAATAAATGAAACAAACGATTTGTTCCCAAATTTTCAACAGCGAGCTCTGTGATTGAGCATAATTACCTCAACAAAAAATTCTTGTACTAAGAAAAATAATAATAAGATAAAAGTTTTTATTTTACAAATTTTTACACTAAATATAGAATTATATTTTATTTGTATATTAAAAAACTAAATAATCACAAATTACACGTATCAAGAATTTAGATAGATTACAATTGACTAAAGAATTTAATTAACACTCATCTTTTTTTTTCTCTCTCTTCAATGTCTGATTCCTATACCTTCTTCATTTTTAGTGAAATTTTACGTCCCCGTCTTATTATATAGCACGGCCAAACATTTAAAGCTCTTCTTACAATACTGTTCAATAACGAAGTGGCAAAACTTTTAGGGGCCGGGGGGTCCTAAAACAAGACAAGTCTATACGAGCTAATATTTCCAACGTCATTTATGAGGAACAACATGGTCGGCTACGGGAAACGATGGTTGGTAAATGAAGCCAAATTCCAAACTATTTGGCTTAGCACTTGATGAACTATCTCTCCACAGATGGAGCCTTCCTGAGAATGTACACACAGTTCAATCTCTCATCGTCTTGTGCATGCACCGTCACATCAGAAGTCGACCCTTTATTTCTTGCACTGCACATTGAAACATACACTTGATCCTAATGGACAATGCACAATTGGGGCTGTCTGTCTCTTTTTCCCATTTACTACGGTCGTCTTCCGATTGTTGTATATTGGCACAGTAGTTACATAGTTGCTGCTGTGTTGGTACCTAAAGATATATTATGAAGTGAATTGGGGTTAAAGAGTTTGGTAGTCTGGCTAACAACCGCAGCAGCTGCCAAAGAAAGGTAGGACAAATCCTGCTAATGGTCTCTGTTGGGTTTTAACAAGAATGGTAAAATTGGTGGTCACTATTCATAACCAAAATGTGACATCAGAGATTACTATTTTACCGCTGCTCCAACAACCATTTCGACCTTCCACAGGGCTTCTTCTATGGAAATCGTAATAGCTGTACTTGATGATCAGATATAAGAAATGGCACTACTTTTTCTACATCTGAACGCTTATATGCTACATTAAAGATAAAAACCTGATCGACGAAGACAATTTGAGACAGAAATGTCACAACTTAGTTTGAACAAATTGCTTCTCTTCTCACAAGCGAACTGATTTGTAGTTCACATTTTGAAAGGGAATATTTTTGTTGGGTGAACAAGATGGGCATGGAGTTCTACGAATGTAAATTGAAGAGACAAAATGAAAGAGAGAGGGAAATGAACTCAAAACAAGATTTTGTGAGGCAAAGCCATTAAACAATTTCAGAGGCTGTCTCCATGACCCCACTGATCAGACACAAAAGGACAAAAGCATCATTTTGGTAGCACGTAAACATCGCTATATATAATTAGATTGCTAAATTCAGACTGGGAAGCGGACACGTGTTCCAATTGACATAGATGCTTGGGTTAATTTTGTCCGTAACTAACTTTTTAATTTTTGAGGGCCTACTTGATTTATGGTACTCAAATGTGGGACAAACAGGACCTAATGAAGACTTTTTTTGCTCGATAATGCCCATTTTTAATGTCTTTTGTGTTTTTGCGAACCAGCCGTGTGTCCACTCCTCTACTTTAAAGCTGCTTCCTGTTTTGCATCCCAACTTCCCCACAAATAGCTTGTTGATATTTCTCTACGGTAGTGGAAGAGAGGAAGCACAGAGCTGTTGCCATGTCTACCAGAAGATCAAGAACTTCCAAATTCACCGAAGAAGAGATGAATGATCTCGTTTTGAGACTAAAAGCCCTTCTACCTCAGCTTACTCACAAGCATTCCCCAGGGGTATAGGCTAGAATTCCTCTTCCTCTGTTTTCGCCTTCTCTTCATTCTTTCCTCCACCTGTTTGTTTCACTGACAAACAACTTGTCTCCCATTAGTCCTTATCACCACCAGAGCAGAGCATTCTATTTACTGAGCCAGATTGACGAATTTTCAAGTTAATTCGTGATTATATGCAAGAGATTTCCTTATCATCTGGACACAGTAGGGAAACAGTTCTCAGATAAAACAGATGAACTTTGTACACTGACCCTACTTAACGAAAAGTTAAAATTTTTAAGATCAAATTTTCAATTAATCAAATCAAAAGTCAACATCAATTGCGACTGAGAGACATTACATATGTTATAAAGTGAAAACTTTACTGGTGATTCTGACAAGGTTTCTTTGTGTTTCTAATGTAACAGGTGTCAGCATCAAAAATGCTCAAGGAAACATGCAGCTACATCAGGAAGCTACGTGGAGAGTTAGATGACTCGAGTGAAAAGCTATCTCAAATTCTGGAATCTATGGACTCAGCTGATCTTGAAACTGAGTGCCTTGGAACTCTTCTAGAGAACTAGGAATCAAGTCCACGACCCCATGTTTTGTTTCTATTTGATTTCAGTATGTAATTTGTCTCTATGAGAGGTTTCTCAATTTCATATTATATGCAGCTCAACCCTCTTCTCTATGTGCCTCCATTCTTCTTCTTTTGTCTTTGCATTGATAAATTAGTGTCATTATTATATTTACTTGCCTTTGTTATTAATTTCATAATACATCTTGAGTTCATAAACTACTATTAGGCTTAGAATAAGGAACTAACTCTCCCTTTTTTAAACCTCACTCCGAGCTTATCCTAGGATTTGAAGAAGAGGGTAATAAGAAATTCTCCTCCTCAACTACTCAAAACGGCAGCCTTGGACAAAACTAAGCATGAAATCAGAAACTTTCTTTTTTCTTTTTCCCCTCAAAATCATGTGAAAGTGAAATTGCTGACTCTCCGCTTATCACGAGACTAGGACTTCGACAAAACGCTTGTGAAATAAGAGAACTTGAGTCATAGTTTGTGTTGCTGTTGAAGACTTGGTCTTAATTCCGTGGGTTTGATGTCTTAGGTTGTGCTCTATTGAGTGATTGATCAATAGATCTTCTACACTTTTAGTGTACAGTTTACTAATAATAGCTTAATAGTTGCTACTCTTTCTGCAAGAGTAAGCAGTTTTCAAAATTGGATGGATTAAGAAAAGAACAAATTTAAGAAAGTGGGAGAGAAAGGGATTGCACGGATAATCTAGAAAATTAATTTTTATTGAAATATTACACTTAAATTCAAATTAGTTCGATATTAATAAAATACATAAAGTTAATTTATTAAATAGTTAAATTTCTTATTCAGTTGACTGGGATATGTGAACTTCTACTGATAAATGTGAAAGAAAATATTTAGGTCTATTTCGGAGTCTCAATGTTTAACTTCCATTTTCGATGTGCTAAATGCTTGTTAAATGGGAATTACAACAGGTTGGCTGTTATCATATACCATAAGATTTACAACTACAACTAGAAAATGTGAACCATAAATCACGTAAGAGATGGTCCGGGAGAGGAAAGTCACAAAGGCGATTCAGGGAGTGATAGTCGATCCTGGTAGTACTCAGATTGGTGGTTTGGTGGACTGTGCTATGCATGATGCAGAAGAAACGAGAGAAAGATTGCCATCACTTTCGTTTAAAGACTACCTACGGAAGGGGACAGGGAGGGCAACGGGTAGCAAGTCTCATGGAATCTCATTTAGATTTTCCTTAGCTGATGAGTGGACTAGGAAAGTTTCCATTGAATATGAAAATGGGAATCTTTTACTACCCCGGCTTGTGATTCATGATGATTTCCAGTAATATCTATGTCGTGATTGGAAGCTTGCTTAAGGTATACGAGAAGAGTGTGGAGTTTCAATTCCTTTTTAATCGCCTCTTCACTTTATGGAAATTAGAGGGCAAAATCGAGATGCTTTGTTGATATTTAGACAGTAAATAATGAAAGAATCAGAGAAGAATACTGTCGTAATGTCCCACATTTTATTAAAGAAGAGAAGCCTTTTTCTTTTTAAGTACAAAGGCGGCAAAAATTAAATCAAAGCTCTAGCTAACAAAGATCCTTGAGAATCGCGACAAAGCAGCTCCTGGACCCCAAAAGGCGACTCTTGGAGGGCATGAAGACCTGAGCTGAGAAGGCAGGCAAAGGGCGCCAAACGGTCGGCAAAGAAGCCCTTTAAATAGGCATAAACATAAAGGAAAAAGAAACGGAATCATTGATGTCTATAATTACAGTAGCAATTATTGACCAATAAAGTAGAGAGTAACATTTCCTAAAAAGTAGGACAGCTTATTGACTGTTTCAGAATCACAATTCAACACCCTGCTGTGATTCGAAATTACACACTCCAAGCAAGGTTCTAAACAAAAGAAATTTCTACTATGACAATGACTTTGTCAAAATATCTGCTAACTGATCATGAGTGCTGCAATATTGGACATCCACAACTCTTCCAACCACCAAATCTCTAACAAAATGTAGTCGTGTATCTATGTGTTTAGTTCGACTATGTAACACTGGATTTTTAGTCATGAAAATAGTTGATTTGTTGTCGCAGAAAATAACAGTTGATGCCTTTTGTTGTTGCTGTAAGTCATTCAAAATACCTCTCAACCAAACAGCCTGACATGCTACAAAAGCCACCGCTACATACTCTGCTTCAGTGCTGGAAAAAGTTGTTATAGGCTATTTTTTGGAGCTCCACGCAATAGCTCCTGACCCTAAAGTGAAAACATGAGCTGACAAACTTCTTCGATCATCAATACAACTTGCAAAATCAGAATCCGAGTACCCATATAATTTTCCATCACATTGTGCATTCATGTCGGCAGAATACCAAATCCCAAAACTTACTGTACCAGCAACATATCGTAAAATCTGTTTTGCAGCTCCAAAATGTACTTGTGATGGCTTCTCCATGAACCTAGAGATGGTATTAACTGAGAAGGCAATGTCGGGCCTTATATGTGTTAAGTAAATTAACCCGCCAACAAGACTTCTATACGATGTAGGATTAGCTGCTCCTTTGCCATCTCTAGTAACAAATTTATCGTTAACATTTAAAGGAGTACTAACCGGTGTACAATATAACATACCAAACTTTCAAAGCAGTTTTTTGGCATAGAGCTCCTGAAATAGAAAGATACCATCAGCTTCTTGCTTTACTTTAAGACTAAGAAAGTATCGTAAAGAACCCAAGTCAGTCATTTCAAATTCCTTCATCATCTGATCCTTGAACTCATCAACAATAGTTTTTGTTGATCCTGCATAAATCATGTCATCCACGTACAAGCAAACCATCATAAAAGATCCATCGTCTTCCTTTTTCACATATAAGGTAGGCTCCCTTTCACTCCTCTCTAAATCATTCTTCAAGAAGTGCCGATCAATATGACTATACCATGCTCACGATGCCTGTTTAAGCCCGTAAAGAGCTTTCTTCAACTTATAAACTTGCTCTTCTTTCCCTTTTTCTGTCAATCCTTTGGGTTGAACAACATAAACCTCCTCATTAAGATAGCCATTAAGAAAGGCTGACTTTACATCAAATTGGTAAGCATGCCATTGTTGTTGAGCTGCCAAAGCTAAGAATATTCGAGCCGTCTCAAATCGAGCCACAGGAGAGAAAGTTTCTTCGAAATCAATCCCAGCTTATTGTGCATAGCCTTTCACAACAAGTCGTACTTTATACTTTTGAATCTTACCATTTATTCCAAGTTTTGTTTTAAACACCCACTTGAGTCCAATTGCCTGTCAGCAGGTAAGTCACATAAAATCCAAGTTTGATTCTTGTTAATAGCCGTGATTTCCTCTTCCATTGCCTGCAACCATTTTTTCTCTTGACAAGCTTCTTCAAAATTAACGGGATTAGCGGCAATAAGTATAAAATCACACGTTTCATACAAGTCAGCTAATGATCTGTACTTTCTACGAACAGATGGTGTAGATAATTCTTCTGCAATAGAGGAGCTGCCTGATTCTGTCTGTGACTATGGAATTGATATTGATGAAGGTGTGTTTGGTGGTGTGTTCATCGTCATAATTGGCTGTTGGAGATTGCTGCTATTTTCTCGCTATTGTTCGTCATCTTCAATAACTTGATTGGAAGTTGTCACAGTATTTTCCTGCCAACTCAAACTCTCATCAAATACAACATCTCT
>JANZLX010000006.1:28713476-28728850 GCA_025531955.1 Erythroxylum orinocense | reverse complement strand
TGTTCCGACTGAGTTGGGCTCTCGGTAACGGGGTTCGGTACTGTTCAGGCGGGCCCCGGAATCGGGACCCAACATTTTCTTTAGTGGAATGACATTTGGTTAATAAATTAGAATTAATTCTAATGAGATTAAATTAATTTTGGGCTTATTTGAGCTTGAGTTATATAAGTCCAATTAGATTCCCATTTGGCTTCTAGGAAGGTTATCAAACAAAGTAAGAAATATCAATAGAGGTTACTGGAAATAAGAAAGAAGAAAGGACCGAATTAGATTTGGAATAATAATGTCAGAACAATTTAATTAAGAGTTAATTAAATTGGGTTTTAAAGCCTATGATTGAATGTTGGGCTAGAATTTGGTTTGATTTTATTAATTATATTAATAAAATTGAAACAAAGTTATTAAAGATAAAAGGAGGGTAAATTTCGGTTAAGTGGACAACTGCACTTTTAAGGTGGGTTTTTATCATGCTTCGTCATCATTAAATGGTTTAATGGTGTCATCATTAAATAGAGTAATGATCTTATTATTAAATGGTTTAATGGTTGTCTTTTAATGATGGCATGTAACCTTTTAGATTCATTTGATTAAAGAAGGAAGAGGTTCATTTGATGCACTCTCTCCCTTCTTTCATCTCATAACCGAAAATGAGAGGGTCTTATTTAGGTTATTGGTCTTTTAATATAGCCATCTTAAACAAATGACAGTGTCTCATTTATTGGCTTCTTTACTTTTGATTAAAGAATGAAGTGATGCATTGGATGCACATCACTCTCTTCTTTCATCTTCAACCTAAATTAAGAGGTTCCATTTTGCTTCTTCTTTTCTTTTCATTTAGCCATTTTAAAACAAATGAGAATGTCTCATTTATAGTTTTTTTCTTCATTTTTGAAGAAAGAGAAGAAGGTGTTGCATTTTTGACTCACTCTCTCCCCTTTTGTATGAGCTAGCTGAAACTTATAATGAGAAGAGTCTCATTTTTGGCTTCTTTCAACTAAAGAAAATATCTTCAATATTTCTTCTCTTATCCTGCTAAAGGATCTTGTCAACCAAGTTGTCCAAGCAGAACAAGTGGTAGATCAGATTGGTCGAGGATACAATAATGAGGAGAGGATACATCAATAAGGAGAGGACATAAAAGTGAGGAGTCAAAGCTTCAGCAAGGAGTTGGTATAATTTCCATCTTGTTCTTATGTAAGTCATTTTCCTTATACCGTATCATGTATGGATGAAAACATGTTGATTTGGTTTTTATGCTTTCGTTGCGTTTTGATTTCGAAAAAAGTTTTTGAAATCTACCGTTTAGCCAAATCTAGTATGCTATTATTTTTCGATCCAACATTAACTGGTCCAATTCCTACTCTAATTGTTTCCTAATTTTTAATGACACTTGTCAATAAATCCCAAAGTCATTTACCAAAATTTTCACAGCCATTTGACAGTTAATTCTACTACCATTTGTCAATTGTCTTGCCACTTGGCATTATTCCTAGTCCAACAATTTAAGAAATTTCTCGAATTTTACCAAAAAATTTAAATCAATACATATACTCTCCAAACAAATTTTCAACACATAAAAATCACAATTCTCAATATAACCACATTTATAAAACCAATTATACTAAGAAAAATATCAATGCATGCATATACAATCATCTTAAGTGAGCAGAAATTTTAAGGAGTTGGAAAATGAATTTCTTGAGCTAATTCCAATTATAAGGCTTAGACAAAATGAGAATATGTTTAAAGGTACAATCTTGGTGTTTTATTAATGGAAACCATCCTTAAGGCAGTAAGGAAAAATATGGAAGTCAATAGGGAGAAAATTTGAGAAAGGTGATTATGACGAGTTGATGGAATTGAATATTAGTTAGGACGAGACACAAGAAAGAATTGATCAGGTTGTGCAAAAGGAAAATGACAATGAATAATAAGGAATGAAAGGAGGGGAAATTCTAGAAGTGAACGGTTAAAGGCCATAAAATCAATAACTCTGGAGATTATAGTGGAGAAGAAAGGAGATGAGGTTGTCCATAATATTGTAGAAGAAGGGAAACAAAATCTTCTAATGGGTGTAACAAATAACCGTAAACAAATTTAATAAGTAACGTTGATAGAATAATGGTTTAATTAGGATTGTCATGAGGGAGGGTTCATATGTGATAACAAGAGGAAGTCATAAAGGAAAAATAAAAGGTCAAAAGGATCCTCAATAAAAAGTCCTAACTATGTCAATAGTATTTTGGAATCTAAAGGGTAAATTGCCCAAAGAAACAACTTTTGTTAGCAAATTTTGTAGCTAAAGTTAAACCAACAATAATGGCTTTTTCGGAAATGAAGTTAAGCAATGAGAATGTAAGTAAGCTCAAAACCTTAGGAAACCATTGGTCTATATTCTCAAACTACTAGCACCACCACTATGGAAGAATAATTATAGCTAGTAGGGTAAGAGTGATTGAGTTAGCTTAAAACAACTAGATGATTCACCTAGACGTGGAGTTCATTCAAGAAATTAGGAAGAAATGGTAACATGTATGTATGATTTGAATTTCAACTTCTAAAGGAGATAGTTATAGAACAGGATCATAAGTGTCCAACCAATAACATATGAACCTTAGATCATTTTGGGATATTTAACTCCATTTTTATTAGATCAAAAGATAAGGGAATGTGAGTAATATAAATTATTTTGATGACTTGGGGAATGAATAAAGCAAATAAAAGTCATAAGTATGATTAATGATGGTAGATATTTCACATGAAGAAATAAACAAAGCTTTAGATGATTGATAAGGAACAAATTAGAAAGAGCTTTGACTAATGACCAATGAATGATAAAGTTCCCATAAATAAAGAACAATTTATGATGCCAAGGTTCTCAAATTATTCACTAATTATAGTGAAGAATATCTTCAATAATTGTAAGA
Source organism: Erythroxylum orinocense (assembly GCA_025531955.1). Lineage (NCBI taxonomy): Eukaryota > Viridiplantae > Streptophyta > Magnoliopsida > Malpighiales > Erythroxylaceae > Erythroxylum > Erythroxylum orinocense. The sequence continues at coordinate 28,725,923 of JANZLX010000006.1, read as the reverse complement.
GAATGATGTCCTTCACATTCAATAATTACCTAGTAGGCTTAGAAGGATTTAGTTCAGCTATCCTTAAAGATATGGAAGTTCCTATCCAGAGGGATAAAAGCTTTAAATATATCTAAAAGATCTACTAGATAAAACAAAATTTGAAGAATTTAAATAGTTAAAGAGGATTTAATACTAAACTATAAGTAACTAGCTCAAGAGTGGAAATGTTAAGGGTTCAACAACACTTATACCATGATCTTGATGATGGCTATTTAAGGGAAGAGGATAAGGGGACAGTTTAAGCATAAATTGAGGAAATTTCTATCCATAGATCCTTATTGAAGTAGAGATCAAAGATTATATGGATAAAGGAAGGAGAAAGTAACACAAAAAATTTTCATATTTCAATAATGACCAATAGAAATAAGAACACAATTAACTTACTTACTAGGCATATGGCTTCATAGTTACAAGTTCACAAGAAATCAAATAATAAGTTTTTAATTTATTTGAGAGGTTTTTCGGGAAAGAAAGCCACTATTAGATCTAATGACACAATTCTTAGATCCTTCATATGGTATCAAATGGATGATAAGGATAAGGAGCTCCTAAATAAGCATGTAACAGTTTAAGATATCCACAAAGTTTTGTTTAAGCTAAATGGTTTCATGGCTCTAGGTTTGATGGCTTTAATGGAATTTTGTACTAGAAAGCATGGCCACAAATAGGGAATATGGTAACAAAGGCAAAAATGGAGTTCTTTGAGAAAGGTAACCTAATGAAGAAAATTAAAAAAAAACCTTCATATGCTTGTTTTCAAAAATACCTATGCCAAATTCTTTAAAGGATTAGAGACCTATCTTTTATTACAACTTTTTATATAAGATAATAACAAAGATATTGGAAGCAATTTTAAGGAGAGTCTTAAAGTCAATAATTGGTGAAACTCATGGAGTATTTATAAAGGGAGGGCAAATTAGGAATAATGTGTTGATAGCTTAAGAGCTTTTCAAAGGATGGTTAAGGTGAAATTTTCCTTAGAATTGTGCTATAAAAATGAATTTCAAAAAGACCAATAATTTTATAAGTTAGAATTCCATTATAAAATTGCTTGAGGCTTATGATTTTTTGGAGAAGTTTGGAATATGGTTAGGATCATACATAAATATAACCTCTTTTAGTGTGTTAGTTAATGAGGAATCTATAAGTTTTTTTAAAGGAAATAAAAAGTTAAGGCATGGAGACCGTATCTTCCCCTATGTCTTTATACTTTGTATCGAAGCTTTGTCTAAATTTATTAAACATGAAGTAACCTTATAACCAAGTTTCAAATTCCACACTAGATGTAAGAGGATTGGATTAGTTAATCTATCATTTACAGATGACTTGATTCTATTCACAGGAGTTTAGAAGACTTCTATAAGGATTCTGATAAACACCCTTCACCAATTTAAGGAGCTTTTATAACTAGAGATCAATAATGGGAAGATTCATTTACTCATATCTTCAAGTGCTCAAGCCTTAGTAGCTACCTGATGTAATAGAAATCAAAGATCATAAATTATCTATTATTTACCTTGGTTTTTCCTTATCTTCAAGGAGACTTAATTTTAGAGAATGTCTCACTTTAGTGGAGACAATGCAAAGAAGACTAGGAGTTTGCTGTAACAAAGATTTGTCTTATGGAGGGAGAGCACAGTTAAAAAAGTTAGTACTAAATTTACTACACATTTATTGGGTATCATATATGTTTCTCTCCAAGAATTTAATTAAGTCCACAAAAAGATTGTTGAGGAATTTCCCTTGGAAATGTAAAAACAATAGGATTTCCATACAAAGGTACAATGGAATGAGGTAACTAAACCAATCCAAGGAGAAACTATGGGGATAAATTCCATAAGTTTGAGCAATAAGTATTGATGGGAAAAGGTTATGAAGTTTGGTTAAAAATAAAGAATCATTATGGACTAAGTGGATCAGCACTTATTTCGTAAGGGAACAAACCATACAGGAGATTAAAATAAAACCCTTTCATTTCTACTTTATGACTTGGGTACTAAAGATGAGGAGAACCATGTCAAACTACATTAAGTGCATGATAAGAAATGGGGAAGTGCATCACTATTCTAAGATAATTGGAGTAATGTTGAACCTTTAATAGAGTTCATAATGCTTAATAATAAGTCCTACAAGAAGGTCTTAAAGCCTAGAGGAGCAATCATAGGATAGAGTAAAATGTTATAGAACAACTACTTTATACGTAAGGTACTATCATAGAACAACTACTATATATGCTCGGTCTCTTTCATAGTTTGGCTAGTAATCTTTAATAGGTTTCCAATAGTAGATAAATTAAGATACATCAATATGTTCAAACCTGCTTGTTATGTAATCTGTGATAGGATAGCCGTAAACACTTATTTTTTGGATTTAATCCAAGAAAAAATATTGGTATTATATCAACTACAAAATTTTATTCCCATTTAAATGGAATTTATCTAGTGGATATAAGAAAGAGAGAGGTTCAAAAGTGGCAATAGTGGGATATACATCATGAGTTTGGGTTTATACATGTGTAGGTTGTGGAAGGATAGGAACAAAAGGTGCTTCCAAAGGCTAGAAACTAGGGAGGAGGACTTACTAAGGAGCATTACTTAGCCTATTTAATTGCAACTATGGAAAAGGACACTATGACAGGTTACAGTAACAAAATTATTAAGAAGTGGAGGTTAAACTAGTTAAAGTTTCAGACAAACACCAACAATTCACTAGCATGCATGCAACTTAAACAACAATCAAATTAATCCTGGAGCTATTAATGATGAGTGTGAAATCAAAATGAAGGACCAATAAGTTATAGGAATCTAACAAGGATGATTATAAAGAATATTATTACTCGAGGCAAGAGTTAGCTTCACAGGAAGATATGTAAGAATTATGCATTAATCAAGTCTCTTACAAGCAATTAAAAAAAATGTACTTAGCATGACATAAAGTAAAATTCTTAGACCACATAAAGAAAAATTTCAAACATCCTCACTAATTAACTAGGTTTAATAGCATCACAACAAAGGCAAAAAAAACTAAACTTTATAAACTAATAAGATATAATTAGTGAATGAAATTAAGAGGAAAGAGCCTTAAGAGAGCAAAATTAGAGTACGAGTCATATATTGATAATATTTATACGATAGTAAAAAAATTCATAATTAAAGGAAATCATGGACAACTGCATAAGAAGAAAATTAATCAACATTTCCGTAGAAGATCAATTAACTATACAAGGAACTGAACCACCACATACATGAAAATTGGATAAAAGAATAAATTTTTGAAATTATTCTTAATAGAAGAACAATATTCACTTTGATCATCATTATATTTGGAGTTTTGGACCATAGCATCACTCCACCATAATTAACATTACCCTTTAAGTGCATGAAGTACCTTGGTAGTCGGATCAACCACATAAATAAACATATGAAAATTTGGGTAGCCAAATTGTCAGAAGTGCACTGTCTATAAGGGTTCTCAAGATTTGTTACATCACCAGAAGTGTATTGACATTGAAGTTTATAGCGAAATTGAACCCAAACCTAGTTAAAAGGTCCTACTTCATGTTTATTCCTCCTACTTCAATGTCAAAATCAATTCCATCTAGAGCAAAGAGGCCTAAAAACTTGTTCACAAGTAAGTTACTACTTGCTATTGACCACAATAGAGTGCAAATAGTAGCTACCGAGTTGTCACCATTAGAAAACATCATCTTAATGTTAGATATAATACATCTTTAATGTTCAGCTCAGGATCAAACCATAAACTTATATAAATAAAGATAATGCAAAATCTTACTTGTTTGTTATCTATTTGTTAATGAATAAATTGTTGAACAACTTGAATAATTTGTTAGAGAGTTTGAATAAGCTTCTCAATCAATGAATAAGTTGTTAAAAGTTTTGATTGACCTTAACAGCAGTTTTGTATATTTATACTATCAATATGTTTTTACGCCTTTCTTAATATATTAAACGGGTTAGTAAAATTAAATTTTTATAAACTTACTTAAACAAGTAGTATGGGATATTAATAACTATTTATAGAAATCTTATTGGACTTCTCCATCACAGTCCAATAAAAACTTGGACCATACTAATAAGGGTTCATTTTCTTCACTAAAGTTTAGTCTATTTAACTAGATCCTTTATTAAACTACTATGTTATCTTTAATTTAGATCAAATTTAATTTTCTTAACCTTAATTTTTATAAAACCCATAACTAATAAATGTTTATAAGGAATTAAAATTCTAACATTCTCACCCTTGGATAAATATTAATTATAACAAAAATAAAAGACAATAAAATTGGCCATAAAACCAAAGTAATGGTTAACCAAAATAACATATTAGATCTAAAGATAATGATAGTCTATCATTTGACCCCGTAAAACTTTTGGTATCAGAAAGTATCAGATATGTGTGTCATATGTGACATAAATTTAATACAATCACATATATATAATACCTTACTAACATAAAAGAGAAAATGGATTGTGGAAAATAACAATGATACATGCATGATATGTGATATATCATCATTTTATTTAAGAGTTTCAATTTCTCTTAACTTTATACTAAAATGTACTAAAGAAATTTATTTTATCTCACTAGATGCTAAAATTCACTAGAAAAAATATGTATAGGATTAAACACTTGTATTCCTTCATATATTATAAATTCTTGGATTTCTCAAAATATATTAACATGTCTAGAGATGTAAGATCAAGGTCAATGTGTATATGCCTAATAACTAGTAAAATGCTTAAAATCAATATAACTCTTAAAATTTTCACTTTTATTAAGACAATGTGTAATAAAATGTATGAAGAATAACAACATGGTGGCCATTACTATCTTTGTGTATGTGTGTGCTTGTGTGTGTGAAAATAGTACAAATATAATACACAAGAATACAACTATATCATGAGAAAAAATAATGATTCTTTACTAATAGTGTCTAAGGATCTCAACAATCCTTTACTAAAGAAATGTCCCTAAAAATAGTCTTTTTTAGTTAGTAGATTAGTTAACATATATTCAATTAATATTTTATTGTTATTACTAAATAACATAACAAAAGGTTTATTATAGTACAATTGAATGGGTTTAGCAATTGAACCAACTATAAATAGTTCATAAACTAAGTTTCTAAGCCAAACTACCTGTGAAGCAACCTTATAACATAACAAATTTTATATACATAGTCGGGAAAGTCACAATGTTTGTTTGGACTTATTTTACGTGGTAACAACATCTACTAACATAAAAATGTATCTTAGTATGGACTTCCATTCATCCAGATACATAGCAAAGTCTAAATCTTTGAAATTAAATAGGTTTAAATTAACAAATCTTCTGAATGTTAGCATATAATCCTTAGTCCTTTAAGGTATCTCAAAGCTTATTTAACCATATTCTAGTGGACCATACCTGGGTTAGCCAGATACCTACCAAGTAGTTTAACAATAAATACAATAATCGAATTCTATACGTAATCGTTATGTTTTAAATTCATTTTTGGTAACTAATGGTTTTGAATTATTAAGGATAACATAACCTAGGTTAAATTACATGAGCTTGTGTGGTTGTTGCCTTGGTTAATTTGTTTTCCGAACTCGTAATGCGACTGTCAAAATCTACAGAGCTTGTTCTAGGTTCTTCAATTGCTAGGTTTAATTAACGGGATCTTCTTAATTAAACACAACCTAAAAGAAAATCAGGGTTAACAGAGCTTTTTTTAAACTTATAATTAATAGTTTCTATAAGAGGATTAAGAATAATTTAAGTATGTGTTTAAGTGTGTGTAGGCCAAGATTGAACTGATGATTGGATCCCTAACGTATTTGTCGCTTTTCATAATTTTTTAATGTATTCTTTAATTTTCTTTTGTTAGTTTAGTTTCATTTTATTTTCTTATTTGGAAACCAACAAACCCCCCCCCCCCCCCCCAATAACCTAAACACCGATTATTTTCATAACAAAAGCTAACTGAACACTTTTTGCGGGATTAACCTAAACTTACCACTAGCTATAGTTTTAGGTCTCATTATTTTGTGTGGTGTTATAATGCGTTACATTAGAAACCTTACTTTGTTGAGATCTATTTGGGGAAAATATTCCTTCTTCCATTTTGTAGGGGAAATCAAAGTTGAAGAACACATTTGGGCATCTCTTCATTGTGTATTGTTGATTCTCTCTCTCTATAAAAGTTGTTTATGTTATTCTTACCTTAATGTTTCAGGTATTCATGTATGAATGATTAATATTCTTCTTTTTAATAGATTGTTTATGTATGAACTTATTGCCAGAATATGGAATACAATGCGTAATAGTTATATTTTCAATTCATTTGTGATAAACTAATGGTGATGAATCATTAGGGATAACATAACATAGATTAAATGACTCGAGCTTGCATGGTTTTTTTCTAGATTAATATTTTCCTAGTTTGTAATACGGCTGTCATATTAAATCTAGAGAGCTTATTCTAGGTTATTTGATAGCTACGTTTATTCAAAGAGCTTATTTTGATTAAGCACAACCTAAGGGAAAATCGAGGTTAACAAAGCTTATTGTTAATGTAAAATTCCATTACCTGTGGGAAGATTAGAATAATATAAGTGACTAATAAGAGTTTAGAAATGTACTTGCAAGCTCATGCATAATATGACATACACATACACGTGAATAGTGAACTTTTCTGCACATGAAAATAATTGTACATGCATTCATAAATAATTCTTGGTAAAATTGGATTAAGTTGTGATTTTTAGGAAATTTAAGAATTTGAATTTATTTGTATTGAAAATATTATTGATTGGTGGGATTGTTATATTTTTGAAATTTTGGTGAATTTAGGATTTATTTTTGAAATTTTTGGATTTGTATGAAAAATGGGGAACAAGGAATCAAGAGGGATATTTGGAGATAATTGGATTATAAAGATGGGAGTTAAAAATTTTAGTTCAAAAGAAACTTGGTTAGACCTTAAGAAAGTGACAAGTGTTAAGTTGCTTTTTATACTTTTGTTAGAAGTAAGTTTTGATATTTGAGAGTTAAAAGACTAAGTGATTTTTCCTAGGTTTTCTTCTTCATCGTCACCTTCTTCAAATTTTCTTCCCATATACAGAGTTTTTCATCAAACTCCTTCTAAGAGATATCTTTGCTTTTCCTATACCTATACCAAACCCACTTTACTATTTGTGTCTTCTGCCCTAAGAAAAACCAAAAGCTGGTCATTTTACATAATGAATATGTGATTTTGCATGGAGTTTAGAGCTGGAAGATAATTGAAGATTTTGAAGTTTTCAACGAGTAAGTAGTGAATAAATTTATTAGAGTTGGGGATTTATGAAATAAATTTGATGATTTACTGTTAGTTGCATAAATTTGTTATTTACGTGTATATCTTCATGAACACTATGCTGATGAGATGAAAAATCTGGATATAATATTATTTAGTATTTGATGGTTAATTATGATTAGGTAATGTAGAAATGATTTCCTTGGAGTTGAATGATATTAGAAAACTTGTTTAGTTAGGTGTAGAATCCTTTTAAAGAAAACAGAACTAAAGGCTCTATTTTCATTGTATATGTGAGTGTTCAAAGATAACCAAAAGAATGGTTTTTGAGTTGGAAAAATAGTTGTAAGATGATGGTTTGAGGCGAGAAAGATTGTACAAATGATAGTTAGAGGAAGAGAGTTAAGAAAATGCAGAGAATAAAGAGATAGAAAAATGTGCTGAGAATGTAAAATGTAGAATATGAAGAGTGTATACCTGATATTTAGTTTTTGATGATTTTGAGATTTTTTTGTAAACTTTCATATTTATGGGTACTTTGAAATTTTTGTGGATGGATTGAATGTAAATGGAGCAGAAAAAGTAAAAATGAAAATTGAGGTGTACGATTTAGTGGAAGACGTAGAACAGTGAATGAAAAAGAGAAGTTAGAGAAGTTAAAATTTTGATCTGAAAGTTCCATGAATAAAGTTTATTGATTTAGGTAGATTTTTGATAAAATTTTCTTCAGGGAAGTTGTAGATCTTTCATTTATCTTTCCAATGATATATAGTATGAAATTTTTAGACATCGGAGTCGAAAGTTATGATCCTTGTAAGGGAAGATGCTCAGGAGTATAGACTGTATCGTCTGGTGATGACCTATCCTCTGGTGATGACGTGTATCTTCTGTGTACTGTTCATAAACTTCTTCTGAGTACTGTTCATCTTGTATCTCTTGGTTAAAATTTGACCCTTAAGAAGATAAAATCTCTCTTTGACCTCTGCATAAAAGTTGTAGATCTCAACATCCTCTTTGAAACTGTCCTAAGACTACCTTAATCCGATATCTCTAGAGAAAGTTATGTCTATTATCCTGAAATAGGTTCAATAAGATTAAGGACAAAACCTTGTTTGATTCTTTTGTCCATAACTTCTTGTCTAGCCATCCTAATGACTTGATTCTTGAACCAATATATTCCTAACACATTGTTCTACATCTCCATAAAAATTTGTGGCATTCTGAATTGAATTGGAAAAGATTGATCAAATGAAAGTGTATAATCTGTTGGAACGGTGAAATAGGATTATTTTACTGAACATGCTTCAGTGTTTTGATTATATTTGGACCTGTAGGATTCCAAATGAGATTATTTTTGATTTGGAGTAAACAAAAGATATGGCTTACAAATTATCTGAAGAAGTCAAATTATGATTCATTCTTTTAGATGTTCCATTTCTAGATGGATTTTGTATATAGTAAACTATTTTTGAATAAGAACAGTCCCAAAATGTTTGAGGTATATATTCCAAATTATTGAACCAAATTGAGTGATTTTGTTATCAATAGAAACATAAAACATAGAAGGAAACTTTTCTAGAAGATAGTATGACCAAATTACTTCAGTTACACTTTCTAATTAAATGTGAACAGTAGACCCGAAAGTGTGACTTTGAAAAATCTGAAGAGAGTCAATGAGAAAGGAATAGATATTTTAATGGTTTTACTGAGGCATAAACCTTATACTTAGATGAGTTTGATATGGGAATGGTTTTGTGATAAAATTGATGGTAAAATACCTGGGATTTGTCATAAACATGCATTGTACGTATTTTATTTCATTCATGTGCATTATTAAAGACTTATGATGGTGCAAATTGTGATATGTGTGTATATTGTTTGATATAGAGGAGCAAATGGAATGTCATCCTCCAGACGTTGCTGGAACTTCCAGGTATTAGCTTCGGGGGTAACTAGTGAGTAACCTAGATAGTTTCTCTCAATTATTGTTTTCTTAAAATATGTTTTGGATGATAAATGAATATGAATTGAATTGAGTTGATTTATGGACAGAAGGTCTGATGACTGTGAAATGTTGAATGTTTATTGAAGTGTTGCTTGAATGTAAATGTGACGAACTATGTGATTCATAATATGATTGATTGTGACCAAAGCATTCTATACATGAATGCAAGATCAAATAATGGGAGTTGTGACCAGAGTAGCCATCGATTAGAGCTTAAAGCCCAACATATGAAAAGAGCCTCGAGCTCAGACAGTGATTAAGTGCTTAAGGCTCACTATGTAAAATGAGCCCTGTATCCTCATCGGATAAAGGAAAGTTATTAATGAGCTCAGTATCCAAAATATATATGGGACAGTTTAGGTACTCAGTCACAACAATGTAATAATTAGAAAAGTGTCTCATGAGCATTTCATATGCATTTTGTTAAGTATGTTTGCTGGATTAAAATGCAAAATTAGCCTACGCTTAAGTGAAAATATGATACTGATGTAAAGTATAACTTTATGAAATATTTGTTATGTGAAATGATGTGCTGCATGAATTGAGTGAACCATTGATGATGGTTACCTCATTGAGTTCACAAAACTTATCAAAATTGCAACGATGTCTTTTCAAGACCGAGAAACGACTGTAGCTACTGAGAAGCTCTATCAACCATGTAGATTGTGATTTGGCAAGAGAAGTCATGGCTCAAAGGTCGGCCAGCTGGGATTTTGGACAAACTAGATAGACTTTATATATTTTCCTCTTTCATATAGTACTTTTGTACTAGGTTTTGTTGATGTACATGTATGAATGGTTAAAAGACACGATATAAGGTTTCAATTTTGTATACTGAATGAGGAAAAAAATTGGTTTTAAAAATATTGTGATTTTCTTATGATGCTTTATAAGTGAATAAAGATATAATTCCATATGAAGTGAATGTCGTGACCGATCGTAACACGCCATGATCGTAGGATATGTACTGGAATGACCTTCGAGCATCCCAGTGTGTACCCTACAGTAAGGGGCGCTATAGTTAACCTAAGATTAATAGTTTCTAAGAGAGGTATATGATCAACAAAATGATGAAGTACGTTTATTTGAGTGTAAGTTAAGATTGAACTAGAACCGGATTCCAAACTTACTCATCAATTTTCTCAATTTTATGTTATTTAATTTGATTTGCTTTCATTATATCTTACTTTGTTTACTTATTGATTCCAACCAAGCCCCCATATCTTAAAAACCGATTCTTTTTATTATAAAAGCTACAAGCACACTCTCTATGGATATGATCCCTACTCACCACTACTATGAATTTTGATGTGAAAAGTTACGTTTTATTTTTGGGTGCATTCAACTCACATTAAGAATTTTGACGTTGTTATCGAGAAGTGTGGTACTTTAATTTTGCTTTTGATTTCAATTATTGTTTTTTATAAATTTTTGTTTATAATAAATTTTTTGTTGTTTTTTGATATTTTGACGTTTTTTAGTATTTGTGTATAGTAGTGATAAGATCTCCTCATCAAGACCCTTTACAATTTGATCCTGAGATCAAAAAGGCACTATGAAGGTTACGTAGTGAAACCAAAACAACTTAGAAAATACAACAAGGAATTGAACTTAAAGGAGCCTAGCCAATTTAAGAACTTTAAGAGAGTTGGTAGTTTGAGATTTAAATTAAAGGCCTTTATGCATCACTTTTGCAAATTTTGTTGAACATGTTACTTTTGAGCTTAAATATGACTTAATCCATCTTTTGCACAACTTTTATAGTTTTGCAGTTGAGGATGCTCATAAGCATCTTAAGGAGCACGATGTGGCCTGTCTTAGTATGAAACTTTCAGGGGTGATAGAAGAGTAGATTATGTTAAGAGCATTTCCATTTTCATTAAAGGATCCAGCAAAAGACTAGCTTTTTAATCTACCCACTGAGAGCATTAGCCCATGGATTGAAATGAAGAGGCTATTTTTGGAAAAAATACTTTCCAGCTTTAAAGATAGTCAATATAAGAAAGGAAATATGTGGGATAAAGCAACACAATAGAAATCCTCCTTACGAGTATTGGGAACGCTTCAAAAAGTTGTGTGCAAGTTGTCCTCACCACAACATTTCAGCGCAACTCCTCATCCAATACTTCTACAAGGGATTGTTACATATGGAAAGGAGTTTGGTCAGTGTAGCAAGTGGTAGGGCACTATATGAGAAGACTCCCATGGAGGCCAAGATTTGAACTGAGCATATGGCATCTGATACTTAATAATTTGGAACTCACAACGATGTTCGTCAAGTAAATGATGTAAACAATTCATGTATAGAACATTCAGATGAACATCCTTTGTTAGGAAAATGGTTTTAGGATAAACACAGGTAAAATCCTTTGGTACATCTGTAAGCACGAGCCATCCGATAAACGGGTGCTCGACTTTATAAGAGGGGAGAATGGTACATTAATGCTACAGGGGAGAAATTTTCCATCCAATATAACCTGTATTCTCATATTTATAACCCAATTTGGAGATATCATCCAAAATTGTGTTATGGAGGGAATAGGCAGCAAATCACTTCCTAAATAGGTCTTAAGTTACACAACAAATTCCACCTAGACCACAATCCCCTCTTTTACCGTAAGTACATCGTTGGAAGATATAGTTAAGTCTCTTGAAACTAACATCTTACAATTCCAACAAGATGTGTAGTAGTTTCAACAGGAGACCATATCTACCTTTCAATAGAGGAGGTCTAATATTCAAAGCCTAGAGAACCAAATAAGCCAGATGGAAATGGCTAAAAATCGTCTTGAATCCCAAAGAATAGGAAAACTGTCATCACAACCTGAGTTAAATATAAAAAATATTAGTACAATCACCTTAAGAAGTGGTAGGAAGCTTGATGACCTTCAAAGGTTTACACAAAGGATGGCTAGTGAAGAAGAACTTAAGAAGGATCTTAAAGAAAAAAGGGATGTCTTCTAGTATGTTGGACCCCAATCTTTTAGTGGAATTTAGAAATATGAAATGAAATTCAATGAGTGTTTTTGTATAAGTATTGTGTTATAGATGAAATTGTGCTTTAAGAAAATTAATGAGAAAAGAATTGATTAGTTTTGAT
>JANZLX010000006.1:28692123-28713376 GCA_025531955.1 Erythroxylum orinocense | reverse complement strand
TTGGGTGCTTGACCCACGCCTCTCACCACTTAGGCTATATAGCCTAAGTGGTGAGAGGCGTGGGTCAAGCACCCAACAAAACCCTGAGGTCTCGAGTTCGAGCCCCAGACACCCATAGGGTTCACAGTTGAAGTTCAATTCGCTGAACCAAAGAGGACAAAACTAAATGGTGCGGGCCCACCCAAACCAATGTATATTGTCTTTTAAGCTACGGTGTCAACCAAAGTCTAATATGTCAATGAAAGGCCCTTATATAAGAACTTCATCACTAACTATAAGCAATACTGGTGATATGGACACTAGTTAAGCAACCTAGGCTTCATGGATTACTTCCCCTTCCTTCTTTGCAAAGCTTTGTATTTGCAGACTTAGTTTAATGGTCTTATATAGAGGGAAAACAACCCATCATAAACCTGGTCCCACTCTTTAAAAGAGTCCACCTCAATCGAGATTTAATATTTCATTGTTCGATCACTCATGTAATATGAAAAAGACATCATAAAAAACTTGTATTTTATAAGGAAATTTAGAGGAAGTGTTTGGATCATTGAATAACAGCGATCGTGTCTTCACCATGTGGTATACTAAAGGTTATGAGCAAGTGTAAATGTACTTGTTTTAGCTTATATTTTTTTTCCCTTTGACTTTGCATTAGGTTAAATCTAATACAAGCATTTATAGTTAAGGTTTCCAAAAATCAAGTTTAAAACTATTTAAACTTTAAAAAAATAATTCATCCTTATAAGTTGTGTCTGAGAACTAATGTTGGGCACCTTTTATCCTCAATGTTAGTACCTTTTATCCTCAATGTTAGTTTAATTATGTAACTTTTATTCATCATAAAGTCACATATAACTAGTGCGTGACACCGAGTTGTTACTGGCACTAGTTTTGTTTCGTAACTTTCTTCATACAATAATAAAAGTGAATACTAGTTTTGCTCTATTTCTCATCTTAAAACTTTGCAAAAGATAGGCGCCTATCATCATTTGGAGTTCAACGTCTATTTTGCCTTATTTAACAAACTTCTATACTTTTTAACATGCTCGAGCTAGAATTGACTTCTTCTAACTTCTACAAAATTGTTATCCATCTTCTTATCTTCCAAATGACTCCAAAATATCCTCGATTAGAGAAATGTAGAGAAATTTGCATTCACATTTATGTTTTCTCCTTAAAATCATAACCTACAAAATAATGAACTAAATATAGGAAAAAATTTATATAATACGTGTAAAGCATGCGATAAAGTATCAAATACTAAGTAATTGAAATCTCAAATATTATGTAAAATATTGACCTATCAATAGTCATATAAGGTTGAATATAAAAGGGAAATAACAACCACATTATAGAATAGCTAAGATTACAAAATGAGTTAGGTCTTCTTAGTCTTTAAAATGAAGGATAACAATAACACTAATGGAGATATAAATGAATTATTTAGTTACCTATATATCTACGTAAATAATAATATCAAATATAATGAAATAAATAATGTCAATAATTATACTAGAGTGAGATTGAATTACTCTCACATATGTCCCAATGAAGGTAACATTCACTTTTTACCTTATATATAAAGGACTAATTTAAATCAGTAGAATAAATGAGACAATAATATATAATTTAGAAAGAATTTATCAAGCATTTACAAATTCAAAATATAAGTTCTCATCCACCTATCCAAATCCTAAAACTTCATCTCCCTTCGTACATGTATAAAAATGACATAAAACTCACTTATAAACCAATAATTAAAAGAATAAAGTGAAACTATATATATATCCTCTCCCCACCAATATAGAGTTATTAGACAAAATTTATGAATCATCACCCTTTGATCACGTGCATCCAATACTCAATCTTCATCGTAACTTTCATAACATGGAAATTCAATATTAAGAAAAATTGCAATCCATATATTGTTCTTTTATTATTCAGATTCACAAGATAGTAAATCAAATAATTCAACTTATCAATCATGAAAGGCATAGGAATATGATTTAATGATCAAATCATCATGTAAATCCTAATCACAAAGTATGTAATCTACCACTACAAGAATAATATAACATTCACGACGTTTTTTTTATAAAACGTCATAAAATGTTCAGGCTTTTCGTGATTTTTAAAAAACATCACGAAAAATTTCAACTTTTTGTAACTCTTTTCATGACATTTTATCAATAAAACGTTGCAAAATGGAAACCTCGACTTTTTGTTGAAGAAAATGTCGTATAAGGTTTAATTAAATCATTTTGGTTGTTTGGTTTTTCATAAAACCTACCTAGGTGTTTTCTTACCCCGCTGTTTCGACCTTCCGTCTTCCTCCTCTACTTCTCCATCGTTTGTCCTTCCTCTGGGTGTTCTCCGTAGTGGCGTTTGCAAGGCATAACTTAGGGATTCATGTAAGAAAGAACGGAAGTAGTGGTGCACAACTTTGGATCTGCGACAGACACAATTATCGTATTTCACCTTCACATTCTTCAAATTGTTATTTTTGTATTTTTAATGTCTAAAACACAGCACTTTACTTTTTTGTCTTAAATTCCAGAAACCTCATTGGCAGGAAATTGTATTGCCTTTATCCCACTTGCTTACTAATTGCCAATCAAAACCTTCGTTTTGGGTTTTAGGTTTTAGATTTTGGGGATTATTTCAGGCATTTAGGGCTCCACCACCATAACAATCCCCAATGATGATGGAAAATAGAAGAGACTTCATCAGGTTCTTCAAAATTGAATAATAGGTTATTGAAAGCTTAATGGAAGATGGGCTTTTCCTTCAGGCATTTCTTCAAGAACTGAGGG
Organism: Erythroxylum orinocense; assembly: GCA_025531955.1. Taxonomy (NCBI): domain Eukaryota; kingdom Viridiplantae; phylum Streptophyta; class Magnoliopsida; order Malpighiales; family Erythroxylaceae; genus Erythroxylum; species Erythroxylum orinocense. The sequence continues at coordinate 28,710,563 of JANZLX010000006.1, read as the reverse complement.
ATTTGAGGTTTAGAGATAGGTCCTTGAGATCCGACAGAGATCCGGCAATTCCTGCCAGATTTTGCGAGCGACTGGTACTAGCGCAATCAGGATGAAGGGTCTTGGCACTTTAGTTGGGTCCATCATAGTGGCTTCAACTCTCGCTTTAATGGATTTAAAGTTTCCAACTTTATTCCGTTAGTGAGTATATTTTTCTGCTTTTTTCTCTTTCAAGTTCTTTGTTCAAAAGGTTTAGTAGCTGCGACTTTTCTTTTTGATTTTTCCTTTCGATGATGTGCGATTTTGAGTTAGCATTTCATAACACCAAATGGGCACTTGATGTGCCTTTTGGTTTAACGATTCTTCTTCTCAACTGGTAGATGAAAAAAGAGTTCTTTCCGATCTTTTTATTCTTTCATGTTTCATTGACGTTCTTGGATTGGTGAAGGAAGGAAAAGAAGGAAGCTCTTAGTGAAGTGTTAAATGGAGATCGCTTAGTCACTTCTCCCTACAAACTTGACTTTTTAAGTGACAAGGACTCAGAAACTGCTTGCAAAAGAAAGCTAATGAAGGAAGAAGTTATACATTTGTCAAGATGTTATACTAATGTGTATTAGGTGGTATGGGCACTGCAATCCTAATTCCCAAATAGTCTTGAGCATGCTGGAACACGACTGATGAGCAAGAGCAAGGTATTGCCAGTCTGCATATGAATCTTTTTATTCGTGTTTTATAGTCAGTTAATTAATTTAACAGATATAATAAAGATTTGTTGTCTCCACTTTTATCAGAAACTGATAATACATAATGAGTCATCTTACAAGCATGACATAGCTGACTGTACAAACCACTTCCATGGAAAGAACTATATGCTTATATTTCCTCTTGCTCGTTGGTTCTGTTTTAATGATACATCTATAGCCATTTACCATCAACATGAGTTTCTGAAAAAGGAGTTGCATGATTATATTGTAGGTAACTGAGTATACTCACTTTTATCTTTTGTAAATAATAGGCTAAAACAAATAAACCAATCAAAAAAAGATGTTATGATTATATGATTTCAAAGAATGTTTTTGCTGGAAACAAAACATACTAATTTCATTTTCGGCACCTTCTCTTTAAGATTCATTTAGCAATCTATTTAGTATAATTCAATATCACATATAGTTATCTATAATACTCATTATTAAACTGATTAACAATATATTAGTAATTGAGATATAAATATTTCATCAAATTATATGATATTTCGGAACTTCGAAGTAAGTCTTCCTACGTCATTAACTATTCTAGAGAACCTTATTATGACTATGAGCATTTATAATAATCACAAACACAAATCAATAAATGACATAACATCCAAAAAATTAAATTAAAAGAAAGATGACAATATTTGCATATGACCTACTTAATCTTAACTCCTTTTCGGTTTATCCAAATTTCTAACTTCCAATTTTATCTGTATATCCTAATTAATAAATTTTAGTTTCCTAATTTATATTTAAGGATCAATTTAATTTAATAAATTAATACCCCTAGAACTCCTAATTTTCTCTAACTATAATTTGATATATAACCTATGAAATTAATGACAAACTCAACAGCTATTCAAGACATGCTTAATAACTTGATTGTACTTGAAAATAGTGATTATTTAGCAAAACAAATTAAAAGATTAAAGAGATATGTGTTTTTCCCTCTTTTCTCTTCACTTCTCTCTTTGGAAACAAGAAATTAGCTTTCAATTTCTAATTTTAACCTCTACATAAATTAATCATGCCATAACTTAAAGAAACTATAAAAAAAATGTTTAAGAAATCTTTGTGAAAAGATTAAAAGAAAAGAGAGTCATAAATATGAGAGAGAACAAGTAAAAAAGGAGGAAGTTTTAACTTGTTTTAATTAAAGGCCCCTCCATATCTTTACATTTTAAAAAGAATTTGTTCACTTTTTCTCAATATTTTAAAAACAGAATCGGAGCGGCCGGTTCAATCGAGGATAGTGTAAATTGGTTAGTTGTCTAGTTCAACTTCAATTTATAACTTGTTTGTGTAAAAATAAAAACTAGTCAGTTTAGTAGTGAATTGGTTGGTTTTTCTGTGAATCAGTTGGAATTGATTTGCTCTACATAATTTCATAAATCAGAATATAGACCATTCTCGCTTTCCTCTTTACACTTTACCATCTTCTCTTCTTAAAATCTTAATTCTCCTTACTTTGTTTTATGGGAAAAGCATAGGAATTGCAAAGCGTAAATCTTTAAGAGGTTTAGTTCTTTCACATTATTTTTAGCTATTTTTTCCTTTTCAGATAAAGATCTAGTTTGTTTCTTTCATTCAAGAGATGTCAGTATCTGTCCCCTGCAAGTTCCATTCCTATGAATAACAAGAAATGGATGCCTATCCTATTATTCACGTAATACAAATGAATAAATACTAAATGAACAAATTCAAACATATTCCATTTATAGTAAACATGTAACACCCCACTTTTGCAGGATTCGAACCTGATATCGTGGATGTTATCCAAGTCCATGCCCCGTGAGGGTGGCATGCTACTGTACTCAATCAGTCAAAACTTAATACAACATTTTTTTAATACAATCAAATGCACGAAAATTAGTAAACAATTTGAGCTCAATTTATTCGTAAACTTTTTCAGTCATGCAATATAATCAACAAAATTTCAATAGCCATTTGGGCCTGTTAAAAATACGAAATACTTGTCAAAGTTTCATCACATTGCAAAAATCATACACAAACATTTTCGATTTTGAAATTTTTTTCAAAACATAGATATTTGAATACACAAGTTATAATAACTATGGAAGATTTAATTTGATACAAAATAAAGGAAATACTAATGCAGACACTAACTGATCCCGACCTCTATTTCTTACTTGCATGTCGTTGGTATACTCCCATTTGTCTAACAGGGTACTCTTCAAGCCTAAAAAATAATTGCAAATTTTGGGTAAGTTTTTGCGAACTCAATGAGGTAACTATCATCAATGGTTCACTCAATTCATGCAACACACCATTTCACATAGCATGTAATTTACAATTTTGCATAATAGATCATGTATCACACTTTTACTCTAGTATAGGAAATTTCGACATTTCAATCGATCAAACATACTTGATATAAATGCATACAAAATGCTCATGAGACACTTTCTACTTATTAAGTTGTTTTGATTGAGTGCCTGAACTATCCTGTATCTATTTTAGATATCGGGCTCATTAATAGCTGTCCCTTATCCGCTTGGGAGATACAGGGCTCATTAAACATAGTGAACCTTAGGCTCTTAATCACTGTTGACCTGAAGCTCTTTTCACTCGTTGAGCTTTAAGCTCTGATCGATGGCTACTCTGGTTACAACTGCCATTATCTGATTGTGCATTCATGTATGAAATGCATCTAACACATATAATTAGTTATTCACTATCACATATCACCGGACCTTAGTCCTACATTCAACATTAAAGTTGAGAATCACTTTTAGTTCATAAGTAAAGGCACATTCAAAACACATTTAGTTCTTCACATTCACTTACAAGCAGCACTTCAATATCACATACACATATCACAATCATTGGACCTCCTATCCAGAAATCAACATAATCAATCCATATTGATTCAATCATTTCTAATCAGAAATTAAACAAACAAGCAACTAAGTGAGACTGTCTAGGTTACTCACAAACTGCTCCCGAAGCTAATGCCTCAAAGTTCTGACAATGTTTGGAGATTGACATTCCAATTGCTCCTCTATAACAAGCAATATACACATATCACAATTGTGCAATTATAAATGTTTAATGATGCACATGTACGCAATGAAATATGTACAATACATGTTCACGACAATCTAGGTTATTTATCCATTAGCCTCATCACAAAATCAATCCCATAAGAAAACTCACCTAAGTATAATTTATACTTAGGTTTATACCTCACTAACACCATTAAATTCACAATTCATTTCTCATTGACTCACTTCAGATTTTTTTCCAAGTCACACTTTCACATATACTATTTACGTTCAATTAGAAAGAAAAGCTGGTGTAATTTGGTCATACTTTCTTCTAGAAAAGTGTTCCTCTATGTCTTATGTTTCTATTGATACTAAAATCACTCAATTTGGTTCAGTACTTTGGAAGATATAACTCAAACATTTTCAGACTGATCTTATCCAAAAACAGTTCACTTTGTACAACTTCCATCTAGAAATTGAACATCTTAGAGACTGAATCATAATTCGACTCTTTCAAATGAATTTTAGCCCTATTTCTCTATTTTACTCAGAAATCAAAATCATCTCATTTGAAATCCTATAGTTCTAGATATAATCAAAAAACTGAAGTATGTTCAGTAAAAATAATCCTATTTACACTGTTCCAACATATTCCCACAATTTCATTTAATCAATATTTTTCAATTCAATTCATAATGGTACAAAGTTTTATGAAAAGGTATAAAAATGTGTTAGAAATTAGTTTGTTCAAGAATCAAGTCATTTTGAGGTCTAAAGAAGAAGTTATGGTCCAAAGAAGCAACCATGTTTGTGTCCTCACTCCTAATGAACCTATGTTGGCGCGATTACTGTAACTTTCATAAAATATGTCGTATTGATCTTGTGTTTGACGGTTTGAAAGAAAATTTCTAGATCAACAACTTTCATGAAGAACCCGAAGCGAGATTTGTCTTTAAAAGGGTCAAAATCACAATTTACTGTAGGTGTCCCAAGAATGTCCGTTTGACGGGCATTGTCGGGCTTGGGGGTGCTTTTTCACCTGAAAAGGTCCATTTATGTGTTTTTACACCCAAGAAGGTTCGTTTAACAAACCTAAAGTCCATTTAATGGATATTGGTGACCCAAAACTCCTTCCAAAACCTCTCTAAGGGTTAATACACTCATTCTAACATCATATACACCCATTATCTTCTCAAATTCACCTCTTCTAACATAAAACCACTTCATATCAATTCAAACACCAACTTTGTTTCATTAAAACTTCTAATCTCTACTCAAATGATTCATCACATTCAACAACATCTCATAATTCAAAATTTTTATCCTTTTTCCATAACATATCTTATTCCTAGGTATCAAGTACTTCATATTCAAAATTTCATCATTTCAAGTTGATGACTACTTCATGTATACCTCAGGCTTAGCTCAAAATCATCCATACCCAATTCATATTCCCTAGTTGTTCATAAACACCCAAAATAGAACACAAACATATGCATTCATCTAAGATTTTGCTGCATCCAATTCTCATTTTCACATCAAAAATTGAGACTCTTAAGAGCATAATTTATATTATATGTCTTCATAAGAAAGATAGAATATCTATTTTAATTCATATCAAGAATCAACTCATTTGGATAACTACAAAACAAGTTATGGCTAAAATACAGAAGCATATCAGTGGAATTTTTTTTACTAACATTTTTTCAGATTTTCAAACTTTCAACATTTAATATCTAATTCGTCTTATACCTAGATTCTCTCTTCCATTTCATTTCCACATCATTTTCTACCCAATTCAACTCAATAAATCAATCACAAACAAATCATGATTTATAATTAACCAAAAACAGAGCATATATATTTACCCATTCATAAGCAATTTTCTACACTCATCCATTTACATAAACAGGTTATAAACACATTTTTATACTCATCAACTTCCAATTCACATTAAAGCTTCCATTTTACAACCGATTCATCTTTAAAAGCATGTGCAGCATAACTCATAGTTTCTTACTCTTCATATACAATGTCAATCATCCATAAACAACTCTTAACCCATTATTTGGCATTTATATGAAACAAGCATCAATATATCCATATATATATGTTCATTTCTTCACCAACATTTTAGCATATACAGAACTCCTTATCATGATCATTCAACCTCTAAAATATCCCTAAAATCATTACTCATCAAGCATATATGAGCAAAACATTTACACACTCTCACCATTCACGACAGCCAGATACTCAAAACACCATTTCATGATATTAACCTCTAAATATCATCACAAATGCTTCATTTAACCAAAACCCATGATATTTGACAAGATACTTACTTGATTTAGCTTCCAATTCTTCAAAATCATCAAGAAACTTAAAAATCCCTAACTTCACCAACAACCCACGTTCATCTTCATTTTGAGCTTGATAGGTTTGGGTTCTTAGTGAGAATGGAAGAGAAAGCAAGATGAAAGAGTACCATGAAAGATTAGAGGGTTGGGTTTAACATGAATGGATTTTTGAAGAATAAAAAAATCAAGAAGAAGAGAGGAGGAGAGGAGGATTTACGAAAATGATGGACAGATCCAAAATAAACACCAATAGCCTCTTTTTAGATAGAATCTTCATAAAAATCAAAACCAAAAGGGGGGGGGGGGACTTTTAAATAAAAGAGTAATGGGCTTAAGTCATTGTTTGCCAAGTGATATTTATCACTTGCCATATGTCCACTCCTAAAGCATTTTATTGGTTCTTTCATTTAACTAGTCCCATAAAATTTCAATTTCTACTCCAATTATTCTTCAATTTCAATGGCATTTGTCGGTAAATCCTAAAGTCATTTATCACATTTTCATTGCCATTGGACAGTAATTTCTACTACCATTTAACAATTGTTTTGTCATTTGGCAATTTTCCTAGCTCAAATGCCCAACAATTTTCAGAAATTCTCCAAAAATTGTAAATCAATTTATACACTCCCCAAATCAATTTCAACATATAAACACCACATTTCCCAATATACTCATATTTATAAACAATTATACCTGGAATTTGTCAATGAATGCATATACAATTGTTTTCATGTGCAAAGATTCAATATTCATATGCATGTGCATCTTGTGTAATGCATGAGCAAGAAACGTATTTCTTAATTTCTCAGTAATCTATCACATTTACTATTTTAGCCTTAACATTGATAACGGGATGTTACAACACAAGTATAGTTCTTTAGTAAATCTACATTTTAATGGAGTAATAAGAAAGTAACAATTAAACCAAACAATGAAGCATGGCTCAAATCCAACTAAACAAAGTAAATGATAGAACAAAGAAAGAAAAAGTAGTTTACTAAAGGGTTAATTACAAAAAAAAATCTCAAACTATGATCAATTTTGCAATTATAGCCCAAACTTTAAAAAGTGGCAACTAAATGCTCAAACTTTCAATTTTTTCCAATTCTAGCTTGATGTTAGTTTCTATGTTATGTTTGCTAATGTAGCATGCCACATGTCCAAAAACCTTTATAATTATTACACACGACCAGTGGTTAGCATTAAAAGTCTTGATTAATGAAAAGACGACATTTAATCACTAAAATCTAACATCGTTGTTTTTCAAAAATGACCTAACCCCTTTTCTCAGTTTGCAAAACCCGATTCTCGCCGTCTTACCTCTTCATTCAGTTTGTGAGTCTATAACCGAAAATCTGATCCCAACATGGACACAATCGCAAGAGTGGCCTCTAGTGCCATAAGTTTTGAGATAGGCATTGTAATCAAGTTGAACAGTATAACCTTTAGAGCATTTCTTATAGACCCATTGTTTGTCATTACTGTGTTTTCTTCTGAAATGCTTCTTTATCCCAATAAGATCATGAGAGGTAACAAAAGTCATGTTCAAGCAAGTAGGCACTAGGCAAGTTGGTAATTCTTACCATTTGTTTCCAAAGCATTAAGAGGGTTCCTGTAAGGCCCATTTATTAACCTAAATTGGCCTACAATGCAACCCAACCCACAAACCTTTAAACACTTATAAAAATTCCAGCAGATGGAAAAATGGAGGCAACCAACGAAACCACCATCTTCTTAATCTTTTCTTTTCATTTCTAGCTAGTGATGTGTCAAAATGCACCACTTTATTCTGCATGTAACTCTTTCCTCATAAGTGTCCTCATTTTGTTTGTTTTGCAGCAAATTAGAGGAAGTTGTGGTGATTAACAACATCAAAAGTCCTTTTATTTAGGTAAATTCCAGCAACAATTTTTATGTCTTTTTGTGTGATTTTGATCATCCTACACTAGATTGTGGTTAGGTTGCATGTTGTGGTTGATTGAGGCAATAATTGAAGTTGCATGAAGAGGTAAAAGTGAAGAAAAGGGGGCTAGAAAATGATGAAATAAGAAAAGAGAGAAGAAGAGGGGAGGGTGAAGATGATGATATTATTTTAGAAATTTAAGTTGCATGTCGGGGCAGAATGAGAAGTATAGAAAGTTAAGGGTGAATTTGGAATTTAAATTGCATGTAAGGGCTGGGGGAAGTGCAGAAAGTTAAGGGTAAGTATGGAATTTTGTCGTAAGAAGGGCATTTTTGGTATTAAATGAAATGGATGAGGGCAAAATGGGACTTTTAATTAGTTAAAGGTATTTTACTAATTACGAGGGTTAGGTTAGTAAGGATATTACTTTTATAATTAAGAATAAATTGGAAGAGAGAATAATGTTGGATTATTAGTGTAATTAGGTAAGAAATTTTTGATAAATTAGTCTAATAAAATCTTATAAATTATAGGTTCAAAAGTCCGATTAAGGAGAAATTGAGATTATCAATTAGTTGAGTCCGAATAACCTTGGACTTTATTCTCAAAATTAAGTGTCGTATAATTATTAATAAATTATATTTTGAATTGGTTATTAATTTAATTAATGATTAATAATTACCTACATGAATTATGTTTATTTTATTTCATTAATAATTAATCAAAGTACAAGGTGTTTCGTGGTCGTATTATGTTATTCATATTAGAGGTGCATTGCATGTTAACTCAACAAAAATGTGTAAAATATGTTGAGAATAATTAGTCAAAATCTAGAATCAACGACTTGCTTAGGATAGGCTACATTCAAACGTCTTAAATGGATAGGTTGAGTCAATTTGAGTGAGTGGTAGTTAGGTATCTGTCCATGAAGCAAATACCGAGGCATCCTGATTCCTGACGGTATCTTGTGTCGATGACTAGTTACCGGAGTGGTACCGGGATATCCTGAGTCTCGAGAATATCCTGTGTCAATGGCTAGATACTGGAGTAGTACCGAGATGAAGATTGAGAAATCGAGGTACTCTGTGCCAATATGTATACATTTAATTATGTTTCTACTAATGAGAGATTATAATGAGATAAGCTGGTAGACCATTGGATGTACGTCTACTAGGTTAAGCTAGGCCCAAGCAAAATAAAATTGGTTAAATATTGGAATAAAGTATAAATGACAGTTATAATTAATATTTGTGTTAATCATAATTTTACAAATTTTTTGAAATGTTTGTTAACTGTTTGAATTAGACTGAGTGATGTTGTGTATATACATATTATATGTCTGATTTAATCATTTGACTAAGTTTTATAATTATTTATGAAATTACTTGATTTTAAAGATATGGTCAATTATCCCTACTGAGTAGGCAGCTCATCCCTTGTTAATTTTTTTTAGAAGATTGAGTAATTACTAATAATCCCAGAGTACAAGACAGATCGAGTGAAGTTTAGATGGAGCCGACAGATTACTTATGTAAAGCTTTTTTTTTTTTTTTTTAGGGAAGGTTATGTAAAGCTTTTGAAATGTGTATATATATATAGTAGCATCAAACATGTTTCTTAGAGCTTGACTTCTTCCTCTTTTTGTAGTTATACCTTACATAATACCACCTAATTACCTACTCAAGATACCCTTTTTTGCTTCTACAATCCATTTCTTAGTTCAAGATCCCCCTTACTAACCAGTATCAAATAATTAATAGGTTTATTCCGCCTATATATATATATATATTTAATGTGACAATTCTTATAGTTGCCATGTAAATTTATTTTGTATCTTACAAATAATCCTCTTTTGGAACTAATGAAAATTTTAATAATTAATGATATGTTTTGGTAAATATTTGTCTAATTATGACTCGCTGAATTTCGAGGAGCATCCCAGTCACGGAGTACATCCCTCAGAATGTTACTACCAACATGATGTGCCAAGAAATTGTGATGTTTATTGTTTACGGAAGGCGGAAAAAAACCCAATTTCAGCATTCAAGGCAAACTAACCAATATGAAAGGGCCAAAATACAAAACTTTATGCACCATAAAACAAACTTATAACCCAAGTTCAAACGCCAAAAGCTATTAAATTCATAATTATGTCAAAACTAGCTCAATATAAAAACTACATGAGACATAAGAAAACGTTCCTCCTATCAAAAAGAGGACGTAAGAGGATGCCTCAATCCTCATCCTCTTCATCTCCATCACCCCCTGCAGCCTTTTTAGCAGCTGCCCTTTGGTTCTTTCTCTTCACTCTGCCGGGCCGGCCACCACCGAATGGACTTGTCAATGAGAAATCAATGTGCTTTTGTGAATCAACCCTCACCATGAAAGATGGAATGTTCACCACCTGCCTCCCAACCCTTCCAGCCAGAAACATACAGCCATTATATTGGTAATGTTGTCCATAAGTAAGGGTATAACAGAAAGAACATGAAACAAGTTGGCAATATGCTAATAATGATGTTAATGAGAAAAATTACATTAAAAAATGTACGAATCATTTGCTATCAGTAACTCTTCCCCAAGAATAGTAGCTTGTACCAAGTAAAGCTGAGAGATAAATCAAGCTCATTAGAAGAATTGAGCAACGTAACTAAAACAACTCCGTCCTAGAAGCAATATTTTATAAGTTATTTGGCTATATCATAAGTCTATCAATGAAAATATCTCATGCGTCTTATAGATAAGTAAGATTTACTGAGGAAGAGACTAAAAGGAGATTAACTATAAGAGATTATAATATTAATCTTCTCTACAAACACGTCTCCATACTTTACGACAAAAAACTGTATGATTCACATCTAGTATTAATCTTCTCAACAAAATGTCTCCATACTTCCCAACCACAGACATAGATTTACGTCCCAGATGATAAAAGATAAAATGCTGAAACCACTGCCTAGTTCAAGATAACAATAATAAGCCCATTTTCTTTACCTCTCTCAAACGATCACTTCTCTGTAATCTACTAGAACATACAGACACAATCTTCACAAAACCATCTTCTCCACTACATTTCAGCCCACATATATATAAGGCATGACCCAATTAGGTCCTAATAAAAAAAAAGCTAACTTTACAAAAATCAAATACACCCTCAACAGAAGACAAACCTAATTTCTGACGGTAACACTGCTGCTCTGCCGAGAATTATTTATATTTTAAATATACAAGTGGTTCACAGTCTTCTAGGAAAATTGCACACTAAAAGTCACCTGTTGAATCTACTACTTTAGTCCCTCCCCTAAAAACTACATAGTAGTACAAGAGATATCAGCTAAAAGACAAGACAAAGCATCATTAATTTCTACCATTGTCAAAACAAATTAAGTTCACCTGATATGCCTCTGCCTGATAAGTACTCTAGCATGGTGGATAGACTTTGCCATACCAGACTTGAACACAAGAGTCTGCAAGCGTCGCTCAAGGAAATTCTCAACAGTCAAGGCCAGGACATAATCAAGTTTGTTCTGAGTCTCATCCAAAAGCCCATAACGATTCATTCTGCGGAGAAGAGCTTCACCCTCAAAGATACGACGAGGATCCTTCTCATCAAGGGTCAGAAGTGTTCTGGCAGCATTTCTGATACGGCTCAGTGCATACTGCACTCTCCAGAGCTCTCTCTTGCATCGCAGACCATACTCTCCCACAAGCTTTAACTCTGCATCCAAACGTTCCTTCTCATAGGGACGTCTAGGCTTCTTAAATGTCTTCCCATCTAAAGTTCATTAGCAATACGAATCAGGAAGAGACCAAACCACTCAAATATAATTTTTAATCAAATGAATATGTTTTCTCTCATAAAATCTATCACATTGGGCTTAAACTACATGCAGAGACAATACTTTTTCTCTCATAAAATCTATCACATTGGGCTTAAACTACATGCAGAGACAATACTTCTGTGATAGGGCGTCATTCCGAAAAATTAAAAAGGGACAATGGAAACAAGAAACTAGGAACAAGAAGCTTTGTTGAGCTTCTGAAGTTGTTCCATCCACTTGCATGCTCCAAATGATGATTAACCCTGGCGTCTCAAACAATTTAAGAGGGCATGAGTTTTTAACCTCATTAAGAGCAGAAATCAATGAGTTCTAAACAATCCCAAGGTATGGAAAGAAAACTTCATTTAATTTTAACCCTATCCACATGACTATAGATCCAAAACAAACACTCGACACACCCTTTAGATCAAGCCCAGAAATTAACTGTTAAAATAATGAGAAGTTAATTTCATACGAAAGTGAACAACGCAATCGCATAAACAGCCATCCTAAAGTATTTAAGGAACTGCATTCCAAATACCGATGCATCAAACACGCAGAAGCTCAAAAAGATAATCCAATTAACTATCAAAGTGAGTGCTATACATATCTAGAATATGGAGAGAGACAGAGAGAGGTTTAGAAATTACAGTTGCGATAGAAGGAGACGTGCACCATGGTTCTGCTCCAAAGGGGGCGCTAATCTTTGTGTTACACAGCTCTCCTGCTCTCTTGTCTGTTGTTAAAAAAAGACAACACTTTATAAAGGAAACCCAACCCTAAAACCCTAATGCTCGTTTTGCACTTCACTTGTTACCAAACAAGCCTTTCGCTCTGTTTATTAAGGGCTTTGGCAGCGGTTTGCTCTTGCAGGTGCGTGCTAAAGCCCGATTATTTTCTCCATATCTTCAAACGTGTAACGATTTGGCCCATCAATATTAACTTTTTAAGGGTTACGGATTCCTTTGTAAACCGAATCACGATTGAATTAGAGACTTAACACGAGCAATTTATACCACTTGACGCCTCCTCCCCGTTAATTCTTCCAAGCTTGTAACATTTTATGATTTAGAGTTATTTAAGTACACTCAATAATTTATTTAATATATCTTTAAAAATCATTAGATTAGATTACGAGTATCATTATCATTAAAAAACTAAAATTTAGAATTTAAATCTAAAAACAAAAAACTCAATTCATCTACTTCTAAATCTTGTTCTTCTTGAAGCTAAATAAACTTTTAACAATTCCTGTTTATTACTCTTTAGCTTGAGTCATCTGGTTTCATTCTAGAGTTGTTTGGAATTCGGATTAAAAAGAAACACTCACTCTGAAGGTAAAACACACCCACAAAAGCAAGCAGTCAATTTTCAAGCTGTAAAGATAGTTATTGTGAATATGCTTTTTTGTGTGCATATCCTTTCACTTGCTTTTCCTGTTTTCAGTATAGGTTACATTATGATTTTAACTTGTATAGTTTACATATATATACTGTTAAGATATAGGCTATGATATCTTAATCTTTAATTTTGGCCATTATTTGTTAATTGACCTTAGTTGTATTTAAGTGGGACTTTTTCACGACAAGTTTGATAAGATAAAAATTCTAATTAAGATGATATTTAGTATGTATATCATAACATGGAATAATGGTGATCCTCTGAAAATTTAACTTGATTTTGGGACCCACTTGTGATAATGGGTTGTATGGTGGATGATTGGACAATTGGGATTTCCAAGATGATTTTCAATAATCTTGAGTAGTTGATTGGGTTAAGGTATGACAATTTATTCTACCGAGGATTAAGGTATGATAATATATTGCTATTGCTTTTTTGAAAAGATCACGTAACTTGAGTGGAGTCTTGGGAGTTGCATTTTTCAGCAGTCTTCATTGTTTATTGGAAGTATTTTTGCAGCTATAATTTTTAGTAATTGTTTCATATATTTTGGTTGCAAAATCTGTGCGTTTGGTGAAATATAATTACTGGGCTTTTCTTATCTTAAATGATCTTTGATTGTTGGGTTTTACGTTGATTCTTGATCCACATTGGCTGCTACATTTCTCTATTCTAGTGTGATTTTGTAGGCTACAAAATTGTTGATTATGCATGATTTGGCTGTTGCGTTCTCTTCTATTTTGAACGTCTATTGAGAGTTATTTTGTAGTTGATTTTTCTCTGTATGTTTGTGTGATCTAGCTGGGCAAAATCTGTGATTGTCGTATCTTGGTAGTTGTTGTTCTTAATCAATAGTGGTGGTTTTCCAAAGAAAAATTCCAGCAGTTGTTATGGTTATTGCAGCCTCGACATTTGCAACATTTCGGTGAAGAAACGTACGTCTATTAGTGATTTGTTCGCTGCTATGTATGCAGTGGTTTGGTGACAATATTGGAGGACTGTGGCAGCATTCTTAATGAACAACTTTCCTATTCGTCATTGAATGAGGTGAATTAATTAGGGAAATTGTTTTTCTAAACTCAAGTGTATTTGTTTATGTTCTTTATTATTTTAATCACTTGAGTTGTCTGTTTATTATCTTTATTGTTAAAAGTTATTGACAAAAATCCTCTGTTGAGGTTATTACGAGACGGTTGTACTATTAGGTATGAATTACTTTCACGGGTGGTGAGGATAGGGGATAGTATCAAGGGTTGGAAGACTCGGCTTTGTAATGCCTTGAGTAAAACTATTGTATCACAAGTGAAAGTAATTAAGCGAAGTGAGGGTCCCATAGACGTACGAAAAGTGTGTCGAATTGCATTAACAAATTTTAGGATTGATTTACATTTGTTAGTTTAATTTTTTTGTTTTTAATTATGCCAGAAACGACTATGATTAAATCGAAGATTTTGCGAAACTATTACACCCCTTCAGAAATTTTAAATTAGTATCAGAGCAGGTCACTAAATCAAAACTTGGTACGTTAAGTTGGTATAGATTTGTGTTTCCTAATTATAGTTATAAAAGAAGGAACATCAATCATCAGGCCACAGTTATTAGATGGTTTAAATTATCCTACGTGGAAATCTCGAATGAGAGTATTTATTCAGGCATAGGGAACAAAGCGTGGAACTCAATGTTGCATGGTTGGATATATCCAGTTATAATTGATGACAAGGGATAAATAGTACTGAAAGATGCATCTGAATGGGCAAGAGCTGAAGAAAATAGAGCACTTGAAAACTTTCAAGCCATGAATGCCATCTTTAGTGCTGTTGATGATGGTCGCTTCTCAATGATATCAACTTATGAACCGGTAAAAGAAGCGTGGAATACTTTACAAACTATACATGAGGGATCGAAATATGTGATAATCTCGAAACTTCAAATATGGGCTGTGAGATTTGAATAGCTAAAAATGGATGAGACTGAAACCATTGGAGACTTCCATGAGAGACTGCATGGAATAGCAAACCAAGCCATCAATTCTAGAAGAAATATTCTAGCCTGAAACTAGTTAAGAAGATATTAAGATCGTTGCCTTCGAGGTTCATACCAAAAATTGCAGCAATTAAGGAAACTCCTGATATCAATGAATTTTCATTAGATAAGATAATTGGAATTCTTACCAATTTTGAGATGAATTTGTAAGGGGCAAATAGAAGAGGAACAATGGATTGACATTGAAAGCCAAGATTGGTAAAGCCGTGAATGAATTTGAAGATGAATCCGATGAGAATGAGGATATGGAGTTATTGACAAGAAATTTCGGCAAGTGGTTAAAGAAAGTGAAGAAGGATAGATCTGATTTTAGACAAAACGATGGGAACTCATCAAATATTAATTTAAAAAAACAAGCTAAAACTCATAAAGGTGAAAGAAAAGTGAACAAAATTCAATGCCATTAATGTCAAGGCTTTGGACAAGTGTAAGCAGAATGTGCTAATATTTTGAAAAGGAGAAAAAGGGAAGTCCTATACAACCACTTGGAGTGAGAATGAATTAACGTATGACAAAAATGAGGATATCTATGTAGCCTATGAATTAACATATGCAAAATGGGTCCAAACATGCAAGAAAATGAAAAGCTAAAGAATGAAAACCTGTCTATGAAGAACATCATTCAAGATATTGAGAAGAAGTTAATATCTACAGTAGATTAGCTTAATGAAACAAAGTTGAAGCTGGTAAGTACGGGAAAGAGAATAAGATTGTTAAATGGAGGTACTAAAAAGTTAGAAAAGTTGTTGAAAATTGGTAAGATTAAAGGAGACCTTTAAGGCACTGGCTATAAGGGTGAATGTTCTAAGTCGAATAATGAGAAAAATGGTGTGACTAGATCTGTTAAAGGAGAAACCTCAAGGAGGAACGGAAAGTTCATACCTACATGTCACTTTTGTAGGTAATCAGGCACATAAAACCGAATTGTTACAATTTGTTACAAATGATATTTCAAAGGGTCAAAACTGAAAATCTAGATATTCTCCATTAAATTTCCAGCAGTAACCCATGTTAGCAATACATACGTGGGTTAGAAAGGGTCAATTACAAGCACAAAGATGTAGTGAAGGAAAAACAAGAAATTGTCCAGATTCATAGTTAGTTGCTACTGTTGAAGAAATTGTTCAGATAGAGGATAAGTTAATTGTTTCAGAAGAAGAAATCAACCAGAAAGTTGATGATAGAGATAATGTGACGAGGAATAACACTAGGTTTGAATTTTTCGAGAGACACAGGGACTGTGTGCTTTACATTTTAAAAGTATATTTTGATGTTTTTTCTTAAAAAAAAAGAGGTTCGAAGGAGTTAACATTTAGACTCTCTGGGTTTTTATTTATGGGTTTTCTAAGGTTCAGTTGATTGATGTGTGTTTGGTTTTTTCTCACTTATTGAATAATATATTTGAAGTGAGAATGAGACTCTGCTTAATGATTTGAGAATTCTGCTTTTGGATTTTGATTTACAGAGTTATGTCAAGATAATGTTAATGCTTGGTTGGATGTAGAAGAAGATTTAGATTTTCTATAATTTAGATTTTTCAAGTTTTATCTTGATTTCTCTCTATATCGTGGGCTGTATGAATTTAGGCAATTTGCATCCATATGGTTTATATAAGGAGGAGATTGATTAAGTTTGATTATGATTCGTTGAATGCATTTTTGTGGTTTTTGAATTTAATCAATCGTATACGAATGGCTTTGACGTAAGTAATGATGTGTTGGCTAGTGTTTTGACTGGTAGTAATTTTTTATCTTGACGTGCATATGATTCTTCTGCTACACCTACTGTTGATTTTTATGCTTCTTTATTCGCTGAGATTGATTGTTGAAGGCATTCTTTGTTTTGACATTGTTTTGTCCCAAGGGGGAGATATAGAACTGTTTTTGGTGACTATTCAATATAGGAGAGATTTGACTATTCGTCTTGCTTTTTGGCATCTTTTTATCCTTAGGGGAGAATTTTGGATGATTGGATAATTGTTTATCTGGGATTATTGTTTCTTTGGATGTTTCTTGGACTTTGACGATCTTGATGTTATTTGAAACTTGATGCTTGATTAAGGGGGAGTCCCTATATGTTATGTGAATTTGATGTTATATGTCCAATTATCTCCTTTAACGGGAGTTTCACATATGTGACAAATAATGCCAAAAAGGAGGAGATTGTTAAGATATAAGTTATGATATGTTAATCTTTAATTTTGGCCAATATTTCTTAATTGGCCTTAGCTGTGTTTAGTAGGACTTTTTCAAGACAAGTTTGATAAGTTTAAAATTCTAATTAAGATGATATTTAGTATGTATATCCTATTGTGGGATAATAGTGATCTTCTGGAAATTTAACTTGATTTTAGGACTCACATGTAATATGGGTTGTATGGTGGATGATTGGATAGCTGGGATTTCCAGGATGATTTTCAATAATGTTGAGTAATTGATTAGGTTATGGTATGACAATATATACTACTGATTGATTTTTTTTTAAAAGATCACATGATTTAAGTGGAGTCTTGGGAGTTACATTTTTCAGCAGTCTTCGTTGTCTTTTGAAATTCTTTTTGCAGTTGTAATTTTTATAGTTGTTTTGTATGTTTTGGCTATATAACCTGTCCGTGTGGTGAAATATAGCTGTTGGGTTTTCCTTATCTTAAATGATCTTTGATTGCTGGATTTTACGTTGATTGTTAGCCCCGAAATTTTTTTTATGTTATTAAGTATGATTAAAGTAAATTAAAGCATTAATAGAATAAATTAAGTTGGTATTAATTACGTATGATAGCATTAATTGAGGTAGGTAGTATGAATTAAAAGGAATTAAATGAGTTAGGTGTTAATAGTTAATGAAAATTTAATGTGTTAGTTGGGCTTGAGTAAGAAGTTTATGGGCTTGAGTTATATGAGAGGAAGTATAAGAAGGAAGAGGAATAAGTTGGGCTAAGGGCCTTATGGGCTTAAGTGAATTAATTGGAAGTATAAAAGAAGAGTTAAAAGAGAAATTAGAAGAGGATTGTAGGAAAGAAGAAGTGGACGAAAATTGAGAGTGAGAGGGAGAGAGAAGTGTCGTGAAGGGAGAAAGAAGAGAAGAAAAAAGAGAGCTTTCCTAGGGTTTGATTTTCCAAGAGATTCAAGAGGTTTTTGAAGAAAGTTCAAGAAGGAAAAGCATAGAGGAAGAGC
>JANZLX010000006.1:28606212-28628563 GCA_025531955.1 Erythroxylum orinocense | reverse complement strand
TATTATTGTGATGCCATGTGGAGTTTAGAGTTGTTTATCTGTAGTTCTCTCTTATCGTAGGATATGTACAGGAATGACTTACGGGTGTTCCGGTGGGTACTCTACGGTAAGGGGGCGCTACAGATTGAACACAGATCTCAAGAAAGATATACCTTATGAGGCTGAAAACTCTCTGCTATGCCACTATTCTCCGGTTTCCACTGCCCACTACCAGCAACGTGATCGGAACTCTCCATGATAAGTAAATCTTTATTAGGTCCGGAGAAGGGCTAACGTAGATTTCGGTTGTCTCTTCATCTTGTACAAGTTCACGATAACATTGGAATCTCGGGGCTTTCTATCCAACACATTCTAGATTAAAACATAAACACTAAAAACCAAATCACATTCACGTACAATCTTCACATTTTCTGCATTTCTTCTTTAATTTTTTTCTCTAGTAATCCATTTAATCATTCTTTCTCATATCCAGACATCAACTTTCACTTATTTCTTATTTTTAAAATTATTTTTGTTCATCTGTATTAACACTTAGAATTTGTGTGAACAACAGTAAAGGCCAATATACATGTATCTCAACAGTAACAAAACAGAGCAAACATCTTTCATATCTCCATAAATTTCTGCATTCTTTTTATACATGGCTTTGTTGATCTTTCAACTCTACAATTCATTTTAACACCACCTCATAACATTTTTTCGTCATCAATTTTGAAAAATCAACACAGGTTGTATACTCTAGTTTTTCACTCATGTTTCAGCACATGTACATTTTCATTTTTTAACTTCAACGTACAACTAATATGATGCATGTTTTGTCTTATACAATAATGAAAAACCATAAAAATGCTTACTTGTCTAAAGCTCCATAACCCTTGAGATCACGTGAACCCTAGCTTTCCAATAATACCTGATCATCAATAGTCAAGAGCTGTAAGGTTAGGTATTTCGGTTATAGCGAAGAAGATAACAAAAAGAGATGGTGAGTGAAAAGTGAGAGCAAGACTTTCTTTATGAGGGTGAGAGATTTTTTTTTTGAAAGAATGAAGCTTCCAGAAGATAAAGAAAAATCTCAAAGAAGAAACAAGATCCACACAATAACTAGGTCTTTCAAATGGAATTGTATAATACAAATTAAACATGAAAAGTGACACATGTCACTTATCCATTGGCCAATTCCTAATGCTTCTCTTATTAAACTAGCCCAATCATCTCCAAATTTTCAAAGTCTTTTTCTTAATATCTTCAATTTTCATTTTTAGCAATTCTCCAACATCATTTGTTTTTCATTTCTATTTCCTTCTATCAATTTACTGGCCAAATGATATTTTTCCAAGTCTAATAATACTTAACATTTTTGGAAATTTTTTCCAAAATTTACCAAAAATTCTAAATCAATACATATATTCTCCACATCGATTTTCAAAACAATTAATTCACAATTCTCACATAATCACATTTATAATCAATTATACTCGGTAATTGTCAATAAATGCATGTATAGTCATTTTAATGTGTGCAAAAATTCAAATTCACGTGAGTGTATGCTAATAATATGCATGAGCATGAAAAATACATTTTTCTTAATCTCTCATTGATCTCACATGTATCGTATTTTTGGATTTTAACTCTTAATATGGGGACGGGATGTTACACTAACCTATTCTCTTTATTATTTTAGATTATTTCATTTTTACTATTGTCTAGAATTAGCTTAAGAATAATATTAACTAAGTACCGCCTCTTGAGAGGCAACTAGAAACTTAATTAACTTTGTAATTTTCGCCATCAGTTATGTCTCTTCTTAAGCTTCAACTAATGGCTTACTAAGCTTATAAATATAAGCATTGGTCATTTAATTTTTTGCACAAGTGAAAAGGTGTAGAATAAAGAAAGCAAATATATTTTGTGTGAGTGAAGTAAGAGTGAAAATTTTGCTAAACTTAGAAGTTTTTCTGTCATCCAATTCCCACATATTCAACATGCTTTTAGAAATTATAAGTTTTTTATCATTTCTAAATGTCAGCTTCTAAATCCTTTATGGGTTTATTGGTAGCTACCTCTTTGATTTATCTTTGATAGGTTCCTAAAACTCGACGGCCATGTCTGCCAAAACGAATTCACTGTTGATAATACCTACAAGTGAGTATCCTGTATTGAGAAAAGAGGGGGGGGAAAAAGGCTAACATATAAGTCTAGTGAGCTACTCCACCTATTGCCAATTAGTTTTAAAATGGAACCTATTTATTTATGTTTGAATCCAATCCTTTTGCCCCACTGCAGTTCTGTTAATAATGACAGCAATCACTGTTTGGCCTCCAAACTGAAGATTGATTAGTTCATATATAAGAATGTTGTGTTACTATTGGAATCATCTCAACTGATTTACGCTTTAATGTCACCAACTCGTTTGTTTACTACCTGAAAGACTAATAATATATTCCTCTTTAGCCCGTTTGAAGTAGAAAACAATACCATCCCTAATGTCTTCTAGTAGTGACAGATCCATCTTCAGTTGCGTTCAATTGCTTATTTTAAACATAATGTAATTTCTCAAGTAATATAAAGATATATAAATTTCTGGTTGTAAGGGCAAATATTGTAAGACATCCCCTTCATCATATCATAGTAAATGTCAGAGCGATGCTTAAGTGTCTTTGTAGTATTTTAAAAGAAAAGTTCATGAGGTCGCTTGATAATGCGAGGCGCTGCAGCCTGAAAGACCAAGATGCGTACTGAGAACATCAAATTGCTTAAGTTTGTTGCCGAATAGATTTAGTGATTGATTTAGGGATAAATCAGTCTAAAAAAAGGGAATTTGAAAACATAAATATCCTATCAATAATATAGGGTCCTTTAAAAATATTTTTAAAATATAATAATATTTTTGATGGAATTTATACAAAAATTTAAGATTTCATTTAAAATTCAAATAAAATAATTTTTATGATATTAAAATTATTTCCTAACATTACTAAAAGTTAAAATTTAAATCAAATTTTCGTTAAAATATTTATGAGAAAAATGTTCATCTTATCTTAAATCAATAACTGTAATTCAATCTCGATCAAACAAAAGCTGATCATTTAAGTTTTCAGTTATTACGTAGAGAAAAGCTACATGTAGGCTTCGATTGCAATACGTTCTTCTGACTAATCCTGTTCTTCACTTTCTGGCCTGTCTTGGTCTCATTTAACAGTGTTATTGAGTCAAAATACCCAGTGGAGACGAGTAAACAGACATCTTACATCAGTGGATTAACAAGGCAAATATTACGCACAATATCAGTTAATTGCATCATAGATAGATGGAATATCATTTAATTCAAGTTTGAAACAACATAATACAAGTGTTCTCAAAAGATTTACTTTGGAACACCACGATAAAAATAAAAAGACAACAGAATAACGTGTACTTCACCTTCTCAACGTTGATTGAATCGAAATCCGGGTCATTTCACGTTTGTGACCAAAAATAAAGAAAAAAGCGGTGCCCATCAGTTGTCAAGGTTGATTACCCTTGCGCAAAAGGGTAAGAACAAAAGGTCTGCTGAGTTCCTATCCCAGTTGGAAAGACCTGAATTTCAGGTATCATGTTCTGAGATAAAGTTACGGTCATTCAAAGTTGATTCACCTCATATCATTCTAGCAGCCACTAGGCATCACCTTCTACCTGCATCGCTGGGCTAAAATTCTGTTTCTGCGTTGTGGGACAGCTTGCGAATAATCAATGAATTGCACTAATGACTGTTTTCAAAAGTTGATGGGGGATTACATATATGTATATATATATCTGTATGTAGAGACGTTTCTTTTCTTGGATGCTTTCTTGCCCCATTTCACTTTTGAGCTCAGTAAGTAATTCTGCAGCTGTATGAAATAATGATCGTTTTCATGTAAAAGTTACTTTCAAAGTTAATATCATCAATTCAAACATAAATAAATAGAAAAGAAAGAGGGTGATTCCTTTAATTTTCTAATGTCGAACATGGATCTGTTACATTTCACCGTTAAGAAATGAAGCACATGCGTTCCTACATTTGAAGCTACGAATGGTTTGTGATTTGATGAACATTTAAGTTTATACCGAAAGAAACTACACGCTCAAGCAATCAAGCTACGAGATCCACCAGGCCAGAGGTGTGTACTGTCACATATAAGCACACAACATTAAGGGCAGATGTGTAGGTGGGGTGGGTCTTGAGCCCTCTTACATGCTAACCACCAACCTGCAGGCTATATGCCAGTAGCCAAGCACATGGTTTTGTATCAGCATCACAATCATTAAAAAATCCAATGATTTTCTACGTCCAATTTCGTAGCATTTGCTAATTGTTATTAGTGTAAGATATAGTACGCAATTACAAGCAAACTTTTGGTGGCTTCCAAAAACGTCACCTACTTGCCTTCTTCATCCTCCACCAAGGGTGCATGGTACATGACATTACAAGGCGTTCTAATCAAATCCTTACAAATCCTAGAATTTGATGTATGTTGAACCCACGAGCAAAAGCGTGGATTAGTACTTATCATTGAAGCCTAGACAATCTTTCTATCCAATTATAAAATCTAGAATTTAATTGTGCTCTCTTTTTTATTTCTTTGAACTCCTCCTATAGGCTATGGCCAATGCTCTCTTAACAAGTAAATCTCAACATTCTCTAAGAATCGATTATATTTGATTCTCTCAATCATTTAGTGAAAACGAAAAGGCCTCGATGTTATTATGTAAACAGGAATTTCGTTTGTGGTTGATAAAAAGTTCGTGATATATAGTTTTTTTTTTATTGTCCATGTTAATATGGTCAGACGATGATCTATATATCGGACTTATCTCGATTGAATATAATTATGTATCTGCTTATCCATTAACATGGTCTATGTTTTGAATTTAAATGGACGATTATATAAGATAAAGACTCGTTTTAATTAGGTTTCTGACCCAACTTGTTGCTTCACGATAAAAAGTAAAAGTAATATCTGCTGCCACACTATTTGAGAGCATTTACCATGGCAAGTGAAACGTGTCTCACCACTCATCGTTAGTGAAAAATAAGTTCAAGTGTTACCTGCATGGCAGACACAGATTTTACTTTCGTCAGTCTTCGCGTTAGCCACAATTACACCAATAAATTAACAAAACCTAGAAAGATATAACTTACGTTATTAGTAAACTCTTATTAATATTAATGTAAATGAAGTGTAGCTAAACTTACAATTTGAATTAGATGTATGGGTCAACTTTATTTTTCTTATAGATCTTGACCAGTTGAAATTCACATCAATCAAGGACTAATCACCATGTTGAATGTGTGATAAGTTTCATAGTGATTCAATTTTGTATTATATGTTATGATGAAGATATTTTAAAGCCCCTCCCATCCAAAAGCTGATTATGAGACTATTTGGAGATTTCAAAAGGTATGACCCCTACTTTTAAGTTTATTAACTAAGTTATTCGGGAAAAGAAATTAAAATAATAATAATAATAATAATAATAATAATAATAATAATAATAATAATAATAATAATAAACACTCACCTCTTCTTGCATTATAGAATATACAACAAAAATATATAAAAATGGGGATCTATTATTGTTATTATTTAGTCATTAGGATGATCAGAATGGTGAGTACAATTTGATTTAGCGGGTCGTTTGCTAGTAATAAAAGCTGCGCTTTGGATTCTTCCGAGTAGATATTATATTAGTAATCATTTACACATATTATAGCTTATGCAAAACGGCAAACTTCGTTTCAAGCTATTATTAATTATACTATTGACTTTAAACGACATAGATATGATAAGAAGAAAAAAACTTGTAAATACCTAATCCCCGTATCTTCGACCTATCCGCAGGCGAACTAGGGAAGGGAGGCCTTGAAATTGGAAGGTGACAGTGGCAACTTGTTGTAAGTGATTCGTAGAAGAAGTCCCTCAAGGAACCAACAAATCATTCAATGCAACCCATCAAACAGGTACTGGCGTACATGACGAACGGTCCAGATTGAATAATAAAATCAGTGGGCCATCCCTTTCGGTAGGTTAATTGACACCCACCATGGATCTCAATTTTGTGGGCATTTTAATTTAATGAATTACTTACTACCTCTGTTCATATTTCTCTATATTAAATTTAAGAAAAAGAAAAAGTGGAATGATCCACCTGTTTGTCAGAGGCATTGTACACTGGTTTGGACGATGACCAGCATCTGGGTCCCGCCACCTGACCAACACCTGGAACTGATAAGGTCTGGGTCCCACAGTCCTATTAACCCCCCACCCTCTCTGAAAAAAATCTTAATCATTGATGCAGTAAAACCCTTGAGATTCATGGCAGAGATTTTTAGAATCAGAATGAATAAAAAAGCAAGCAGTTTATTATCTGCTGCTTTTCTTTTCTTTTTTCAGTTACTTTCTTTAACTCTTAAAAGACAACCAATGGCAGTAAACACTGTTTCATCACTTCCCTTTCCACTACACAAACTTTGTAGTCTCTTTTACCAGTACTACTACTACCCAATATGAAAGAAAGGGGGAAGAGAAAGACCAGAATTGAATTGCCAGTTAGGTAAGAGGTTTACCACCATAGCCATTAATATTTATTTATGTATATCTAAAGAGAAAGGGTCACTTTCAACAATAAGATTAAAGCAATAAAATTACAAGCAGCGGCTCTGTCAATAAAAGAATTGCACAAACCATGATGATGGGATATTGTGTACTAGTAATCAAAAGCTTCAAAAGAGACATACAAGGAAAAGAAGTAGAATCCCAAAGTAAGATAAGGCTTTTTCATGATTGAAACCAGCCAAACTGTTGGTGTTAAAATAAATAAACAATGTTTCCTTCTTCTTCTTGTTTTTCTTTCAAACCCTAAAACTCTCCATATATAATTAATCACACGCAAAAAAATTGGGAATAAATTGAAAAGGTTAAATCAAAAGAAAGAAAAAGGCACAAAACTCCAGTTCATCAAGAAGAATCAATCCTCATGTGTGTTACACATGCATATCAAACTACACAGTTGGAGAGAAAGAAAACCACGATGATGATCACCATGATGATGCTCTATGAATGATGACTTGCCACATCACGCCGATCATCACCACCACTACCCCCGTCACCAGCACCGTGATGTGAGTGGGACCCACTCGCTTGTGACTCCGATATACCGGGAGGGCGATAAGGGTTCATTCCGGCGAGAATATTCAAATGCCCTTCATTCATTCCACTGTTACCACCAACACCAGTAATACTACTAGACCCTAGTTGTTGGCTTGGCAATAAAGCAACAGGAGCAGGAAAATTCATAAAATGCAATCCGCTAGACATGGAACCCCTATACAAAGCAGCTGCGTTATTATTAACTGACGGAAATGTCCATATAGGGTCCCCGCTCATTACTTGATTATTTGAGTTTGCTAGCATCCAAAAATTCGCCGGAATCTGCCCGTGACTCGCTGGTATCGTCCCACTACTTGACTGCATCAAGTAACTCCCCATCTGCTGCTGTTGTGCTTGTGACAATAAATCTTGCTCTGCCCTTCTCTTCCTGCTCATACTCTCTTCTGTTTCTGTAGATAACTCAAGCGAAGAACTGTCCCTCATCTCTTGCTTTGCTTGCAGGACAGCATTCAGATTACTTGAGCCGAAATTTAGAAATGTTGGCGTCGATGTCGTGTCTAGCCCAATCCCTGGGAACAAGCTCCTACGTTGTTGCATCGAAAAATTCGGATTAAAACTAGCCGATCTTAGCTGAGAAGGCACCGACATGCTTGAGCCTGAGCTGCGAAGAGAAATGTTAAGTGAAGTGAAATTTGCTGGGATTGTGCCTGTTCCTGTGGCGGCGATAACTGCCGGTTCTGCTTGTTGAAGTAGCCACTCAATGGTTTCGCCATCGGACTTGTGGCCAAGTTCTCGTGTCAGCTGAAAAACCCTAGCAGCACAGAGAGCTGGCATGCGAATTCTGCGACCACGACCTTCAACCTTTGTGTGTCGGTCCTTAGTTGACGTTCGTTTTGGGGGAGGTTTCTTTGATGGTTCCGGTGCCCCAACCTGGAGTCCTGAAGTTGAGCGGTTTGTGTTGTTACTGTTATTATTGCTGTTGACGCTGTTGTTAGGTTCGATAGAAAGAGAAGGATAAGGAGAGGAAGAAGAACAAGGGTCTTCGTCTTTCTTCTCAAGCAATTGAAATGGAAAATTTGGACGGTGGTGGTGGTGGTGGTGGAGCTGGTGATCATCACTTCCTTCCATGATGGCATGGAAATGTGTGGTTTCTCTCTAATGGCTCTTATTCTTTGTTCAGGTTTGTGACTTGTGATTGAGCAAAGGAGAAGGATGCTTTAGTTTAATCTCTTTTGTGGGTCTCCTTTTGTATAAGCTAGCAAGTAGTAGATCATGCCTCTCTCCTACAGAAAGCCCTTTTATTTCCCCTGGAATTCACCTTCGGAATTGATGTTAAGAGAGAGGATAAGAAAAAAGAGGGCAGCAAGCTTCAAACAGCAAAGATAATGAGTGGGAATTATATGGGCAACCTTTGCAGGTCCGTAGGACTAAAGATTTAGGATTTTTATGAGAATTTTCTATTTTAATTTGCAAAGGGAAAGAAATATGTGAATCTAGAGCTCCTTTTCATTGTTGTTGGACAGCCCCTTTGGTTCAGACTCCACGTGAGGTGCTCTTTTTATCATTCAATCCATAAAGACAATGGTGGCCGAAGTGGGACCCAATCCCAAGTCAAAAAATTGAGAGACTTAGAAAGGAAAGGTTGTCAGGGTGGGTTCCACCTCATTCAAGTAATCATTTCATTTTGCCTTTGGACTTTGCCTTTGTTGGGAGCCAGAGACTTTGGGATTCCTCTAGTAAGTCACCAGAATTAGTATTAACATTAGTGACATGGTTTTCCCTTTTTGTATTTTGCTTGGGCCTCTGCTGCCCAGGTTTTAGGGTTAGGGTTTCCCTTAAAATGACCGGGTTAATCCTTTTGATTCACTGGCCCCCTCCAAGCAAGGACTAGAAAATGACTTAAACTTGATGCTGTTGGCTTGGATGGAATTAGTCTGGACACATATTAATAGAGCTTCGTTTGGATTACTTAAGGACGTTAACAACTAATGATATTGACTAGAGCACCCATAAAAGGTGTGGAAAAGTTGGTATTGGATTAAAAAAATAGTTATGAAAATGATCACTGTCATTCTGAAACACTGTCTTAAGGAGAGTCTCTTGACTATATCTTCAGCTTTCAGACTCACCTGTCACGGTTCTGTCTATGTGTCCACGTTTCCACTTTTCAATAAGAAGAGCAAAAGGGCCTTGGTTATTAATACTTTGATGTACCCAACACCACAATGCCATTCCGTAGATTAGATATTTTGAAGAATATCTTGAACATGATAATATCTTTTTCAACACAATAACAATACCTATATATATAATATACCATGTTTTTTCTTTCTCAGAAATCAAACATGCCATTAATCACCAGCTTAATTTTATCATTTCCTTTTTATGGATCAACAGAAGCGAAAAGAAAGTAACAAATAATCTATAACAAACTATCCAAAGGTATTGTTGATTATTGGTACTGTTGAACAAGAATATGAAAGATATCATATTCATGATTATGTTTTATTGTTACTCTTTTCTTCTGTTCTAAGTTGAAAACTATTGATGAATAGGAAACTTTTCTACTCATCCATAATGCTCTGTATTCATTTCGAAAATAAGATTATTATTATTACCTAGCTAGATTTAGTAGTCACGCAGCTACTAGTCATAGCTGGTGTGTTTCGGATCAAACTTTCATGAAACCCTTTTTGCCTTCAATTTGATTCTTATAGGTTCTTGTCTCTCTCTCTCTCGCTGGCTTTTTTTCGGTCTATCAAATTCGTACATAAAATAATAAATATTTATATTATTTTTAGAGTCATTTAAAGTAAAATCTTGAATGAATTTAGAATTATTATGTTTCTTACTCTTAATCGAAAGGTTTCTTGACCCTTATAATATTTTTGTTTTTTTTTGAATTAACATTTACACTTTGCCATTTTAACCAAGATTAATAATTACAATCATAGTTCAACCATGGGAATTCGGTTCTTAATTATGATTATGATATTCTATCGGTCTCTGAAACTTAAAACATTTTTGTAGGCTAGATGGGAAGTATATTTTACTTTCTTTTGGGGGTAAGGTAATATGAACCTGTTTTTGGTATGTAAATTCCACAATATTTCTTAGGCAACGCTTATCTAACCAATTAAATGATAACAACTCTCACATTAATCTTTGATGGACTATGATAGTAAACATTGAATAAAAGCAACTTGCAACTTGACATTGTACAAAGACAGGTTGGCCTTTATACAATGTCTCTCTCTCTCTCTATATATATATATGTAATAAGGCATATGCTTTATACTGGTTTTGGTAGTGGGTCACTTTGGTGAGTTAATCTCTGTCAATTTTATAGTGTCTAACTCTACTTATTGTCTACAATAATGTTATTTTGACCATTAAGTATGAGTTTAGAGACTGTCCAATTATCTTTAATGACCAAAACGACATTGATTCAGGCATTAAACAAAGTTGGACATCGTAAAATTGGATAGAGGATTCCACTCACTTTGGTTCTTCCATTGCCCAATTCATCCGTGTAGTGCATTGAAACTTACTTGAGCATGTAAAAGTTAAAATTTAAACGTCTTTCTTGTGTGATTTTAAAAAAATTGTGAAGCATGCATAGTCCAGAATTATTATTTTAGTTGCCATCACAATAATTCTCATAAGATTTGAATTTCTATTAGTTTCTACCTGCGTTGCTTCAATGTCAGTGTAGATCCTGCAGTAATGAATATTATGAGTGCATGCCCAAAGTACTTATACCTTCCATGTATTAACCATGATCTATTATTAAGTATGGAGTATAGAAAGTTGAAAAGCTAATTACCACTTAAAAATAATTAATCATTCGTTGATTATAATTAATATATGATATAATTAGTAATTTATTCACAAAAGATTTTATTTATCTTTATATGTTTTATTAATTATATTTTATGTTTAATACTAAAAATAAAAATTTTGAATTAATTATTGTTTAATCAAAATTATAATAATGATATTCAATTTATATTTAGATATTATTATTAAATTATTTGCACTTATAGCTTCATCAAAATGAGATATTAATGGAATAGTAAAATTACAAATGTTTTGTTTTTTTATTAAAAAATAATTTATCTTATAAATTAAAGTTTGAAAATATTTAAACAAAACTATAAATATTTATTAAAGAATAATTTCACCGGACTGACCTAATTATAAAAATTTCGAATAGAAAATACTCGTAAATTGTGTATCTATGGAGTCCTTATAATACTTGCAAAAGTAATCCTTTGATTTAAGACTATCAAAATATCTCATATAAAAATTATTTTTTTTTATGATACTTATAATATATTCTATTGAAGATACGCAATTGATAGTAATAACTCAATATAATATATAAACTATTTAGAAATAAATAAATAAATAATTTGTTACTATAAAATAATTATGGAGAATATTATATTGTTCTTAATTAGTAATAATTTAAGGATTTATCTAGATAAAGAGAATTGAGATTTAAAAGTTTATTTTCAAATATCAATTATTAATTAATAAGAACAACAACATTGAAATCTTTTTATTTCCTTTTCTTGAATTCTTAGGTATTATTGTGGGTAAATCCATATTCTTGGATTTAAATAGAGTAGACACTAGTTTTATACTATATGTCTAATTAAAACATTAGATTATATAATGATTAGACTATATATTATAACCATACGTGGACATATTAAGTCAAATCACTTTATTATTCTTAATATTTTAATGGTCACGATAAAAATTAATCTTGATCTATGAATATAAATTATTTAAATTAAATATAAACTAAAAGAAGTTTTAGTTTATCATATTCTAATCATAATTTATAATTTAAACTAATGGGTCATATATATGAACTAACTAAAAGAGAAAATTAATTTATACTTAATATTAAAATTAAAAAATATCAAGAATATATATAATATGATATATTTATTTTAATAAAGTTAAATTATAAGTATAATTTAGAGTTCAAGTTTAATTCTAATTACATTTAAAAGAAATTATAGTCTTTCTTTGTAAAAGGGAAAGATTAAAAGAGCTAGTACGTACTCTTGTCAATTCTTGCCAAAAGTTGAGTTCTCTTTTCTTTATTATGTAAAATTTGGATATTTTAATAATTTATAATTAACAGTTTCATCCGACAAGAAAATTTTATGTGGGATACCAAATTATATTTATATTTAGCTCATTATTTTTAATTCATATTTTAATTAAGTTATTCTGTCAAACACATTCAATGAGAAACTAGGGGAAAAAATTACTCGTGATTTAACCCCTATTTCTTACCCAGTACTAAAAACTTTTTAAAAATATTATCATTTTAAAAAAAGAAATTGAATTAAAAGTTTTGAGAAATCGATTTATAATTTGATAACTCTCTCCATCTAGTCGTATTGGTATATAAGTGGTATAACTCTTTCCTTGTGATTTACTAACATGATTTCAACATGGGAAATACCGGGAAATTGAAAGTTGTATGTTTTTGCATATAGGACATATTAGAAACATAAACTGTCACTCATAAGTCAGAAAATAATTCAACACTTAGGTTGAGCTGATTAATTTGGTGGTCAAACCTTAGGCTATAATTGACCAACTCCTTAAGACTGTAAGTTCAGTCATTTTTAACATTTAAACAATGATGATTATAAGGATTAGATCTAATTCTCACTTAACCATCACTTTTATCTTGTCATTTTTTATTTGGTTTTTTTTTGTATTTATTATTGAATACTGAAATGAATTTGAAATTGCACGTGTGATTAACAAAAGCATATTGGCCATAGAATCTTGTAAAGCATATAAATCATGATACACGTAGCATTCAACAGGATGTTCTCTGGCCTTCAGTCATTCCTAGAAAGATAACATATATTAATATAAAATCTTATGGCCCATGTAAAATATATACAATTGTGGGGCAATTTCCCAAAGACTAAACCCCCAAGACAACTATATATGGACATGCATATGCCACTGCCTCTTGTCATGAAACCTTATTTCTTGTTGATTTTGATCTTACACAATTTCCTTTTCATAGGCTAGCTAATTAGCTAGAATTCACTGAGTGAATAGGAGGTGGGCAACAGAAGGCTACCATGTCGATATACAGATATGGCCATTTTCTGATGAGTTGGATGTTGTGATGACAAACTAATAGTTTCTGTTTTGTTGTCCTTGCATGACAGCATTGTGGACCTGGAATTTGCCATGAAATGTGGATGAGATATTGGCAAGTGCTGCCTTTTCTTGAGACCACATGCCTTTGCCACTTCTGCAACCATCTGAATATGACAGTTTACCCGTCTGATTTAGATAATTATAAAGCTTTGTTAATTTCTCTGTTGAGATTGGGATACGGTCTTTTTATCAATTGCCAGCTTCTTTTTATCTATATGCCCACCACATGTCTATCCGAGACAAGGACCACCAAGAGGTTGGCTCAGCTGATGTTAACTATATTTTACATATCAGATCATAATATCATCTTTCATTTCACAGATTCGATGCAAAATATAATACTAATTCTTTTTTTGTTTTTGAGGGGAAATATAATACTAATTCTTAAAATTAGTCATTTCCAGCCCTAAGGTTTAATATACGGATTTCATTTTCAAAATTTGTAAGTATAATAAAAGTTCTCAACGAAAGAAGATCCAATTTAATTATCTCTAAAACATTATTCCCGTTGATCTGATGGTTGAGACAAGCTTTGAAGGAAATTATTGTCTGCAATAATCGCAGCCATATCTAACCTTAGTTATTACAATGCTCTTTAGAACCTTTAACTTTTTGAATGTCGAAAACGGACACTTTAAGATCGAAACATTTGCGTGATTAGTTTGTTATACATGAAACGTAAAGTTGTCGTAGAAGAAGCCATGATTTATTAGCCTTGGGGTCGTATATCTTAACAGTACTCAACGTGCACGGCTAGTTGTTAGGTGGTAGATTTTGTGTAAGAACATAGGCTTTGCCACAGCAAAGGAGGTCGTTTCAGATCATAGGATGGTTGGTAGTAGCAACTGTTTTCAGGATTATAGACATGGGGTGGCACGTTTGTGGATCGTGTGCAACAAGACAATGAATGCTGCCTAGACCTCGATTAATTTGGGTTGCATCTAAATTTTTAAAAATCAATAAAATCCAGAAATTTGTCTAAACTCTCCAGAATATAATAAACAGATTAGCTGTTTTGCTGGTCTATCCGTTAAAGATAGCAAAATTTATGTGAGAACATATAAAATTGGGGCTTCATAAGTGCTATGTACCTGTGATAATTACTAATTAGTACTACTAAGCATCTTTCTTCTAAGTAATCACTGATGCGGTGCGCTTAATCCCCAGGTAGTAAAATACGGACAAGTAATCTTAAACATTTGGAAAGTATAGTAAAAGCAGTGGCGTAGTTTTGATAAAGTTGACATAAGACATTATGATAATTAAGAAGACTAGCAAAAGAGAATTTTATTGTGAAACATTTTGGAATACAAGGAAAAGAAAAGTAAAGGTGGAATGGGCAGTTGGAATCGTATGAAATGCAGTGGGGGAGATATTGAAATTAAGAAGAAGTTGAGTCACATCAAGCCCCGGACTCCTATGCTTCACACAAGTTAAGACTTCACAGACATTATTCTCCAAAAGAAGCAATTCCCCCACTTTGCTCTCAATTCTTTGTTTACTACAATCACTACCTTTTTAGATATTATACATAAAGCATGCAGCAAATATGCTTATCTCTCTCAAATCTATGATCACCCACTGCTCATCAGCCATCACGTGCACTGCACGCCTCATCCTCCTCTTTTCCCCCTTTCTTCTTTACAATTTTAGATTGGATGAAGTAGCAAGCAGAGCTTTAAATTACGAAATAAAATTATAATTATACCCTAATATTATATATAGTTACAATTAGAATCTTTGTCACAGTTATACCCCTAAGTAAATCCAGGGGGATCGTGAGCTCATTTTAGTCGAAATGCACCACGTCCTCCAATGTGTTCGGATGCCATTGGTTTCTTCCCATTTCCATATTCTAAAGCCTTGTGTCACATTCTTTTTTCCAATCAGTTGCTTCTTTTTCACACCTAATAAGATCAGATCTGTATAAATTTTTACCCTGATATAAAATAATTTAGTAGAAAGTATGAACTCAGCGAGCGAATATAATAATTAATGAAGTGCTTTTAATTGAAAACTATTGAGTGTATTTGAACAATGAGTTTGAGTACATAGATATACGTGGGAATGGTCATTCTCAAATGTCTTCAATTTTAACCTGTTGTGCAAATTGAGACAAACTACATTTAGCGTTTGAGTATCTTATCCAAGCGATCTTATAGGGGACCAATCGCAGCTCACCAACTGAAGACTATCAACAAAATGAAAACTAATATATATATATAAAAAAGGCGATAATCTAGGACTTAAGAGGTTCGACACATACGGTCGGATTGGACCACCTTGATTCCCATGTTTGTAAAAGCACCAAACAACAGCTCCAAACCTCCTTTATCTTCTATATATGATTAAATACACTTCAGCTTTACGAGTACCTACTCGAATGGTTTCTGTGGCTAAAAAGGTTACTAAAAAACAAGTTAATTTACCTCAGAACTCCAAACAAGTTTTTTTTGGTACATGGCTATATTATACAGACAAGTTAAGTCCAAATTTGTTCATACCAGTAACTCAATTATCAGCTTTGCCATGTGGAAAAGCAAATATTTTTACTTTGCAGGAACAGAATTCACCTTTCTTTAATGGGTTAAGACAGAAAATTTTTAATGATTATATTATCTCCCACAGTTTCTCAAAGAATCCATTCATATCACCATGAGTTATGCTATTGCCACACTTGCAGAATTAGTCTCTAAGTAATAAAAGTTTTATTTTTTATAATATTAATTAAAAGTACAAATATTATAAATTTTAATATAGACAAAATATAACTTAAATGTTAACTCTAATTTCGTTGACATGGTGGGTTGCATAGGCTCAACCTATTTACACAAATGAAAATTTTTAATTAATAAATTATTATATTTTCAATTAAAAATAAACCACCAATTCGTTAATGTAGAGAATAATTCTCAAATGTTAGAATTTCAATTTATTGAAATTTCATCTAGAGTACAACTCTCAAATACTAAAATTTTAATTTATGAAATATTTGCTTTATTATTTAATATTAACGTCAACAAGATTAATGGCAAGAGTTAACAGTTGGTTAAAATTGTAATAAATTAATATTTTGACAGTTTTGTCTAGTACATAAAATTGGTAAAATTTTTAATATAAAATATAATATACCATTTGATATATATGAAATATTGGTCAAAGAAAAATGATAAACTGTTTTACGATTAGTTTTGTATTACTTAAGATGCAGGCTCATGGTGGTATGAATTAGTTTGCTGTTTTGAAATTCAATAGCTCCAATTATCAATATTTAAGGTAACGCAATTCAAGCCTATCTCCAGGGGCAAGGTTGCTATTAAGATGCTCTCACATTCAACAAATCTGTATTAACTAAGTTAGACAAGCTCTCTTCCAGCGTCTCCTGGGGAAAAAATGGCAAAGATAATAGTAGTTGAATGTGAGGAGTAATATTGAGTGAAATTCTCGTATCATTAAAAAAAAAAAAAAGCATAATGTTTAACATAAAACAAGAAGAGAGAACCATCGCAAGGTTGGAGTTTCATTGCCATTGAACATGGTTTCACTTGGATTTTTGTTTACCAGAATTCAGGTGGGTTCTCCGGATAGAAGTTGAAGCTGGATGTCTTTGATTGGATGGATTTACACACGCTTGTCTTCTTTCAAAGGGAAGCGACCAACTATCAACGGTAACTTCATTTTTATTGATAGAAGAAGGTTGGGCCAGAAAATGTAAACAAACACGAAAGTTACGGCCATAACTGCACTACATAGCTTTGATATTATCAGAACAGGTACCTATCACGTTGCTTATGCTTCGCTCTCAATTTTCAAAAGGTCAACCTAACTTGGCAAAAACAAGAAAACACGAGACTCAAAATTCACATTTTTATCTCGATTCCGAAGTATCATAACTCCCCAAGATTGCTTCAAGTCTGCAACCGGTGACTAAAATGACAATACCTAGACTTTCAATATTAAAATATATTGTGTAGACTAACGTCAAGATATATTGAGGACGAGCTACGAATTCATAGCCAACCAAATGCTAAGAAAACCAACACTTAGCGAAGCAGGTAGCTACTGATAAGAATCTAAACCTGACATGACACATTTAAATAATATGTTACATAGAAATGTACTCTTTTCCGTCACGAAAGGAAATAATCTATTTCTTCCAACACAACACTTTTTCTCTAAAAAGCCTGCATGTCAAACAAAAAAGGAAGACAGAAGTTGAAGATTAACAAGGAAAAAATGGCCTTGACTGAAACGGAAACAAGTCAGAATACCAACAACCAACTACAGTTCAGTCAGCCGCCTACAAAGTTGATATAACTATTATAAGTTACTTTTTGCTATCGTCCAAATCACCTGCTACTTCAGCAACCCTTGGAGACCACTTTACACAAGAAGCTACCCGCCAAGTACAAGGTGATTTTTATAAATTCTATTAAAGAAGAATTCAATCCTCTGCCTCTTCATCATCTTCGTCATCATCTTCACCCTCATCATCTTGCTCATCATCGTCCTCTTCAGACTCATCCCCATCTTTATCCTGCTATCACACCAAAATAAACATTAGAAATGAAGTCAATATCCATTTTAACTGTCCTAAAATAGATTCAAAAAGTTAAAATTAGCCAAGTCTGCTTGAAATCATCCCCACACATCTATGCAGATCATCAGTCACTACAAACTAGCATTCATCACTCACAAATCATCACTCATGTTGACACTACAGGTTTTCCAATTACTCCAGCTCAAAGTTACTGAATGTATTCAGCACCAAGTCAGCAAGTTGTTAGAACCAGTTTACAACTTTGACAAACAAGAGAAAGAACCAGTAAAGACTTTTCCAACCTCTAAGTTGGAGCAAATCTTTACATTCAAAAGAGAAAGATCCTTAAATACCGTATGCTAAACACAATGAACCTTTAATGGAACTTGCATACATTGCTGCCTACATATCAGACAGGAAAAAAAAGAGCAAAGTTTTCTTTTCTTGAAGTAAAAACAAAAAAATTAACAAAAAGAAGTAACTGTTGGCATGTGAAACTTAATAGTATTAAAGTAAGTCATTACCCCATCATCTCCTTCATCCCCATCAAAATCTTCTTCATCAGGATCCTGCATTGAAGAAGTTAAACACAGTCAATAGCTTTGAAGCCAACTCTAACTACAAAATAAAAAAGGAAGGCAATCACGGGAGAAATGGTTACATTGTTGAAATAAGACAGCGGGTTGGGCCACAAGTCCTCCTTGATTATGTCTGCAACCTAAAATTTTCACGGAAAAATTAGCAGCTTCAAAAAAAAATAAATGAAATCATTTACAGTGTCTCCCACTGTGAATAAAGATTTAGCATGATAGCTACATGTATATGCGACTCACCTCATCCTGCATGTCATCAATCAAGTCTTTCTGTTGAGTATTGCTAAACCAGCTAAAAAAGCTGCATTGAGGAGGTAGATTCAGAGGATGTTCAAAACATATACATCAAATGCATCGAAAAGGGAGCCCGTAGTGTATGAAGTCCACATTTAGGAATTGAGATCTACGTGAGATTCACAAAGCTTTCAAACCGCTTTTGGAGAAATTTAGTTCCATGATTTGGAACATATATCTTCATGTCACAATAGAATAAATCTTTTCTTAATGCTCAAAGGTTACTCTCTGTAAGTGAAGCTATGAGAAATTCAATATGCCACGAAATTGAAAAAAAATCATGTTCTATGAAAAATGAAATAAAGACAAAAACAATCATAAATATGGAAAACTAGGCAAAAATATTAAGACCTTCAGATAGAGTATGCCATGCCAGACCTCAAGATGATTTTTGCATTGGTGAAAATGAGTGCACTAAAATTTATTTGATACATAGCAATTCTTTAATTACAGCCTTACACTTTGCCAGAAATAGAAAAGCAATCATTGTTTCATTGAGAAACAAATCCAAGAAAAGATGTCCTTCAAATATGAATATTTTTTTGAAATGGAAATTGATCAGTGTCACTTCAATTTCCAAAATTGAACTCTTTGAAATAAAACAAGTAGAGAAAAGCCAACCTTTCTTCTGCTAGAGGCCTCTTGTTCCCTTTCTTCTCATGACTAATTCCATTTGGTAGGCCCTTCGTATGTTTATGAACAATATTCAGGATTAAAAAAAAAAACAGAATCAAATTTTCTTTTCGCACAATATATAATTTACCATTCCCTCTTTCCACTTAATATCTGTTGCTGTAATTTCTGTTGACCCTTCATCAAGGAAGGTGAAAGATTTTGTAAGCTTTGTATCCTCAAAATATGGGTTTGGTTCAAAGTTCTGAAGCAAAATGTAGAAGTTAGGACACAAGTACACCGAAAACCAAGATTTCCGAATAAAAGAGCAAACAGGATACTTACAAATGTTATAGAATAACCCAATTTCATATCTTTAAAATCCTCCACTTCCAAAGATTTTAAGTGTTTGAATATCTATCAAGAAGCAAGGTAAAACCAAAAGAACAAAGTTACTATGGCACGAAACATTAATTAAAGTAAAACTTGTTCATCTTTACCACAAAGTAAAGGATTAAAAAAATAATAAATAAACAATAGAAGATGAATAAAATTTTAATGTAAATTTGATAGATACGCAAAAAAGGTAAAGAAATTTTATATGCAAACCCAAACAGTGTAAATTTGAATATGTGGGAATATAAACCTAACCTTTTGATCATCCTCTGTCAAAAGTGTGCCAAGTACGGGATGGCTTAGGAACTGCATAAAATACCAGGATGAAAGCACAAAGAAGTCATTTTCTAATAAGAAAAGATAGAAAACAAAACATGTAGCATAAAGATAACAGATGAGATAGCATAAAGATAACAGATGAGAACAGATCACTAACAGCAGTTAACCAGAAATCTGGAATTGATTTGATGATCTCATTCCGCTTATCATACACTGGCTTGCGTATCTCATTGTATTTCTGCTCTACTTCCAAGACCTTATCACTTGCCTCTTCATTGATCTAGAAACATACAAATCTAGTGATCATAAATAAAATGCACCCTTTACAAGAGAAACAGACAAAATTAAAATGTTGAGGGGGTAATCAAACTTTTTTTCTTATTTACACGTTCTAAGATCCGCTCTTCTTACTTTAATTACGACCAATTATACCCAATCAATATGTACAGGTAGAATCCAATTGGTCCTCCTTCAAGTGTTAAGATCTTTTGTTTCAGTTAGTTAAGAGTGGCGATGAAAAGAATGTTCAAAATCACAATCAATTCCTTTTAATACATATTACAGAATTCCTATTCTTAGAATAGGGTATTAAAGTCTTTCAAATAAACTATATTTAGAACTTCATATCAGACTTAATTTCTTTCTTTTATCAAAGAGGACTGCAACAGAGATCTCTCATAATTATGACGATTGACAAAGACCATTATCTTGTCAAATCTCCAACAAAGTACATAGAAAGGATTTCATATATCTCATTTTAAGAGTATAAAGACTGAATTGAAAAATAAATTGAAGGACGAAGATATGTTTGATTATAGAGCATCAATAACATGACATGGTACAAGAAACATATGTTCCACAAACTAAAAGATCTGATAATAGAACCAGCAAAAGTATAAACCATAAAATACGTGGAAAAAAAACTTGGAATAAAACAAAACTACAAGGAAGTCACAGCTAACAAAAGAAGCAAAAATAACATATGTAAGGAAATACTTTATCCAAACATTACCAAATTGCAGGGGAATTTAAGAAAAATCACTCGCACAAAAATACAGCAATTATTGTAAGTCTTCCGTAACAC
The DNA here is from genome assembly GCA_025531955.1 of Erythroxylum orinocense. Lineage (NCBI taxonomy): Eukaryota > Viridiplantae > Streptophyta > Magnoliopsida > Malpighiales > Erythroxylaceae > Erythroxylum > Erythroxylum orinocense. Next base: position 28,607,425 of record JANZLX010000006.1, on the reverse strand, counting down.
CAATGTAGCTCGAACCCAAAAGAAGAGTTAACCCAAAAGTGAAAAAACTTTCTACGACATACGGCAACCCCAATTGAAGTCTAAAGAAGAACATGTAGATAAAACCTAAAAAGAAAAATACTACCTTTTCGAGATCGTCTTGGATCTCCTGAAGCTTCTCAATGGAAAGAACAAGCTGTTCGTCGATTTGATTGCTCTCCTCATCGCCTTTCTCTAATACCTTCATCTTCTTGCCTTTGTCTGCAACCATTTTGGTCTTCTTCCGGGCTCTGAGAGTGATTGGCTAAAACCCCTGTGCGGTGAGAGAGAGAGAGTGTGTTAAGTGAGTACAAATGGGTTAGGGTTTTGGGAGTTTGTGTATTCTATGACGAGGTGCAGCGAAAATTTAATGGTTGGCCAGTGAGAGATTGACAGCAGATGGGAGTGGGGGTACTATTGTCATTTGTGGGTCCTGTTTAAAGACATGGATTGTTCGATTCCATGAGGAGGATCTTGGGCAGTATCTATCCTAATGTTTACTCTCTTTCGTAAATTTAGATATTTTTGTGCAAACTCAGCAAAGGCCATAAGATTAGCTGTTTAATACACGCCTTTATTTAACTTACGGCAATTTGATATTTAAAAGAAAAAGATTCCAACTTTTGTAAGCAAGATGTTGATGCATCCTTTATTTTATTCACCATTGTATTTTTGAAATATGGTTCATTTTATTTTTGAGTAATAAATTTGTTTGAGTCTAACTGAGGAAAAAATTAATATTTTTAGCCTTATTTTCAATCAAACACATTTATAAATGCAAAAATAAAGAATTCATATTGAGTCTAGGGATGACAACGGGGCAGGTATGGGGCGGGTATGTCATCCCCGTACTCGCCCCATTAGGTCCCACCCCCATACCTGCCTCCATCCCCGTCAGAGATTTTTTGGAAACCTCCATACCCTTACCCGTTGGGGGTTTGACCCCCATCGGGTACCCGTTTACCTGTCTCTATTATATTATATAATAACATTATATATTATTATATTATATAATAATATAATAATATAATAATATAATAATTATTATATAATAATTATTAATAAACAGGTAAACGGGTATGGGGGGTGTTATAAATGCAGAAAAATTAATCAATGAGTGGATTAATAAAATTCAATTATTATTACAAATTGAAAAACCTTTTGGAGAAACACCACACAATAAAGACTATATATG
>JANZLX010000006.1:28566916-28584420 GCA_025531955.1 Erythroxylum orinocense | reverse complement strand
TGTTGGGCATTCATGAACTGTTTGTCCGAAATTGGGTTGTACTAATTCAACATATTTACCAGGAGGGTTAGCGTTGTGCGGGCTGGCTTGCATATTATACAGCACAGTTATCCTTCGGGATCACCAATCTTGAGCATCCACCTAGTGGCTGCATACCTATCCTCTTAGAGGATAAGTCGAGGGTCTGTCACCCGAGAATTACCATATAATGTGTTATGTTTTTCTCCCTTTTATATATTAAAAAAAAAGTTGAAACACATATTACATTACTTATATGGCTTCTAACTTTATTCAAAATGGCGATGAATAGTCAATCATTTTGATGGATTGACTTTGTTAATTCCTATAATCAACAAGTATTAGTATGGGTCACTAATTTGATTAACTCATTTCGGAGAGACAGAAGCCAAGATAAGAGAAAGAAAGGTACTTAAGATAAAATGAGGTATTCAGATTTCTGAATAAAAATGATATAACTAGATTATAGGCATATAAAATGGGTTAATATTTGAGTGAACTGTGAGTAATTTTGGTCTAATCTAATCTCACTTGAAGTTAACAAGTTTAAGTTGATCTAACTTTAATTTAGGTCAAATTTAAGAAGATTAATGCGAACTTAGCAATTTTGGTTTAACCTAATATGACTTGAAATTAACGACTAAAATTTAAAGATGAAATTGACTCGTTAGTTAGTTTTTAATTAATTAAATATTGTTAATATGACAATGTAGCTTAACTATTAAATTGTGCTCAAATTAATAATTATTATAACTATTTTAAATTATTAATTTATATCAAATTTAATTAAATTATAGTGTTATATTCAATTGTTATATTAAAACATTTGATTGGTCTATGTATAATTAAATATTATTTTTTAATAAAAATTTAAAAAATTACTAAGATTTTTAAAAAAATTTAAAATTATCGATTTTAAAAAAAATTACTTAAATCACAAGAGAATCTCACGTCTTTTTGTCCCTAGAATTTCAATTTTACAGTTGCATATAAATATTGTACCTTCCATCTTGTAATTTGCATCAAACTTTTATCAGGTATACCCACCAATCCAAGCTGTAATGATGAAGTCATTTAAATTATTGGATATTGTATCACCAACTGGATGTCTGCAAATAACCTTTAGCATTGATAATACCATGAAGCTTTATCATCTCCCCTTTAAAGAACGTAATTGGTTTGGATTTAAACTTTAAGGAGCAGAAGATTTGGATTTGGACATGGCTGATCATCTGAAACTACTGCATTTTAACGTTGCACGACCAAAAACTTAAAACGGGCATGCAGAAAGGTAAAATACTGCTTACCCTATATTCGAGAGAGCGAGAAACTATACTTGTATAATTCTTTTTCAGACAACAAATTACAACCATAAAAATGTTCACTTAAAAGAGGTGGTGTTATTAGAGCTAATTTCCTTGCCATTGATCTATGTAACAATACTCCTGCTATCAGACACTTATCAGGCATTCTCTACATCCCATACTCCATGCTTAAAAGAGTTTAGGCCATATATTCAACCACATCGACAATCTTGGACTGAATTGGCTGAAACAAACTTATGGTCCTACATCTAGCTATTAACAAACCCTGATATATATTCTTCGTCCTCATTTCATTTCAAGAATGAGAAAAGTACCCAAGGACAACACTCACAAGTGCGACCATAACAACAAAAAGAAGAGGGAATCCCTCTTGCACCTCTCTTGCACTTCTCTTACTCAAAACCTCCTGCAAGAAAAGGTAGTCCATTTATGGTTCTAAGTAATCACGCAAGAAAATAAAAGGTGTTTGTGGTTGCCTCAGAAAGGAATAGTAAAGTCTAGGATAATGCTTTGAAGCCAAAATGCGGCACATGCAGTTGAATTTTCGTAACTTACTAGTTCTTGCTGTAAAATTTGTCTGTCGGCAATGCTCTGTCTTCTCTCCTCTATTAACTTTGAAATTGTAGATTCAACCTGCACAGAAAAATACAAAGCATAATTTAAAAATTCATTGGAAAAGCCAAAAATTAAGAAATCTCCAAAAATCTTAAGAAAAGATGGGACCTCACAAAATTATGTCAAAAACATTGGCAACATCTATATTCTAACACATGCATCAGCATGTTACATAAAGAGAATAAAAGCAACGGTCTAATTTATAATGGAGATCCAAAGAGTGTCAACTATAAATCATTATCATGCAAAATTCATTCTCTTATCAGTGTTCACCTTTTCTTTTAATAATCTAAGCAATGGAAGAAGAGATTCAAATTCTATCTTCCAATTTGTGAACGTAAGAATACCAAATATTCATAATCACCACAAAGAGCATCCATGTAGATCAGAAAAACCTTACAAATACTAACCTCATTGAACTTCAATTCAAGTACAGTCAACTTTGACCTCATCTCTTGAATATCAGAAACGAACTTCAGCTCACCCACAGCCTGGCCTTCTGTTAATTCTACATCCCTGTCAGCATCCTCAACTGGAGAGGACTCACAATGATCGATTGGCTTTAGTTGCTCATCATAAACAGAAATATTATCCGGTTTCAACTCCTCATCCTTTGCCAACTTTGACTCCTCAGTGTTAACCAAGTCTACATTTGTTGACAAAGCTTCCTCATTTGCTGGCTTCGACTCATTATCGATATTCATGTCCTTTGCCTTCAATTTCAAGTTCTCAGTCGTAGCAAAAAGCCCTTGTCCATTAATTACTTTGATCTCTTCATCCTGTGCATCCTTTGACTCATTTGTAGCAGTTACTGCATTCTGTGGCTTCAACTCCAGACCCTCAGTTTTAGGGAAGAACCCTTGACCATTAATCATTTTGAAATCTTCATCCTTGGCATCCAGTTTTGACTCATTGCCAGTGGAGACATCATTCTTTGTCTTCAATTCCACGTCCTTAGTTGCATTGAAGAACCCTTGGCCATTGCTCATCTTGAACTCTTCGTTGTTGGCATCCGTGGAAACCTGCTGCTAATGATAAAAGTAACCACAATCAAAATATTTTAGAAAATTAAGAAAGGATCAGAAGTAAACTACCATCATGCACCAGATCAGCATCTTTGATTTAGATGTTCACTTTTACGAGGAATTTCCAAAATTGTCAAGCAACAAAAATAGAGTTTCTAACCATGGGTGGATTAAGAAGTTCTCGTCTCTTAGACACTGGATCTTTAAGCATTGGTAATTCGAGAAAAGAAGCCTGCTTTATCTCTCTATTAATCGGTGACAGTACAGGTGATTGAGATGGGCTAACAAAGATCACTCTTAGCTTGACCTCTTCAACATTCTTGTCATCATCTTTGGAAAACTGACAATCAAACAAGAGCATGCAGGGACATGAAATAGAAAAGAATATTCCAACAGACTTAGTGTATCAAAAGTCAAAGCGCAGCCACTTACCATGACAGAAGTTATATCCTTCTCAGTTGTCCCAGTGGGAACAACAACGCTTTGGATTAAGAACTTGTCTTTGCAAATCAGATCAGGCGGAGCTACCCTTTGAGCTTGCATTGTAACTATTTAGGTGACAAACCAATCAGTATGTTAGCAGAAGGGAATAAAGTGTAAATAAGAATTATAAGCAACACAAAACAGAGGAGACAAACTGACATGGAAGACAGGGTGAACATTAACATTAAGAGCTGAACTACTACAAAGTTTCAAAAGTAAGCATAAGAAGATCTTAATGCAGGCTAAAAACATGAAGAGGGTTATTGCATTCCTATTAAGTGCAAGGATGTGCATTCTTGGACAAAACAGAAGAGATTAGGGCGATGAAGAGGTATGTATCTGCCCTGGAAACCTACAACTCACAATTGATGCAAAAATATAGAATTATGTGGTTAAAAGAGGGTGATAGGAACTCGAAATACTTATATAAAATTATCCAAGCTAGAATGAATAGAAACAAGATTGTTTCAATTCAAAATGCTGAAGGGAAGGTTATCACTAATCAAGAAAGCCTGAAGAAGCTTGCCTATGATCATTATAAGAAGCTGCTATAGTCCAACATTAATGCATCCCCTCTTTCCAAAGAACTTAGGAACTCACTAGCTGGCTCCTTTCCAAGTAATTACCCAAATGAACTGACTAGGGATGTAACAACAAAAGAGATTAAGGAAACCTTGTTTTCCTTTCACCTAGATAAAGCCTCTAGACCAGATGGGGCTTTAATGTAAGGTTTTTCCAAACTACTTAGGATTCAACAAGTGAGATGGTGGTCAATTCAGTGAATGAATTCTTCAGATCTGGTAGGATACTTGCTGAGATCAATAAGACATATATATGTTTGGTTCCAAAGGTGGAAAATCCCTCCACTTTGAATGATTATAGACCCATGGATTGTTGCAATGTGGTCTATAAAATCATTTTAAAAAATTTAGCAAACAGGTTAAAGAAGTTCTTGCCTAGAATCATAAATACTTATCAGAGTGCATATGTTCAAGGAAGGAATATTGATGATAATATTTTGTTAGCTTAAGAATTATTGAAGAGCTATAATTCCAAGGAAGCCATCAAGAGTTGTGCTTTAAAGATTGATTTTGCCAAAGCTTTTGATTCCTTGAATTGAAACTTTATCCTTACTTATAGATTCATTACTTGGATTCAGAATGACATTACTTCAACTTATGCAGTTCTACTGAATGGAGCACCAACCAAACTCTTTAGAGCTGCTCAAGGTCTTAGGCAGGGTGATCTATTCTCACCATATCTATTTGCCATTAGCATGGAATCTTTTCCAAGCTCGCCAAGTTAAAAATTGCAAGTGAACTAGGCTTCAAGTTCCACTGCAGGTGTAGTAAGTTAGGCATTTTCCAACTCTCTTTGCAAAAGATCTGGTTATGTAATGTGGTGCTACCTCGACTTCAATCAATCTCCTTATTAATTCTTTGGAGGTATTTAAAACCATCTCAATTCTAGCTTTTAATCACTGTAAAAGCTTCTTTAATCTCTTTGCAGGTGCTAATCCTAATGCAGGACTTGTAGCCATTTCTATGGGTTTAAAACAACTCCTTCACTTTAAGTATCTTGGAGTTCCTATCACTACAAAAAAAACTTAATCAGTCTGATTGCTCCCCCCTTTTGGATTCCATTTGCAAAAGACTGAACAATTTATGCAACAAATCATTGTCCTATGGAGGAAGACTTCAGCTGGTGATTTCTATTCTGAGTAGTTCGTACATATATTGGTGTTCTCATCTTACTCTACTAAAAGGAATTCTGAAAGCTATCGGCAAGCTATTTAGAGACTTCTTCTGGAGTGGAACAAATAACAGAGAAGAGATTCCCAAGGTCAAACAGTCCAATGTTTGTAAACCAAAGCAGTTTGGAAGTTTGGGTATCATCTCAGTTTGAGTGAAGAGCAAAGTCTTGTTGGCCAAAAGGTTTTGGAAGCTTTGTACAGACAAAGAAGACCTCTGGGTGAAGTGGATAGATCTTTATTTTTAAAGGGAGAAAGTATTTGGTCCTTCAAGGCATATTCCAACATCTCCTGGATAATGAGACAGATTTTGCTAAAGAGGAATATGGTTCAACTTTCCTTTAAACATAGGATTGGGGATTGCAATAAAACATTTTTTTTGGTTTGATCGTTGGCATGAGTCGGGACCTCTCTATAAATTGAGGGACTTTCAATCCCTAAAATCCATTATTCCTACACATACAAAGGTTCAAGTCTTGATTAAAGATAACAGATGGGCCTGGCCAATTCATTCTATAAGGGAATTCAAGGAAATCCTTGACAAATTGCCAAATTACTCTTCTAATTCTTCCAGACTAGATATGATTCGTTGGACTGGGGACAACTCATCAATGTTCACCACTAAATCTTGTAAGAGACTCTTACTGAGATGACAAAACCTGAAGCCTTGATCAAATCTAGTATGAGACTTGGCTTTATATCCATCTCACTCCTTTCTTTTGTGTTGGTAGCTAACAGGAGTCTTCGTACCAAAGACACCCTCAAATTTAATCTGACTAAGTTGTCCTCTGCACTATGCTCGGAGGTTCATGAAAACTTGGATCTGTCCAATACTACTCAAGATCAAAACAATAGCCATTGCTAGGAATCTTCCAAACATAATGTCTCCTGGATTGTGTAATAGTTGGAACTAATGATAGGCTTCCTTTATTTAGTTTACTCTAGCCAGAGTTACTTGACTTGATCTCTCTTTAAGTTGTATTTTGTATGTAGATACTTTGTCCTTCTAATGAATTTGCTTATCTTCCAAAAAAAAAATTACTCTCTCCTAAGCACATCTTCTTAAGATAACTCCTTGGATCTAAATCTAGCATTTCACCACACTAGCCCTAACCTTCCCAAAAATGAAAAGGTCATCCTTTTTTTTATGTTGAATGTAACGAAAGGGAAGAAAAAAGGTGTTAGCTAATTATAACAACAGGCAGATAAAGGCCAAACATGGTAAAGATTAATGTCAAAATTACATATTAAATCCAAGACTTCATGCTACTACATACATTTTGCCAACCAAAGATTAAAAAGGCGAAACCCAAATGCATATGAAGACACCCATTATAAGAGTTGACCAGCTGAAAAGAAAATTTCGCCATACCACTAAATTCACAAGTTGAATTAGGCAGAACAATTCCAACGTTTGGTCTGACACAGTATTTCTTGGGTGAAGTAGTCTTAACCTGCAAAGATCATTAACGAATAAGAATAGACAACTGAAAGGCATTGCAACAACTCAACAACCAAATACTGCCACTACAACACAACTACAAACCTTGAAGGCCACAGTATGAAATGTTTTATTGGTAAGTCGCACTGAACATGTGCTTTGCTTCTTCACTTCGACTACAAAAGCAAGCAACACTTGGTAAGATTCATATAAAAATCATCTATCATATCCCTCGACAAAATGAAAAAAAAAACATCATCTAAAACAAATAGAAAAATCATGAAACAACTTACAAATGAATTCCATCTCCATGGGCTGGATCTCCAAAAGTTGCGAGTCCATCATGATTCTTCTTTTCTTCTTCTTCACTCCTGTTTCAGTCAATCAGTACATAATCCTAGGATCACCCAAAAGCTAAAACTAACTTGCCTGCGTAATCATGAAAAGATTGACCAACACCGAATTTTTTTAAAAAAAGAACAACTTATCTGTAATATCTTCTATCAGCTAGATTCTTAGTGCTCACTTTTCTAGTTTTCTTTAACACTCAGATCCGGAAAAAATAAAAAGAGATTTTTTTTTCTGAGTTTAAGAGAAAAATCAAAAAAAATCAAACAGAATATTTTCGGGAAACGTTTTGGAAAATAAAATTAAAGCTCAAAGGCAGCTAGTTTGTATGTGTATGTTTAACAGAAACAACGACGACTAACAATCAGAGTGAAATGGACAAGTTGAGATCGTCGTCTCCCAATATACAATTTAACAAAAAAGAAATCCAAAAATCAACTAAAACAGCGGACCTTTCACAGCGTGCCTGCGGACTGCAGACTAACGTCTGCTTAGCGATTGATTGAGCTCCGGTTGCACAAAAAGAAAAAGATGTTAAACGAGAAGAAACGGTCTTCTTATTCTTCTTCTTCGTCCAAATTAATTGTAAGAATAAGACGTTGATTGACACAGACTTAACTCATGACTCTCTCCCTCTACTAACTACTATTATTACTATAGCTGTCTCTCTTTCATTTCAGAAAACGACCGCGTTTGATCTCGCAATTCTCTACAGGATTTAGCACACGCAAAACGACAGCGTTTGGAGAAGAAAGCTATAGAGAAGAGGCATGGAGATTACCAGGGAGAATCCCAAAAGCAAGAGAAGTGGAGGTGAATTAAGAGGAGGGTGGGGATATTAATATTGTTACCGTTGTTGTTTGCGTTTATCAGAAGCAAACAGCACATGAATAGAAGGTGTAGACAGAAGAGGGCGTGGGCGTAATTAGCGTTTGGTTTGGTTTGGTTTGGTTTGAGTGCGCTGCAGTGTAGAGACTGTAGTGTAAGAAAATGGCAAGTAAAAGCTAAACTACAACGATGAGAGACAGAGGGAGGGTGAAGTTAGTTGCGAGAACGAGCGCGTGGGGCCAATTCTGATCAGCAGTTGTACCGGTTTCTTTGTTGTAAAAAAAAAAAAGAAAACTAAATATTTTCTTCTTTGTAGAGCAGTAGGTTCACCAACTGGGATCCAACCATGTATTTTAGTTAAGTTGAAAAGTCTAAAGCATCTGCTGATACTACGAGGATGAAATAATTTCTTGGATGGCAAATTAGCAGGGTCATTTGATCCAAGATTTAAGGTTCGACTTCTGGTAACGGGAGGAAATGACCGCTCTATTAGGGAGTTGTCCAAGATCAAACCGTGGTTCAATCCTTCAACAGTAGTCAGGCCTACGACTGAGGGCTTTTGAGATTAGGGATCAACCTTTTGATCCAAGGATGAAATAATTTCTTACTTTATTGTTTGTATGCATTATAAACTTTTGGATCTCATTCTGTTTTATTTATACTATACTTTATTGTACCTTCACAATTTACACAATATCAATTAATTACAAATTGACGTGAATCATTATGACTTCCTATGTAGGGACACAATCAAATGATGATACGCTTTCTTCCCATATGGATGATGCTATTAATAAATATATATATATATTATATTAAGAAATCTACTCTCTAAGTAATTTCAAAGTCAACTCTGATTAGAAGTTTCACGGAATGAAATTATGAATTGGATTCTCTACCTAACTCCTTCGATTACGTAAAATCCACATAGATTGTTTAGCATCTATGTGGATTATGGTTAGTTGATAAGGTTTAATCCTAGCTAGTGATAACGGGAGCAAAGCCAAAGATAACTGATTATAAGTAGAAGCTTGAAAGTGAAAGAGAACTGACCGGGTTAGTTGATTACTGGATTGATGTTGAGCAGCTTAACCACTTGGAAGAGAAGAAAATCGTTAAGAACAGCTAACGATAATCCCAGCTACGGACAAACTATATTCGATTCGATTGAAGAAGACAAACATGACATGAGAACCACCTGAAATTGGCGGTCACGTACACCAACTCGCGTCTGTTTGATACTGGAACTAGATAAATTCATTATCACATCTGTTTCATGTCACTTTCACTTTTGATTTTCTTTACAATTTCCTTCAATTAGACTACAAAAGTAGCTTTTCTTTGTAGATTCCCATTTTCCGAATTACAGTCAATAACTAAAGGTATCTCGCTGGTGAGTTGGAAAGGAGTCGATGGATAAGGAATAAAAAATGAATGGTTACAAAGGTAATAGTTTGATATTTCGAGATATGCTTTTTATTTAGTAGAAGCATGAAACTCATTTTTTAATAATGACTCTTTTATAAATATTTTTAATATTAATTAATTAAATTTAATTAATTAATTAAAATATAACTAACTGATTAATTAATTAAATAAAATATAACTAATTAAAATATAATTATTTATTAATTAAAATATTTTAATTAATTAACTAATTACAATATAATTAATTAATTAATTAATTACTTACAATAAAATTACTTAAAATATAATTCATTCGTTAATTAAATGCATGCTTAGATAAAGGCGTTGTGACTTGAGTAGCCAGTACGAAGTGTTTCCACATAGAGCTTTGCTCCGTGATATATGTGTGTGCACATAGAGCTATGCTCCGTGATTCTGTTCTGATTGAACCCTATGGGCCAGTATTTGTATAAGTATGTGATAGGCACTCAGTCACAATAATAAGAACGCATGTGAGACATATAGCATTCATATAAGATTGTAATTCATGAATGTTTTGCAAAGCTGTAATGAGTGACCATATGTTATACCTTGTTATGTGAGTGTCTAAAAAATAATTATATGTTCTGAATGAATATCTGTGATATATGTGATGTTTGTATGTAATCCGGTGAAATCATCAATGATGGTTCACTCACTGAGTTGCAAAACTCATCAAAAATTGCAATGTGGCTTTTCAAGTTCTAAGGAATTATTCAGCTAGGCTAAATGGAATATAGCCACTAAGGTCTGATATGGATTAGGGGTCGGGATTAGTTTGTACCTGCACATGTCTTCATTGATTTTATTTTTGAATTATGTTTAGCAAGAATTGTACAAAGTTTATGTAAATGCTTTGGTAAGGAAATGACTTTATGATTTCAAGTGTTTTGTATCTGAAATGGGCCCAAATTATTGTGGAATACTAATGTTTGTAGCAATTGTAACTTGTAAATGGAATTGTTTTTAAATGAAATGGGCCCAATTTGATTAGTAATTTGCGCTTACATGTACCTTGATTTAAAGAAACAAAATTTTTGTGATAAATTTTGACTGAATGATCGTTCTAGCATGCCACCCTTGCGGGGTACGTACTCGAATATCACCATGGATGTCGGGTACCTGTCTTGCGAGAGTGGGGTGCTATAGAATTGGTCTTCGAGGTCTTCATGAAAGTTGTAGATCTCAAAGTCCTCTTTCCAATGGTCTAAAAATGAGATCCATCCGACATTATTTGTGAAAGTTATGGAAGCCAAAATAGGTTCGTTTTGAATAAGGTCATAAATATGGTTGTTTCTTTTGATCATAACTTCTTCTCTAGACCTTCTAATGACTTGATTATTAAATCAATAGATTCCTACGACATTTTTCTTTCTCTCTATGAAAATTTGGAGTAATTGGTGTTGAATTGAAAAAGATTGATCAAATGAAAGTGTGAGAATCAGTTGGAACAATGTGAATAGGATTATTCTTATTGGGCGTACTTCAGTGTTTTGATTATATTTAGAGCTGTAGGATTCCAATTAAGATGTTTTTTTATTTGGAGTAAACTAGAGAAATATGGATACAAATCATATGAAGAAGCTGAATCTTGATTCAGTCTCTAAGGTGTTTAATTTCTAGATGGAAGTTGGATATAGTACGCTATTTTTGGATGAGAACAATCCAAAAATGTTTAAGGTATATCTTCCAAATTAATAAATGAAATTAAGTGATGTTGGTGTCAATGGAAAGATGAGACATAGAGGAACACTTTTCTAGAAGAGAGTTTGACCAAATTACTTCATTTTCACCTTCTGGTTGTATGTGAACAGCAGACCCGAAAAGGGTGTTTTGGAAAATCTGAAAGTAAGCTAGTGAATAATGAACTGTGATTTCAATGGTTCTAGCGAGGCTTAAACCTAAGTATAAATTATACTTAGATTAGTTTTGACATAAGATCGATTTTATGATGGAAATTTTCCTGGGATTATCGTGAACACGTATTGTACATACTTCATTTCAAACATGTGCATTATTGAATACTTATGATTATGTAAATTATGATATTGTGCACATTATTTTTATAGAGAAACAACTGGAACTTCAACCTCCAGACGTTGCCGGATCTTCTAGGCATTAGCTTCGGGAGCAGCTAGTGAGTAACCTAGGCGGTTTCTCTCAATTATTGTTTGCTTATATTGATGTTTTAAGTAATGAATGAATGTGATTTGATTGTGGCTTCCGGACAGAAGGTCCAATGATTGTGTGAGTTGGATTGAGATATTGAAATGTTGCTGGAACGTGAATGTGAGACCTTTGTGCTTTATAATGTGATCGATGTGGTACATGCTTCCATTTGTGAATGTATAATCAGATAATAGCAATTGTGACCAGAGTCGCCACCGATTAGAGCTTAAAGCTCAACTAGTGAAACTGAGCCCCGAGCTCAAAAGTGATTCAGAACCTTAGGTTCAACATTTAATGAGCCCTATATGGGACAGTTCAGGCACTCGGTCACAACAACGTAATAATTGGAAAAGTGTCTCATAAGCATTTCATATGCATCTTGTTAAGTGTGTTTGATTAATTGTAATGTAGAATTGCTTATGCTTAAGTGAAAATGTGATATGTAAAGTAGTGAATTAATTGATATGTGAATTGTTGTGTTGCATGAATTGAGTGAACCATCGATGATGGTTACCTCATTGAGTTCGCAAAACTCATCAAAATTGTAACGTTGTCCTTTCAGGACCGAGAGACGAATCTAGCTACTGAGAGACTCTACTTGTCATGTAAATTGTGATTTAGCAAGCAAAGTCATGGCTCAAAGGTCGGTCAACTGGGATTTTTGAACAAATTAGTTAGACTGTACTTATTTTCCTCATTCATGTAGTATTATTGTATTAGGTTTTTGATGATGTACCTATAGAAAATGTTGAAAGACAATGTAATAATCAATTTTGTGAAATGAAATGAGGAAAAAGTTGGTTTTGAAATATTGTGATCTTCTTATGATGCTTTTTAAGTAAATTATGATACCATGCCATATGAAGTGAATGTATAGATCGAATATATCTTGCCCTGATCATAGGATATATATCGGAATGACCTTCGGGCATCCCGATGTGTACCCTGCAATAAGGGGGCGCTACACCACTAAAGACAATTAGTTGAACTCTTGAATTACTAAATATTATGAGAATACATGTTTCAAATAATATATCCAATTTCAAACTCTGTTATGAACCATATTATAGCCATCCGCACAATAAAGTATAAAATTACCATTTTGCCTATAATTGGTTTTTCATTCTAGATCTCCCACTTTACTCTATATGGTGATTAATAGACAAGATCTCATCTTGGTGTTAACACTTGATGGGTAGCTAGTTCATCAAACTACTGATGCTAGTTTATTGACCAATCTCCACAAAACATCTAGAAGTGATTATATCACTATAAACTCTTTATTTAAGTGCATATTCCCTGATACATGTTTCAATTAATAATTCTAACATGCATACTCTAGTTTGATATTCTGTAAAAATCCTTTCCGATTATATCAAGAATTTTAATGAAACACATATGAGTTCACCACGCATCAAAATCGTGGTTCACAATAACAGAATGCTAAATGTTTTAAGATCAAAAAAATGACCTACTTTAATCTTTGAAAAATATGCGTGATTTTAGATTCATTTAATAGTGCCATTATTGATAGTCAAATACTATCATGATATAAAACCCACCATTCCCTTGAAGTAAACTCTTTTACTTACATGGAGATAAACCGCAACATTACAGCCTAAACCATAATCAAACGACTAATTTGATTATTCAACCGTGAATCAACTAATTTAGATTTTAATAATATACATGTTTTCCATAAATCTCCATGTATATGTTTATTACTTGCAAAAGAATCTTGGTATATTATGACTAGATATATAATGCTCATATAAATAAAACCAAATTCTTTTGTTTTATTAATAATAAATATTTTCATTACAAAGTAACTGGAAGAAGATTAAGCTATATGTAGATACACTTGCTTTCTAGGGCACTATATTTATATAACTCCAACAAACACAATTGTAAGACATAAGGAAAATGATAAAAAAATTGCTGGAAAGGAGGTATTTGTTGTAACTGATGGTGGAAAAGAGGTATTTGTTGAAGTTGATGGTAGAAAAGAGGCTATAGGGCTAGCTGTTGATAGTAAATCAATTATTATAGATGATACTTCTAAAGAGGACACTATTGTGGATGAGCAACCAGCTAGCTCTAACGATCCTCTCAATGGTCTTGATCAAATGGTTGATAATTCTTCACATTAAGGATGATAGTCCTCTTAATAGGGAATTTTGGATAGCTACTAAAAGTAAATCCAACAGGAGTAAAGGTAAGGGCTCTAAAAATAAGATCTTTTGATTTGTGAAAGTCATCGCATGGAATATAAGGGGGATCAATTGCCCTAAAAAGCTTTCTGCTTTAAAGGATTGTGTCTATAACATAAAACCATGGATTTTTGCTCTTTTTGAAACCAAAATCAAACTTGAGAATATTAGACTTCTTAATAAACTGGGCTTTAGGTAGAATTTTATCTCCACCTATCAAACTCATAGTTTGGGAGAATCATTATTAGATATGACCCTTCTTTGGTGGATGTCCACGTTTTTGAGACAGAGATGCAAGTTATTCACCTGAAATGTAAACTTCTTAAGGTAAATGTTGATCTCTTTTCTTCTTTTATCTATGGTGTTAATTATGTTTTCCAATGGAAACTTTTATGGGTCAGCTTATCAGAGTTCCAAAAGATAGTGAATGGACTTTGGCTTCTATGTGGAGATTTCAATTTTACGTTATATAGAACTGAAAAATACAACTTGAGAAACTTCTCATTTGACTTCAATGACTGTGTGGGTAAATTGGGAATTTTTGACAAAATCTCAGGGCTATTTCTACATTTGGAGTAATAAACAGGTTGGTAAATGGGCTTTAAGAAAAAAAACTTGATCGTACATTGGTGAGTCAAAAATGGATTACACAATTTCCTAAGAGTGTATCTACTTTCCTGGATCCATTATTCTCAGATCATACACCTATGTAGATAAAGAATCTCTTTCAAAGCCAAGGTATAAGAGGTCCTTTCAATTTTAACAATTTTTTGATTGATGATGATCGATTTATAGAGGCTCTCTAGAAGGGTTTGGAGGTTACAATTGAGGGAATACACCAATTCATTTGTGTCCAGAAGCTTAAAGCTATCAAAATGGAGATAAAAAGCCTTATAAGCAGAAGAACTTCATCCACATAACTAGCTATTGCTAAAGTTAAAGAAGAATTAGAAGCTATACAAGATAAGCTTGCTCGAGATCCTGCTAATTATATCTTAATGAGTACTGAGAAGACTCTTTTGAGTTTTTATCTATCAAAAGCTAAGGATAATGATAGCCTTATGGAACAACGGGCCAAAATCAATTGGCTAAAAGATGGTGAAAGGTGCTCTAAATTCTTCTTTAACTCTATTTTGGCCAGGAAAAACACAAATAGAATTTATTCCCTTAAGTTTCAAGATGGTGAGGAAATTACTCAACAAAAAGACCTTTTAATGGAAGTCAAGAGATACTTTAAGAGCTTTTATAGTTGTTTATGTACTCAAGCAACTACTACAACTCTTTGCTCCTTCATTCAAAAGACGATCTCTTAAGAGCATGTTGCATACTTATTAAACCAGTGGAGGAAAAAGAGATAGAAGAAGTGGTTTTTCAAATGCATCCTAATAAATCTATTGGACATGATGGCTTTAATGGTTGCTTCTTTTAAAAGACCTGGTAAGAACCTGGCCCTATGGTAAAGAGAGTAGTCTTGGAATTTTTCTCAAAGGGAATACTACTGAAGGATATTAACAAAACTCATATTCGCATGCACCAACTTCATCAACAAGGTAATTTCTAAACTTTTAGCAAACAAGCTGAAGCTTATCTTGGATTCACTAATCTCTACTAATCAAAGTGCCTTTTTATATGGTAGACAGATTGGGGATAATATCTCTATTGTTTAAGAACTGATGAAAGTGTATCAGAGGAAGAATCACCTTCCTAATTGTATCATAAAAGTTGATTTCAAGAATTCTTTTGATTAAGGGGAATGAGACTTTATCCTTCAGACTCTAAGGCTTTTGGTATTCCCAAATGTGTTTATTAGATAGGTTGAGACCTATATTACCGCTACATCTTACTCCGTTATTACTAATGATATGCCAACCAATACCTTCAAGAGTTCTAGAGGACTAAGACAAGAAGATCCCATCTCCTCTTATCTCTTTATCATATGCATGGAGGTTCTAAGTCAATTGATTCTTTAAAAGGTGGGCAAGGACTACAAATTTCATAGCAAATGTAAGAGGGTAAGGCTTATTACTTTATATTTTGTGGATGAACTTTTTTTTCTTCCAAGGCCCATGGTAAATCTATTGAATTACTTATCTAAACTATATCTTTATTCAAAGACCTTTTAGGGTTGGAGGTAAACCTAAAAAAAAGCCATTTCATCTAACTACCAGTGTAACAATGATGGAAAATAAAATATCTTTAATCACAGGGATGAGTAGGAAGCCAACTCCTCTAACATATATGGCGTACACATTACCATAAAAAGGATAAAATTCTCTGAATGCTTTCCCTTGATTAAAAAATATAAAGAAGATTGAGTATGTGGTATAATGAGGTTCTCTCTTTTGGTGTGAGATCGTAACTCATTGAATCCATTATGAATTCCCTACATGTTTATTGGTCCTTTAACATATCCTTAGCCGAAGGAGTAACTAAAACCATCAACAAGCTATTTAGAAGATTTGTGTAGGGAAACTTAAACTCAAACAACCACTTTGCTAAGGTTAAATGAACAAGAGTATATAAAAGAAAAAAAATAGTCTAGGATAGACCTCTGTTGGAAACTTTAATAGATCAACCTTGATTAAAGATCTATGGAGCATCCTATTGGATAACAAATCTTTATGGATTCAATGGTTCCATAGCTATATTCTTAAAGGATCTAGCCTTTGGTCTATTCCTCTAAAACCTACCTTTTCTTAGTCCTTGATTCAACTTTTGAAGTTAATATCTATCTTAGAACCTTTGGTGTTTTGTAAGGGTGGAAATAGAGAACATACTTATTTTTGGTTTGATAATTACACTAGTAAAGGCCCCCTAATTAGACTTCCTCAAGCTCTTTAGTATTGGAACGGACTTCCTATCAACTTGAAAATGAATTCCATCATTCTAAGTGGCCAATGGAACATTCCCTCAAAATTGTAGCACCACACTCCCAATTACCATCCTAACTTAGGAAGAAATGACATATTCCAATGTATCAATCTACCTCCAAACACCTTCAACATTGCGAAATTAAGAAATTGGTAGAATCAAAATAATCGAAGGCAGATCTGGTTTCCTATTATTTGACACAAGTCACTCATGCCTAGCTACTCCATTCTTCTTTTGCTTGCTGTGTTGAATAAACTAAGTGTTAAGTCAAAATGACTTTACATAAATGATTTTGATGAAGTACAAATAATAATGAAAAGCAGACAGAAGATAAAATGAAAAGCAGACGGAAGCTAAAATGAAAAGCATACGGAAGCTACAATGAAAAGCAGACGGAAGCAAAAGTGTAAAAAGCAAACGAAAGAAAGCAGACGATATAAAAAGCAGACGAAGAAAAGCAGACAGAAGCCAAATTGAAAAGCAAACGGAAGCGAAAGCAGACAAAGCAGATGAAAGAAAGCAGACGATATAAAAAGCAGACGGAAGCCAAATTAAAAAGTAGATGGAAGCGAAAGCAAAGAAAGCAGACGATATAAAAAGCAGATGAAGAAAAGTAGACGGAAGCCAAATTGAAAAGCAGATGGAAGCGAAAGCGAAAAAAGCAGGCGAAAGAAAGCAGACGATATGAAAAGCAAACGAAGAAAGGCAGACGGAAGCAAAGCACATCAAATTACGAATCAGTCTGGGTTAGTTACAGAACTCAACTGAATAACCGTTTCTTGAAAGAAGCAAGAAATAAGAATCAAGAAGCAGTTGAAGACGAAGATTATAAATATGAGTCGGAGTCGAAGATTGAAAAAGTTACTGAAGTTAGCGAAATTAAAGAGCTTAGCAATAATTGAGAGAAACTATTGTGCGAAAAATCTAGAGCTATTTTTCTATAACAAAGCTCGAAAAACCTTTCAGTTGAAAGTA
>JANZLX010000006.1:28541869-28563020 GCA_025531955.1 Erythroxylum orinocense | reverse complement strand
ACTTAAAAAGCTTGCTTGAAGACCCCTAAAAATCGAAACCTAGTTTCTTTTCTTCTTCCCCTTTTCTTTCCATCGAAACCATCTTCTCTCTTCTTTTCTTCTTTCATTTTTCTTCTCATTGTCGTGCTTCACTCCTTTTAAACTACAGCCACCTTTGTCTTTCATTTAATGAAAGCAAAATGACCAGAAAGCCCTTACTTATTAGAATTAACTCTTTAAGTGATCTTCCAAAATTGTCCCTTAACTTCTTTTTAATACATGCTTACTTTAGGACATTTTTCTAACCATCAAATTAAAGGAATTTGTCAAAACTTCATTCTAGAGAAATATTCCTTATTGTCTCAATTTCATAACGCCACCACAATCAATTAATTTGGTGCACTACGCTAAAAATTGTACTCCAAACATTTTGAACTATCACTATGCTGAAACATTTTCCAGCTAGTTACTTCCATCCAAAAATTTATAATCTTAGAAGCTGAATTGAGACTCAAGTCCTTCAGAACATTTGTAGCCTTATTTCTCTCGTTTAATCTAAATCAAAAATTACCTCATTTGGATGACTAGATCAAAATTTATGGCCAAAATACTTTCAGCTCTTACTAATCCCATAATGAACACTAAACTCAACTTCGATTCAAAAATTGAAAATCTTAGGGACTGAATTGAAATTTGAGTCCTTCAGATGACTTGTAGCTCCATGTCTCTCGTTTAATTTGAGTCAAGAATCAACTCAATCGAAGCTCTATAGCTCAAGATATTGCCAAAATACTGAAGTATGTTCAGAAAATATCCAACTCATAACTTTTTATCCAATCCTCTCACTTTGATTCAATCAATCTTTTTCAAAAACATCAATTTCAAAAATCATAAATTTGGTATGAAGAGATAGAGGGATGTCTTAGGAATCCAACGCTTCGAAAACCAACTCAATCGGATGTCGGACGGAAAAGATATAAGCAAAAGACTATCGAATGTTCATCATCTTGCTATCAAAACTCCAATGTCGTCGTAGTGCTTTTTTGCTACCTCTCAAAATCGCCGTAGTGCTTTTGTACTACGGTGCTTTTTGGCTAACCCTCAAAGTTGCCGTACTGCTTGTGCATTACGGTGCTTTTCCACTTCTTCTTCTTTACCAACATCTCAACTTCAAACCTCCATAACTTTTGATCCAGAACTCCAAAATTTACAAACTTAGTATCATTGGAAAGATAAAAACAAGCTCTATAATTTTTATGGAGAACTTAAAAATCAATTCCATCTTTAAAGGGGTCAAAAACTCACCCAAAGTTTCTGTCCAAGTTATAAATCCCTAAACAATAACTCAACTTTGAAAAATTCTATCTTTCAACTCCAAAGTCCAAACATGTCATACTTTATATCAATGAAAAGATCAAAATACAACCTACAACTTTCATGAAGGACCGAAACATCAAGTTGTTCTCTAAGGAAGTCAAATTTCCAATCAAAGGTTTTGTCCACTAATAATCATGCTAAATAGTAACAGAAACTTCTAAAAATCATAACTTCACATTTCATGGTCAAAAAATTGCATACTTTACATCAATGAAAATATCAAGACATAATCTAAAACTTTCATGCAACACTTAAAGGTAATCTCAACCTATAATTAGGTCAATTTTTTCAGTCAAAGTTTCAGCCAGCTAATGTGCCATCCTATATCACATCCAAACTTCCAAATTCTATATCTTCCAATTTTCACATCCACAAATAACATATAGTACATCATTGAAAAGCTAGGAAAAACTTCTATGACTTTCATATAGATCGCTTAACTCAATTCAGACCACATCAGTACATAATTTGCCTCAAATCACAGTACACACAAACTTACCCTTAATGGCATTTTTTTCAAAAACAAAGCAATATAACCTTATCTTCGGAAGATCATAACTTTCAATTCTAATATCGAAAACTGTCATACTTCATGGTGATAGAAAGCTCTCAACAGAAGCTACAATTCTCATGAAGATCATTTTCTCAAATTCTGTCTAAATTAAAAAGTCAACTCTCTACTCTAAAAGGTCAAACTTTCATAATTCAACAAATTCTCACACTTTCATTCTTTATTTCTTAATTTTCAACTTCCATTTCAATCAACTCATTCACTTTACTCTCATTCACTTAAACTTTCATAACCCAAACAAATCTACTTAAATATCAAAATCATCAAAACTAATCAATTATTTTCTCATCAGTTTTCTTAAAGCACAATTTCATCTATAACACAATACATATACAAAAACACTCATTGAATTTTATTTAATATCTCTAAATTTCCACTTAAAGATCGGGGTCTAACACATCATCAATCTAACAAACAACACAGACACTCTAGTCTTTGACAATATTGCAGCAACTATTCTAGAAGAAGAGAGTTGGCGCAAAAATAAGAAAGACAGGCTAGCAACTTCGCAACAAGCAGAGGCCTTGATGGTGAAGAGAGAAAGATCAATGGAACGTAGTCCAAGTGGGAGTAATACTCATGGTAGATTAAAATCCAGGAGAAAGAAGAATTTCAAGTGCCACACAATTGTGGCAAAAAAGGGCACCTGAAGAAGGATTGTTGGAATCTGAATAAGAAAGATTCTATTCTTTAAGAAAATGCGGCAAATACTTCAGATGATGGAGGTACAATGGTATGTGAAACAGCAACGACTATTGGAGGTAAGAGAAGATTTGTTAAAGTATGGCTTCTCGATTTAACAACTACTTTTCATATGACCTCTCGAAGAGAATGGTTCCATCAGTATAAATCTGTCTCTAAGGGATTTGTTTATAGCTGTAATGATCAAGCTCTAAAGATTGTTGCTATCAACATCATCAAGTTAAAGATGTATGAAGGTACAGCTCAGACCATTAACAAAGTACGACAAGTGGAGGGCCTGAAGAAGAATTTGTTATCTGTAGGACAGCTGGATGATCTCATTTTCAGGTTGGAGATTCAAAACAAGATCATGAAAGTGATTAAAGGAGCACTGGTATTTATGAAAGCAGAGAAGATTGTTGTAAATCTGTACATGCTAAAGGGAGTAACTTTGCAAGAAGGAAAGACATCCGTTGCGGTGACTAGTCTAGATCACAAATCTGCAATGACGTGGCATAGAAAGCTTGGACGTATGTTGGAACAAGTAATGAAGTTATTTGCAGAGAATAATCTACGTCCAATTCTCACAAAGGTATCACTACCCTTCTATGAGCATTGCATTATAAGTAAGCAACATCGATTGAAATTCAACAAATCAAAGTTCAGAAGCAAAAAAATTCTAGAATTGATTCACTCTGATGTATGACAAGCACTAGTTACATCCCAAGGAGGAGAAAATTTCTTTGCGTCATTCATCGATGATTATTCTTGAAGATGTTGGGTGTTTCCTATTAAAAGGAAGGCAGATGTGTTTCCAAATTTCAAATTTTGCAAAGCGCTGGTGGAACTCGAATCTGGTAAGAAGATCAAGTGTTTGTGGTCAAATAATGGAGGCGAATATACTGGGAAAGAAGTTGATGAATTCTGTAAGCAAGAAGGCATCAAAGGGTAGTTCATGATGACATACACTCCTCAACAGAATGGAGTAACAGAGCGGATGAATAGAACTCTATTGGAAAGAACAAGAGCGATAATGAGAACTGTAGGCTTAGATTAAAAATTCTGGGCAGAAGCATTCAATACCACATGTTATGTGGTGAATCAAGCTCCATCAACTGCAATTGAGTTGAAGACACCGATGGAGATGTGGACTGGTAAACTAGTGGATTATTCCAACCTCTATATATTTGAAAGTTTGGCCTATGTGATGTTCAATGCCCAAGAAACTACGAAGTTGGGTCCAAAATCTAAAAGATGTATTTTCTTAGGGTATGATGAAGGTGTGAAGGCTTGTCTTCTGTAGGATCCCACAGCCCATAAGATTGTTATCAAAAGGGATGTTATCTTCATGGAAGATAAGGATCAAAAGCAAGCAGAAAATGTTAGCACTGTACAAGAGAATCCAGAAACTACAACAGTATAAGTTGATAGAGAAGTTGATCAAAATGATTCTTCTGAAGCTACACCATAGCACGAGGAGCAATAACCAATTGAATATGATGTTCTAGATATTCGGAGACCAACTCGCATAAAAAGAGCACCGAGTTGGCACTCAGATTATATGATGGAGAGCAATATTACATACTATTTTTTGACTGAGGATAGAGAGTCATCAACTCTTCAAGAAGCAATGAATAGTTCAGATGCATCTCAGTGGATCGCAGCAATGCAGGAAGAAATTGAAGCTCTGCATAAGAATAAGACATGAGAGCTGGTATCACTACCGCAAGGAAGAAAATCTATTGGCAATAAATGGGTTTACAAGATCAAGCGAAGTGGTGATGATCAAGTACAACGATATGGTGCTAGATTGATAGTAAAAGGATATGCTTAGAAAGAAGGTATTGGTTTTACCGAAATATTTTCTCCTATGATTCGACTCACGACAGTTCGAGTAGTTCTGGCAATGTGTGCTATATATGACTTGCATCTTGAGCAGTTAGATGTGAAAACAATATTTCTTCATGGAAATCTTGAAGAAGAAATTTATATGCTCCAACTAGAAGGTTTTGAAGAAAAAGGGAAAGAGAACTTGATTTGCAAGTTGAACAAATCTCTATATGGTTTAAAGAAGACGTCGAGGTGTTGGTATAAGAGATTTGATTCCTTCATCATGAGCCTTGGATATAGCAGACTGAATGCAATTCCTTGTGCATACTTCAAGAGGTTTGAGAACGATGATTTTATAATCTTGCTGTTGTATATAGATGACATGTTGGTAGTAAGCCACAGTAATGATCGTATCAATGAATTAAAGGTACAGTTGGCTAGGAAATTTGAAATGAAGGACTTGGGACTAGCAAACAAGATTCTAAGGATGCAAATTCACCGAGATAGAAATAATAGGAATATTTGGCTTTCTCAGAAGAATTATTTGAAAAAGATCTTGCGACGATTCAACATGCAAGATTGTAAGTCAATTTATACCCCTCTTTTTGTTAATTTCAAGTTATCCTCAAGTATGAATCATAGCAATGAAGAAGAGAGGATAGAAATGTCTCGAGTACCGTATGCATCAACAGTAGGGAGCTTAATGTTCGCTTTGATTTGGACAAGACCAAACATTGCACATGTAGTAGAAGTAGTTAGTAAAATATGACAAATCCTGATTGAGAACATTGGAATAGCTGCGAACCTACTCTAATCTGGTCAATTTTGACAACATCTAATTGGTAGAATAAGAGAAAAACTCCTTTATATTTTAGGCTTTGAAAGACTCTGCCCTAATTTAGCCTCATTGTGAAGAATCAATTAATATATAGACGGGGCAAACAATCTCATGATAGAGTAGATCTCTAAAACTTTTGCAAGAAAGTACCTGGTAGACGAAGAGCAAAGGTCCTGGTAAGTCACAAATCGTCTGGAGTTCTCCCCATTCTTTTTTTTTTGTGTAGTGAGCACGAACATAGGCTCTGAACACGAACATTGGTCCATTCAATAGAAGAACAACTTCTAATCCACGAGTGGTGAGGACGAGCAACACGAAACTTTGAAGATCACCCATCCACTGGAGCATCTCTTCTGGAACGCAGCGAACGCTTCTCTACCCAATCTTTAATTTGGTTGGGTTTGGTGAATGGGGTAAGACACAATCTGTGCTTAGCCCCATGATGATCAAAGCCCCATTTTTTAATGTATGTTTATTAGACGCTGTCGTTGCTTTGTTATTAAGCACTTGATTTCGCGTGGGAGATCCTATTATTAATACAACTTTACTTTATTTAAAAAAAATGTAATCACCATGAAATAGACAGCCTAAATTGATAGGAGGATCAGAAATATTTCAAAAAGTATTGGAAGCTCACCGACGCAAAAAATAGATTCCTTCGTATTAGATTAGAAATCGAAAAGACATAATGAAGAGCCTCACAACTGTTTTACAGACTGCAAGAGGATATACAGGATGCAATTACTGGATTGCACCGGACCTGTGATTAAATCTAAAGATGGATAAATGACGAATAAAGAAATGGAGTTGGAGGAGTAAATAATCCTCAACATACCTAAGAAGCTTGGAAAAGCGAATAAACCTATGTTTATATCTTCCACGAGGTGGACAAGACGATGACAGTGATAACTGCGGAAGCAGCATAATATCCGTTGCTACATGCAATATGAGTGAACTGGCATAAATTCGATTTGTTGGACCTGAATCAGACGTAACCTCCCTTAAATTCTCAGAGTAATCTTTCTTGTTCGTTATGACGATGTGTTATTCTCATCTTCTTCAGCAACCCAGTACTGTTTAACAGCAAACAACATTTTCTCCGGGACAAGAGGGCCATCCTCATGATCAACTAATTTCGTATTCCATCTCATTCCTCCAACAACTCTCTTCACTTTGATTAGCACATCCAATTGATCACGGACTATGACTGTTCCTTCTGGCCTTAAAATCCGATCCATCTCCAGCAGAATGTCTTCCATACTGCACCTGCAGTAATCACAAAAATACTTTCTCCAGATTCCAGGTTAAACACAGTATGACAATATTTGACCTAGAGCTAGAGAGACCCTGGTTTATCTGAACGAATAACAAATGTTTTTTTCTTTTTATGTTTCTCAGTTGCAAGTTTGTATAAGCAAGCTTCCATCACTCGTAAATAGGGGATCATCGTAAACAAAAGACCTGATTTACTACTGTTAGTACTAAGAAGAAAAGATGTATAACTTACTTGTCTTTGTACAAACTAAAAACACTATTTGCATGAATAAGGTCATATGTCCTTGGGTATGTAGAGAAGGCTTCACACCTGGTAAATGTCAGAAGAAGATTATGAATTAGACAATGCCTCTAATAAAATGAAGAGGCCATGTTAAGTATCATCAGGGTCAATTAAGTTCTTTAGAAAGGATAACTCACTTTAGTATTAAGGGTGATTTTAGCAATGTCTATAAATTCCATAACATTCTTTAATTTTTTGTTGCCGAACATTGGATCCAGTTCAAGAAAGGAATGCTAGAGGAGGAATGAGATGGAAAAGAGATATATTATAGGAATTACCAATCATGATATATGCCAATCAAACCACGCTCATAAATGACGCCCAAAGTGTCTTTCTCGGCTATTGTTGGCATAACGTTCATAACCCACAATTTTGGAGATTCAAGTGCTGCAGCAAAACCTCCCATACCAGCATTCATATCCATGATATTGCGGTACCTCCCAGAGTCAATGATTTTGTTTGTCCTCTTATAACCATTGACATGTTTCTTCCATGTCCGATTGTCCTCCAGATAGGCCTCAACAGATATCCCAGGAATGGAGCCACTGGATATTCTGAGAGGTACAGCATAAAGTCTTTCAGGAAATGGTCTCCAAGCTCCGTTACTATCTGGATAAGGTGTCACGCAGGCTTCCATTCTTTTATACCTATTTATGATCCAAAGCCAAACGCTAAGAAACAATGTGTGGTAATCACAGCTGAAACATGCTACTTTGAATAATCAACATGTGAAACTTTGCTACTGGAGCAACACAACTTCTTTAATAAAAGTTACGATTCTGACTTTTCCTATTGTGTCCCAGAAAATAAGGGAAAAGACCAATGTAATAAGACAAGTGACAAAAAGGACAACGAGCAAGAATTACCATTACTTACTCGTTTTGTCCAGGCGAAATAACTTCATATATTATCATTACTTGGAATCAAGTTCTTCTAAGAAGAAAATGATTGTTTTTTGTCCAAGAAAGTGCAACAAACGACCTCAAATTCACAAATGACATGCCTTGGAATTGTTCTCACCAGACATCATCAGAATTTATGGACTGACAAATTGTTGGTTGGTTATCTTGCCAAGGGCAAGAATCTTTGTTTATTCTCTTCTGCCAGATTGCTATTTCACCAATCTCCTGTTTCTTTTCCCAACAAAGGAGTTTGGCAACGTCTTCAATCTTCTTCTGCTCCTCCTCAAGCTCCTCTTTAGGACGCTGCCATGCTTGGTAATCTATCCTCCAGTTAATAGGAGGACCAGAAAGGACCCAATAGCCACCAGGTCTGAGAACACGATCAACTTCCATCATGTATATCCCACCTGTAAAAAAAAGAACGAAGTTATGATCTTATCTGAAACTTCCATCACTACTGTCCCCAAATGAGAAAGACATTAATCCTAACAAAGGTTAGGACCATGAAACCATTTCAAATGTAAGTCATTCATCACCATCTGATTGAAAATGGTTTCCTTATTCTGGCCAAGTTCAAAGAGACTAGCATCTGCAAAATTACGGGATATCCAGCTAAGACACGGAAATTAACAGCTCAAGATGTTTTAGCTGGACCATACATCAAAATATAGCGAAAATATTAATTCACAGGAAATGTCATTATGTTCAGCATGTGGTCATTTCTGCTTTGCTCAAGAAGACGGACATCACACAGCAAACTCAAAGCAATCATCCTCACCGTTGGCACCCCATGGAATCAAACAACGCGAACAGTGGGCCATGTCAAAGGCTCGCGAAGGATATGGCAGCTTGATAGTTCCAAGAACGCCAATAGTGGCTGGAACACCTCGTTCCAATGCAAATTGAACTTGTGCTTCATGAGAATCTCTGGGGGCAAAGGACATCGCTATAACGTTCTTTTTGAAAAGGTAAGCCCCCCAACTTGCAACCTATGCACAAAAGCAAATCGTGAGGAGGAAACCAATAAAGAATGGCGCTAAATGTTCAGAAATATAAATGAGAATGAGCAGTTCATATAAGAATGCATTATGGAAGCGAAAGAAAAGTAAGGACCGCATACCCCACATCCAGTGTCCAACGCAGTTCTAACCATTCCATTGTCCATTGGGATCACAGAAGCAAGCTGATTAATGTATGCATCTGCCCCATGAGGGAATTGAGTTCCTCCACCAGGGAACCTAAACACATTGCCCTCATACTGTATCCAATTCTGAACAGCCTTCTCAACTGTCAAGCTCTTGTAAGGTGCATTTGCGTATGGTACATAGTCGCGACTCTTTGGCCATGGAAATGGGGTCGCATACCCTTTAGGTGCAGGAATAAGGCAATGCAACTTCTCCTCTTCTGGAGGACAATGTCGTTCCCTATATACCATATTATCTCTCGGAAAAGCCATTGCTCTCATTTGATCATGACAAGGCGTGTAGTCTGTATACTTGGCCTCACAAGGCTTGACCTCCTTGACTTCTGAATCAGAACCATCAAGCATGCCTCCGTCACCACTTGTCTCGTAATTCAGATTGTTAAGAACAGAACAGTCTTTCCGATTAGTAATCTCCAGAGCTATGCTATCACCCTTCCCAAAACCACTTTTTTTCCAGACACCCAATATGTAGAAGAAAAAACACAAGCCAGCTGCAACAGCAATCGACAGTGACCTCCTACTTCTCTGGTCTCCTGGATTCCCTTTTGTGGCCATGAGGCACCTGAAATGCATTTACTTCTTTGTATAACTACGTGATAAATAGCTAGAACAAATCACATAAGAAAGATAATACCGAAAGAAATCCAAATTCAAAGTTCCTAATAGAAGGAGTTATGAGATAATCAAATAAAACCACCCGGTTTATGGTTTCTCAGGGACTAAAAACCTTGAGAGACGTACACTTCCAGGCAAAAGCAATCAAAGTTGAAGCCCTGTTTTCATCAAATTGTTTAACGAAGATTCTAAACTCTACAGATGTATGTTAAAACAATAAGAAAGGATTCGACTATAAATTAGGACAAATTCAACGGCTTGACAAGTCAGCGTTAATACCGGTCCTGCTACACTTCTCTCAAAGAATGATTCAACTGAAATAAAAATAATGTAACAAATCCTTTATAAACAAGGCACCATTAAAGACACCTTAACAGCTATAGAGAGAAACAATAAATGAATAAACATCCACATGAACGAGAAACACAAAAGAAACAAAAACAAAAACAAAAAATTCAATCTTTTAACATCTCCAAAATGAAGAAAGTGAGTGGCTTCACGTCAAAAATTATTACTTTCCGTTTCATTGCAGAGAAGAAGAAAAACAGAAAGCACTCGAGGGGTGAAGTAAAT
This sequence comes from Erythroxylum orinocense, assembly GCA_025531955.1. Taxonomy (NCBI): domain Eukaryota; kingdom Viridiplantae; phylum Streptophyta; class Magnoliopsida; order Malpighiales; family Erythroxylaceae; genus Erythroxylum; species Erythroxylum orinocense. The sequence continues at coordinate 28,552,892 of JANZLX010000006.1, read as the reverse complement.
TATTCAAGTCCAGCCAGAGCAGTATAGCGTCAAATTTGGACAAAATCATACACAAGACAAACAACTTACTGCGAAAGAAACTGAGGAGCAAATGTATCTTGATCTTCACAATGAGATGCTAAGAAAGACAGAATATGGAATGGGAGTGAAAGTGGTAAGAGGAGGATTTAGATTTGCACAATCTTAGGAACAAGAATGCCACTTACGCCATTCATTTCTTGCCATTGGACGCGGCTGTTATTAATGTAAAACCCATATCTATGAAGAATTTCTTCGGTAGTTATGATACGTGTGAGTTTCTCGGTACAGTTTTTCTGTTAGATTGTCTGGTGCCCAATCACAGGCCGCCACTTCAGTTTCCTCTCCATGTCTTCCTCAGAAGTCACACTAACAGGCGTGCTTAGTTTTGCCTTTCCCATTTCTCATGAAAGTACATTAAATTCAGCTACTTATCCGTTAGAATTCAACCAAAATAGTTTTAAATTTTCAATTTCATGTTATAGATATTAGATGTAAAAAGATTTAATCTATTTATTACTTTTTCAGGTATCAAATTCTAATAGCTATGAAATCATATATTACTGATTTTTTTAACTCTGTTTCACTATTTCAATAGAAACCTTCTTTAAAAAAAAATTCTACGACAATTATTTATACTTTTCAAATGTTTAAAATAAATTATTTTATTAAATTAGGCATCAGTTCTAATTCGCATTATAATTTTTCAATACACGGATAATCACATCACAAAGGATAATAAAGTGGTATCTGCTAGAAACATTAATTTTAGTGATTTATTATATTTATATATACTTAATTTTAAAATATATAATACTTCATATGTAGTATTAATTAATTAATTTTTAATATTATTAATTATTATAATTTATTAGGACTTTCATTATGTTTGTATTTATCATATAATAATAATACTAATAAATAGTACGATCAATTTTATTTTTTTTAATTGTACTCTTATAAATCAATACCAATTATCCTATTTATTTTTGTTACATGTCATTACTTATAACAAAAAATATAAACAAACATTTAATATGTAATATTAACTCATTTTATTATTGTTGTTGTTATTGTTAATGTTGTATTATTATTATTATTATTATTATTATTATTATTATTATTATTATTATTATTATAGCCATTTTAACATGATAGTAAATTAAATCTTTCATTAATATTTTATTTTACCATATAATAATACTTAAAAATAAGATGACCAAATTCTCCTTTTTGCTTATAACTTATTTTCTATACGTGATTAATAAAAATTTGATTAGTTTGTGATCGAGTGTTCGATGTGTGTAAGTTTTAATAAATACCCTCAACAATCTACAAGTACGTTGTTTGTTCCCGTAGTACCTAAGATGTCAATCCCACGAGGAGAGATAATTTAATCCTAAAATCTAAGGCCAAAATAAATCGTAGAAATTCAAAATATAATGAAACTAAAATAAAAATTCGATTTAATCAAATCAAATCAAAAATCAATCATGAAAATATTAATGTGTCAGCAATTGCAACGCACACCCAAAAATCAACCTAAGAGAATTACCAATTGAGAAAAAGGAAATTTTACCTATCTTTAATACTAACCTAGTTGATTATGAATTACTGGATTATTGGTTATAAACGATCCTAGGGTTGATTACTCTATTTCAAGTTATAACCATTAATCCCAAATTATAAACCCTAATCAGATTATGAAAATTGCGATCTATTGATTAACAACCTATTCAAAACCCTAATTAGCTCTGAAGTTGTCTAACAAACTATCATAAACCTATGCAAGATCTCTCTTCGCACAATTTACCAATTTGATTTAATTCTTGTTCTATTAAATCACATAACTCTCGTAGCTCAATGTAATTATTTTTCATTCGATTCACCCTCTTAGTTTATTACCGAATTATGCAATCATAGAATTTATCACAATAAATCCAATAAACATAAAAAATAATCAGATATCATTAAATCAAGAATAAAACTCCAAAGATGAGTTTATAACATCCTCAACATTTAGATCCTATCATCAACTATTTAATCCAATTCTATACAATGATAAAAATGAAAATAAATAGGAATTATAATCAAAATGGAGGACGGGAGGCAGCAATGTTGGGAAATCCCTAATTTGGAAAGTACATCGAATTGGTTTCTTCTCCTCTTCTCTCTTCTTTCTTCTCTTCCTCAATCTCTCGATGAATTCTCTCTAAGGTTTCTCAAATGTGGCTGATGCAAAAGCTTCTTTTGTCTCTTTGTCTTATTCTTTAAATATCTTTTGTATTTTGAGCATCACTAGGGTTTTTTGGGGGTCGGAAAGGTCCAACAAATCCCGCAAAACATGACTTTTTTAAATGTCTGCGCATCTGCTGATGAAAGCCACGATCGTGGGCCATATTTGGGCCACGATCGTCGGCTAGTGTTTCGACCTGAATGTCTCTGAAACTCCTCTGTTCTTCGATTTTGACCCTGAAACATTAATAAACACATCAAGATACCTTAAAAACATAATATTTAAGCTCAAAGACTTGTACTAACCCCTAAAAACATTTAAACACAAGTAATTAACAAAATAACACAATTATAACCTAAACACATACTAACTGATTGAATTAACAATTAGATGCATATTAAACTAAGCCCTAAAATATGATGCAATTTACACTTATCAATGTCCCCACACTTAAACGCTTGCTTGTCCTCAAGAAAACAAAATGATAAACACACAAATTGCAACATACCACTACCATAAAGTATATACCCGAACATTCAAGGACATTCAAGTACATATCCTATGATAATGATATGTTAGAGCAAAAAATAAATCCAACTTACACATGGTATCATCTAACTTAATTTAAAAGTCACTGAATTTTAAAACTATTCATTGCATTCATTCACAAAGCTTACACTGTTTCCATTAAACAAATATATACAAAACTTCATACAGGTTCTAGCAAGAACTACAAAATAAAAGCTATAACTCTTCTGACGTCAACTGACAAACCTCTGAGCCATAACTTAGTCCAAAATGTTCCTCTAGTCCAGAATAAGATACTAAGTCTCCTATCTCGTACCTGAAAAGCCACGTCGTAATCTTTATGAGTTTCGCTAACTCCATGAGTGAACTATCATTGATGATTTCACCGGATCATATCCACAAATCACATATTTCACAAATATTTATTCAGAACATGTACAATCCAAATACTCACACTAATATGGCATATCACATAATCATTGCGAATCATAATAGATATATATAATTACAAATTCATATGAGACTCCAGATTCGTTATTATTGTTGTGACCGAGTGCGTTTCATATACATATATAATTACTGGCCCATTAGGCTCAGTACGAAACATATATCACGGAGCATAGCTCTACGTGCGAACAGAAATCACAGAGCAAAGCTCTACATGCAAACGCTTTCATACTGGCTACTCTGATCATAACGCCTTTATCTAAGCATGCATTTTAGGAGATGCATCAAATATTGAATATGTCATATATAACAGTCACATATAGTGCACAGTCAGAATCTCATAGTCATCGGACATAAAGTCCGGCATTCAACTTTCGTTAAGAATACAAATATTATTCATAGTTTTCACAACAATTCAGAACACTTCCAATACATTCCCAAATATTAACTCCTCGTACTTTAAGTCCGAAATTCAGAAGAAAAAAAATCATAATCATAATACAAATAGTTCAATATTTGAAATCAAACAAATTCAATCAATCCTAGGAAAATCGTTTAGGTTGACTCACAGTATGCTCCAATATGCTATTTCCTGGATGGACCGACAATGTTTGACTAGCGTTCAATGTACTCCTCTATAACATACAAAACACATTTACAAATATCACACTTTTGCACAAATGTATAAGTATTCCTTTATGCAGATCTACTTATATAAAATATGCACAATGCATGTTCAATGGTAATTCTGGGTATCTTATTGTGATCTTGTCAACCTATCATTCAGATATCAAAACTCTCATTAATATGATTTGTACTTATAATTTGGATCATAATAAAATAATATGAAAACAATTTTGTAACCTAATTGACCACTTCAGATTTTCTAACATATTTAGGGTTCAACTTTGCATAATTAATCTAATAAGGTAAATGACAAAATTAGGCAACACTTCCTTCTAGAAAGTTGTTCTCCAATGTCTTAAGTTTCTAATGGCACCTAAATTATTCAATTCGGCTCAGTATACTGAAAGTTATACTCAAAAGATTTTAGAATGTTCTTAAGCTTTAGCAGAATTCTTATCTCAACTTCCAATCAGAAATTTAAATTCTTAGAGACAGAATTAAAACTCGATTTCTTCAGACAATTTATAGCCTTATGTCTCTAGTTTACTCCATATCAAAAATCATCCCATTTGAGTTGTACAGGACAAGACTTGGCTGCGGTTAACTTTTCTAGAAACGAAAATTTCTTGGGAATTTTCAAAAGTTGGTTACGACAAACTAAAGAGAGTTGACCGCGGCAAACCAAAGAGAGTTGGTCACGACGAACTTTCATTCAAAACTTGTCTTCCTAATTTTCACTTTCTCACTCTACTATAATTTCTCATTTTTCTGCATTCCTCATGTTTATTCTCACATCAATTAACTCAAATAAAATTCAAAATAATTCTTATAACTCATTTTTAGCTCATCAATACACATACAATCCAAAAATCTAGATTCACACATAAACACCAAAATTTGATTCTCATACATGCAAATTCCAATCTTCTACATTTTTCCCACATTCACAAATTCAACTCCTCATCTAAGTCATTTAACACATGCATTCACTGAAACTCTACTGCTTTACCATCTCATGCATGTATTCATCTCTAACACTAGTCATCATCAAACTTATGGTTTAATAACAAGGTTTCTAGCTTATATTTTTTTACAACTCTGCATTAACACCGAAGCTACCCAACTTTCTCAATTCATGCAATAACTCATTTTTAACCATTAGAACATCATTTACACAACTTCCAAAAAAAACTTAAACACAACTTACTTAATTTAGCAATTAGTTCCAGTAATGAAGGTGAATCACATGTATAGAATAGAGGATAAACAAGCTAGTGTTTTCGGTGGAGAAACAAACAACAGAGGAATGAGAGAGCTACGGAATTGGTTTTGCTAAACAGTGAACTACATGGCATTTTCCATGTCTCACTTATGTCACTTAAACAAGTCTACCACTTATCGCCACACACACAAGCCATTTGTCATATACATATGTTGCCACGCGTCACACTAGGATTGATCCAAAAATTAGTATTTTTCTAAGATTCACCAAAAAATTCAAAATATTCTAAATATACCAAAAATTGCCAAATCACATTTTAATCACATTTAATAACTCAACTATACCCAACAAATGTCAATGAATGCATGTACAATCATATGAATGTGCAAAATGTACATGTCATGTTTAACTTATGCATAACGTGCATTTTCTAATTTTTCAATAATTTCTTATAATTCACAATTCTAGCCTTAACCTGAGTAATAAGATGTTACACAAATATCACAAAGCACACAATGCAGTAATGAGACAATGGCTTCAATTTCATGAAATAAATTTAACTCTAAACATAATCATTCAAGTTGTTTTAACTTATTAACAAGCGAAATCCGCGTCTAAGCACCTTGGACTAGATATACAAACTAATCAAAGTTTTAATATTGAGTTTATTCACCTTATCACTTTCACACATACATTGATAATCATTCAGTAAAAAAAATTCTAGCTATTCCTTAATTAGTTTTCATGAAAAATTAAGCTATTAACAAGTTTAGTAGGTTTCTATTTGAAAATATTCTTTTTGTTGAATTTTTTCTTTAAGGACATGAACTTAGTCTTTTAATGTGGAGACAAAAATTTGTGATAAATGTCGATCTGATTACTCAACTAAGTCATGTTGTTATTAAGTTGCTTGGTTGGAATGTCATTATAGCCTTTTTACACAAAGGCATATATTTGTGATGCGTGTCGATCTGATTATTCAGCTACATCACATTCTCAATTAGCTACTAGCTCTATTCACAATCTAAAGGCCAGCGGAATAGTTATTTTATTTAAAATTTATAAAACTTTTTTTAACACAAAATTTTGCCTACCTTATTGTTTAGCTAATCATTCTCATGAAAATGTACTAATAATGCCACTTATTTGATTGCCCTAAAATTATAAATGAGTATGACAAGTTCCTAGGTAAATGCACTAACATCGTATCCTAATTGACTAGAGGTGACTAATTTCACAAGCTAATAAATCTTTGCAACCTAAAAGGCTATGTTAAGGCTAAATCTATTCGGTTAAGTCCTATTCATTGACGCATTCACACCATTCACAATATGTAATCTAAACACACTAACATAACAATATACAAAATACACACTCAAAGAAAAACATACAACCCTCCCCACACTTGAACATCACATTGTCCTCAATGTGAGAAGGGTACGTAAACACCCAGGGAAAATAAAACCCAATATCCGAAAAACATAAGAAAAAATACTGACAAAAATAAAACGAAAAGGGTTAGAACATGAAATTGTCATAGTGACTGACGTGGTGATGTGTCGGAGGTAGAGACCAAATGCGTTTTGATGCTGAGCTGGCTTTCCTATCTTATAATTGATTCAAAGAGAGTAAGAGAATTAGTAGGGCAATGCATTCCGAATCATTGATATTTATTTATGGAAATGAAACAACTTTAATTTCATAAAAATTTAAATCTAACCTCAACTTGATAATTTATGGTCATTAACTTGACCTTGCATCTTTGGAAATTCAGTGGGGATCAATTATGCGCAGCTTGGTTCTACCCTTTTTGTTCAACATCAATTTTGTAGCCTATGAGTAAGCTACAAATTGCAAAATGATTAGAAGGACAATATTTATAAAGTTGAGAAAACCAATTAATTTCAGTAATGTCTTTTTCTCTAACAAATTGTCAATAAAATAGGGAATAATGAAACTCCCTAAATCTTCCATCGAATCCAATAGTTTGTCCTATAAGAAGGTTAGTTGCTCTCTTTCTTCCTTAATCACCTTCATCTCCTCTACTTCTTTCGCTTCATGAGCAGATACTTTCTCGGCTTCTTCAAACTTGATGTCTGTTGTCATCTGTTTTTCGTCCTTTTGTTCTTTCAAGGATTTGAGCACGTCAAAATTTCTAAATTAGTCGCCCTCCTCCAAATTCTTTAATACATCATTTATGTTAAATTTCACTTGGTCATCACTAATTCGAATGACGAGGTTCTCTTCATGGAAATCTCCCCTAGTTTTTTCGATGTTCAAGCATGGTATACCAATATCTAGGGAATAATAGGGAGAGTTGTCATTCTTTTCTTCATCCTCTTTCCTTATCTCTTAGTCTTCTTACAATATAGGGTTTAGCATGATCTTCCACTGGTTCATCTTATTCTTACCCATTTCTAAATGTGATAACATCATATTGCTCTCATTGATATAATTCCATATTACTTAGGGCATCTTCCAGACTTCTCTTACAAAATTCACAGGAAGCTGCCTTACTTGAATCTTCAAGTTATGAATAGAACCGACATGATTTTCTGTTATTTGAGATCAAATTGCTCTTCCAAGCTCTTTTGGTTCTCTTCTATGTCTGTTAGTTTATTTGTGATTTTGTCCAATTTGGAATCCCATGAATTAGACTCATCTTGCTGAAACTCAAATAGGTTTTGATGTGCCATATGAGTACTTGCATTGTTGGACCAATAGAAATCTGGGTGGTTCTGCCACCTCGAAGTGTACGGGTTCATATAACTATGATGATTTCCCTAACTAAATTGTGGCTCATTGAAATCTGCAAAAGTCCTTTGTTCCCTATAATATACATCTTCCATGATCATTCCTTTTATCTCTTCTTGGCATTCAACTCTTAAGATTCTCCATTGTTACTCAGTGATATTGAAGTTTATGTGTCTTCTACTTTATGCCTAGTTTTTTTAAGAAGGTGAAAAAACCTTAGACTATAAGAATTAAACTAATTCGCTCCTCGGCAAAGGCGCCAAAAACTTGATCGAGTGTTTGATGTATGTAAGTTTTAATAAATACCCTCGATAATCTACAAGCGCACGGTTCAATCACGTAGTACCTAAGGTATTGATCCCACGAGGAGGGATAATCTAATCCAAAAATCTAAGGCCAAAACAAATTGTAGAAATTCAAAATATAACTAAACTGAAACAAGAATTTGATTCATTCAATCAAATCAAGTCAAAAATCAATCACAAAATATTAATAATTCAGTAATTGCAACACACACTCAAGAATCAACCTAAGAGAATTACCAATTGAGAGGAAGGAAAATTTACCTATCCTTAACGCTAACCTAATTGATTATGAATTACCGAATTATTAGTTCTAGACGATCCTAGGGTTGATTACTCTCTCTCGAGTTATAACCATTAACCCTAAATTATAAACCCTAATCAAATTATGGAAATTGCAACCTCTTGATTACAACCTATCCAAAACCCTAATTAGCCCTGAAGTTGTCTAATAAACTATCAGAAACATATGTAAGATCTCTCTTCACATAATTTACCGCTTTGATGTAATTCATGTTTTGTTAAATCACCTAACTCTCATTAGCCCAATTTAATTATTTTTCATTCGATTCACCCTCTTGGTTTATTACCAAATTATGCAACCATAGAATTTAATCACAATAAATCCAATAAACATAAAAATAATCAGATACCATTAAATCAAGAATAAAACTCCGAAGGTGAGTTTAGAACATCCTTAACATTTAGATCCTATCATCAACTATTCAATCCAATTGTATACAATGATAAAACTGACAATAAATAGGAAATACAATCAAAATGGAGGACGTGAGGCGGCAATGTTTGGAAACCTCTTAATCTATGAAGTATGTCGAATTGACTTCTTCTCCTTTTCTCTCTTCCTTCTTCTCTTCCTCATTCTCTCGATGAATTCTCTCTAGGGCTTCTTAAAAGTGGCTAATGTAAAAGCTCCTTATGCCTCTTTGTCTTGTTCTTTAAATATTCTTTGTGTTATGAGCCCTAGGGTTTTTTGGGGAGTCCAAAAGGTTCAAAAAATCCCTCAAAACTTAATGTTTTTGAATGTTTGCATGCCTGCCTAAACTAGGCTACGAATGTGGGCCACATCCGAGCCTTCTGTCACAATCATGGCTTGTAAGAAACGATCTTGGGCCATGTCCTGAGCTTCTGCCACGATCATGTATATTGTTTTTAGTAAAAATAAGAATAAATAATAAATTAAATTATTATTATTTCAAAATAATTATTATAACATATTAATCATAATAAGATATATAAAATTTACCATTTTATAGTTATTAATATATTATCAATACTTAATAAAATACAAACATAAATTCATTTTTCATATAAATATTGATATGTAAATTTAGTAAAATAATATGAATTTTATTTTTCACTTATTAATAGTAAAAACTAATCTAGCTAATTATTAAAATATTTATAAAATAATCTAACAATAAAAAATGATTATTTTTTTTATTGTTGTTATATGACAAATAAAAATTATAAAAATTTAATGAAAATTTTTAATTTAATATCATGTTAATTAAATAAATATATTATTAAAAATAACAATAATAATAATCATATTTACTAATAGTTAAAAATGGATTAATATTACATATTAGTTATTATTATATTTTAGTATAAGTCATGAAATCTAAATATGATAAATCAATTAAATCAATCAATATGTTTGATACACATCATCTATGGTTTCAAGTCACTTGTTTCAATATCTCTTTTCCTATTCTGTTCTACGACTAATTCGACGACATTTTAATAACAAATGTAGAGGCTTTGCTCTCTCTAAGCCAAGCCGATGCATTCTATTTCCTTGGATTTTGCTTTCTGCCTTTACTTCCTCTTCTCGTCTCTTAATTTTCTTCAATCTTATGCCAGATGTTGCTTGCCTTCTAGAGTTCCCAATGAATGCCCAGTTGGTTATGAGAAGAGTTTCGTACACAAAATTTTTAGTGGTTGCCTCTGTAATTAGGTACTTTTTGTCCCGAGTTTGTAGATAACATCTTCTCAACTCTTTCCATCCCCTTTTTGGGCATGGAATGTCTCCTGAACCCTTGAAGAGAGAGGTACTGTTTCTTCTGGTTCATATCCATTTTTGATTTACAATGAAAACAAAAGATGATTCACAAGTCCCTATCTTTTTGTTTTAACAATTTATGTAAGAAGATTGATGACCATAAGTTGACATATTGATTTTTGGCGTTAACTTTTTGGGCACTTTTAGTTTCTCAGATACATGATAATTCTCTGAGCTAGTTTTGCTTGTTGTGTTGATTAGCTTATGGGTGGTATTAAACCTTCCATTTTTGTGTGTTAATGGCTTTAATTTTCTTTAAGGAGCTATAGTTGAATGATTGAGTTGTCTTAGTGTTAGCCCCGGAATTTTTTTTATGTTATTAAGCAAGATCAAAGTAAATTAAAGCATTAATAGATAAAATTAAGTTATCATTAATTAGTATGGTAGCATTAATTAAGTAGGTAGCATGAATTAAAAAGGAATTAAATGAGTTAGGTGTTAAGAGTTAATGGAATTTAATGTGTTAGTTGGGCTTAAGTTGTAAGAGGAAGGAGGCTTGGCTTTAAAAGACCAAGTGGGCTTTGGGCCTTGGGTAAGTGAGTTAAGTTAAGAGAATAAGAAGGAAGGGAAATGAGTTAGGCTATTGGGCCATTGGGCTTATGGGCTTAAGTGGTTTAAGTTGGTAGTATAAAAGGAGGGAGTTAGAAGGGTTTGGCTTAGGAAATTGAGAGGGAGAATCGAAATTGGAGGGAGAGAAGAGAGAGAAACCGTAGGTGGAGAAGAAAAGAGGAAGAAAAAGAAGAAAGAGGCTAGGGTTTTGATTTCCAAGTGATCAAGAGGTTGTTTGGAGAAAGTCCAAGAGGAAA
>JANZLX010000006.1:28525560-28541769 GCA_025531955.1 Erythroxylum orinocense | reverse complement strand
CTAATACCTTAATCATACACTAATTTAATTCTAACTTTGGCATAACAATTAAACTCCAAATAAAAATAATTTCAATCTTGCTTAATTTATCAAGAAATATTTCGGGGCCAACATTTATTGTTCTTTAAGGTGGTTTGAGAATATGCCATATGTTTTTATATATGAATTTTGTGAATGAATTTTGAGGGATATGAGAATGAATTCAAATTGTTCCATAATTGTTGTATTTGTGGCTTTTAGATGATTTGAAAAATGGTTATATGATTGGTATGGGATTTTGGTTCATGAATTGTGAAATGATGATAGAAATGCATATGAAATATGTCATGCTAATGAAATTAAGTTTTCAAAAATGTGCCATATGGGCAACATGTTTCAAGTTCATGGATTACATGTTATGTGGGTTTGTGGTAGTCTGTTCTATCTGTCAAGTGCATTTGTCTAAAGGATTCTCTTACCTGGCCGCTAGTGGCATAGAGCTCCCTCGCGAACTCCCATAAGTTCACGGCTACGCAAGACCACTTGTTGAAATTGTGATAGTATGTTCTGTTCACGGCTACACAGGACCCTTATGGGAAATGTGTAGTACGTTTTTTTTTACGGATCCACCCGAACCATTTTGATGTGTTTAATTATTTTTGATGTGTTTGATTGGTTATGATGTACTGGCAAGTTTGATGGATGTATGACTTATGTGATTTGTGAACTGGTTTGACAAAGTTGAGAAATTTATGTTTTATGGATTATTGCAAGAAATTGGCTATAATCATGAAGGTTTTGAATGATTTTGTTTATTTATCGATTATAAACCTGTTACTCACGAGCGTTAAGCTCACCCCCTCACCTTCCCACCCACAGGTGATGAGCAAGTTAGCGAGTGATCAAGATGAGCACCAAGGCATCACTCCATTTTGCACTTTTGTTCTTTTGAAGTTAAAATTTGTAAAACAATGATTTAGTTTCATTTTGAGAAATTATTGTTTTTGCAAAGTTTGTATTATGGATTATGATGTACTTATGGCTCAAAATGCCCACTAAAGTATTGTAAACTCTTACCTTTTGATGGGAATGTAATACATATGCATTATGATTGTTTATGCCATTTCTTGTTTTTACATTGCTATTTTCAATTTTTATAAGGGTAGGAATGGTGTTCTGAATGCAAGGGAAATTCAGGAATTTCTTGGGTAGAATTGATAAAAATTGTCTTCTTGGAAGTTGTAGAAGATCTTTCTAGCTTTCTAACGATATAAAGTTTGTAATATTTGGACATCATAATGGAAAGATATGTTTGTTACAAGTTATGATGTTGCATAGGATTTGTGTACGGGACAGCTATGATGAATGATAGAAAATTATTGTTTTGATGAACCAAATGAGCTAGGAATTGAGAATTTTGTGAGATAAATTTGGCATTTGAGCTGTTATGAAGTGATTTGGCACTATAAGAGTTGATTTTGGGGAGATATTAAATGAAAATGAAGTTAGATTGGATGTAGGAAGCATTGGAGGGGTTGGGGAAACCCCTATGTCTGTTAGATGGACATTAGGTCCGTTTAACGGACCTTCTTGGGTGTAAAAACACCCAAGGCCAATCTATGTCCGTTAAACAAACCTTCTCGGGCCAAATGGGCTCTCAAACCCTATACATGTCCGTTAAAATGACATTCACGAGACAACTTAAGGAAATGGTGATTTTTGACACTTTTAAAGGCAGAATCTCATTTTGTGGTCTTCATGACAGTTGTAGATCTAGAAGTCTGATTTCAAATGGTCTAAAAACAAACTCAATCCAGCATGTAGATTGAAAGTTATGGCAGTCACACTAAAATAGGTACAAATCGATTGAGGGTATAAACATGTTCTATTCTTTTGGGCATAACTCCCTCATCCGACTTCCAAACGAAATGATTCTTAGACCAATAGATTCCTAACACATGTCTCTACCTCTCCATAAAAATTGGTATCTTTTGGAGTTGTTTTGAGAAAGTTTGCATTAGAGAAAATGAGGGGTCGGTTAGGAGAGCATAATTGGAATATGTACACGCCTTAGATTTTTAAATATATCTTGAGCTTTAGAGCTCCAATTGAAATGATTCTTATTTCAAATTGTGACTAGAGACTTAAAGCTGCAATTCCTTTGAAGAAGTCAAGTTGTGTTTTTGATATTTGACTGGTGTGGGCACACCACTTTTGTGAAGGATGGCCAATGACCCTTCAGGAAAATAAGCTCAAGGTTTATGACTTCGAATGTTGGGCTTCGGAAACGGGGTCCAACTGTTTTACATTGCTTTCCCGTACTAGGTTAATCATTATAAACTAGTGTAATAATATGTATAAAGCTTCCCCTACGAAGATAAACACATGACTGTGAGATTGCAATCTAAGTTATGAGAAGGATGAAAAAAGGGACGATAAACAAAGATCAAATCCTTACCTCTGGTTAGATGGAAGAAATCTAAGAAAGGAAACTACCTTCAATCACACCTTCTCCATTCTCACAACCCTAATTCGGTAATACTAGAACATTCGATGTATAGAGAGGGAAGATCCTTACCTCAGTTTCAAACAACAATGTTTTGATAAATGAGTGTGTTGTTGATGTAACAATGTAGTTCCAATAGTTGCTGATGTATGACGTCGTTTTAAGTTGGTTTTTATTGTAAAAGACTAAGGAGAGATTAAAACCTCTCCGAGAATGTTCTTTATTCTTTCTTTTCAATAAAATTTTAATTCTAAAAAAACTATAGGGAAATAAATCTTAATTAACTTAGACAATCGTCAATACAAGAATCTAGACTATATAATTCTCATAATATAAATTTAAATATATACTTGAAGGATTTGATGAAATTGATATGTCACTAAACCCTTTTCAAATAAGTTGATTTCTCTCTTGAATCCTTTTGATGTTTAAATGGTTTAGGTGGATTAATTTGTGTCTGCTAACTATATACCTTAATGAATAGAGAAAATGACTAATTTATATTCTTTATAATTTAGTCTGGTACATCCATCACATAACCAAATGAATGGATAAGATTAGTTAGCTATCTAATTGTTAATTAAATTTAAATATAACTTATTTATTAGTTCAATATTAGGCAACTTGATTAAAAATATTGTAAAATGATAGCGAAGGGAATGTAAAAACCATTTTAGGAGTAAGATACAATGCAGACCGCTTTGCTTGGTGTTGTAAAGGAAGGTTATGCCAAGTTCTACATCCATAAAAAATTGCAGTCTAAATAAAAGATTAATCTTAAAAAATCTCAAACTTTACTCAATTTTGCAATTTTATCTCAAATTTTAAAAATGATAATAAAATGTTCAACTTCATTTTTTTAGTAAAATTAGCCTGTTATTTGACCCTCGATTAATGATACTAATTTGGCAAATCATGTCAACTAATAAATTATCCACATATCATCAACATAAATTATTTATTTAAAATTAAAATGATTAAAAAGGAAAATATATTTTATCCCTATTTATATTCGTGAAGAATTTGTGGCCTTTGATGTCCTCTGATATTATCCTCTACTTTGGGTCTTTAAAAAATAATTTTTTATCAAGTTCGTTGTTGATGTTGGTTCTCTAAATAAGTCAGACATTTTTGTAAGAATCTGATCAACCGTCTCCTTTCTTTTAGACCTTTTAAATGATGTCACTGTATACAACATCTCATACCAAACGATAAATGATTCCAAATGACCACTAATCATACAAAATTGTAGCCATACCTTTAGATGATCTCCAATGCCACATATTCCCTTAGTTCTAGCAAACGAGATAGACTTTTCAGTGATGTCAACTTCTAGTTAAAACTTATCGTTGGAGAACTCATTTGGCACTATTCCCGTAGACAAATATCGTGTAAAAGAAAGGATCATTTATGGTCTTGCGACTTGTTTTTATAATGAGATATGGGAATTGAAGAAGGTTTTGTTGTTTTAGGAGCAAGTTTAGTGGAATGACAGAAATTGACAAGCATTAAATAGTAGTTGTCTTGAATCTTAACATTGTTTTAGGTTTTAAATCTCAAACTGAAGAGTATATTCAATCGAACTCTTAATTACATCAGTATATTCAAACTGACTCCTAATCACATAATAATAAACTAAATATATTTACATAATATATATAGTATGGTCCAATACTCCCCCTGAAGTTGGAGAATGAAGATTGTGAATTCCTAACTTGTATAGAAGGTGTTCAAATTGATGCTTTTCCAATGCCTTGGTCAATATATCATTGATCTAGTTGATTATAAGATCAAACATGTCCTATGATAATTGGGTCAGCTTGAATATTTTCTAGCACATAATGATAGTCAACTTCAATATGTTTGGTGCATTCACAGAAAAATATATTAGATACAATATAGAGGGCAACCTTGTTATCCCAATACAATCTCATTACTTGAGACTATTCTACACCCATGGATCGAAGTAGGTCCCTAAACCCTGTTAACTCATAAGTAATAGTAGTAATAGATTTATATTATGCTTCAACTGAAGATCAAGAAACTATTATTTGTTTCTTTGTTTTCCAAGAAATAGGTGAATGCCCAAGCAACACAAAATATCATGTTAATGATATCCTATTCAAAGGACAATTAGCCCATCTAAATCATAGTATGTATACCGTTGGAGATCAATGTCAACACGTAATAAGACACCTTGTCCAAGAGTTACTTTTAAATATTATACCAGTCGTAAAGTTGCCTCCTAATGTTTTTCTCACTACGCTTGTATGAAATGAACTAAGATATGCACACAATAACTTAGTTTAGGTCTTATGATAATGAGATAAATAAGTCATCATACCAAATGAAGATAATGTTCTAGATCAGCCCATAGGTTTCCAGAAGTCATTGCTTGCTTGTGATCTTGCTCGAGTGGGAAGCTCGTAGGTTTAACACCTAATAAACTAGTTTATGTGATTATATTAAGGGCATACTTAAATCAACACATGAAAGGTACTCCATGTCAATTCAATACTAAGAAAATATGTCAACATGCCAAGATCATTCATATGGAAACACCAACTGAGATAAGACTTGAAATGACCCATAAAATTAGCATTGTTGTCTGCCATAATAAGATCATCAACATATACAAGAACGCATAAAATCACATCATCCCTCTGAAATATAATTAATGTATAATCAGCATAAGATTGAACAAACCCAAAACTTTTAACCATGTTAGTCAACTTCAAAAACAAATGACAGGGAGCTTGACAAAGCCTATATCAAGACTTACATATAGGGTTAAAGTCATGTACTTTTCTTTGTCAAGATCTTAATATAGAAATGCATTGTGAACATCCATTTGGTGCACTTTCCAATTTCTAATGGTTCTGATAGTCAAAAGAGTACATATTGTAGCCATCTTAACAACATGGGTAAAATTCTAGTTTTACTCAATACTAATTACTTGGGTATTACCAAGAATCACCTAAAATGTTCAATAGAGCCATATGAATTATTTTTGATCTTATATACCCACTTATGTCTAATGGCCTTTTTTCAGGAGGAAGTGTTTTAATGGTCCATGTCTTATTTTTCTCCAAAGCATCTACTTCACACTTTATGGTCTCACCTTATTGTGGGTCTCGGACAATGTCAACATATCTAGTGAGCTCTACCTCAGCAACAGATGTAAGAAAAACTTTATGTTAAGCAAGAACATGATCACATATCACATAATGTGTAATAGGATATAACATACCTAAGGACACAAAAAATGTAGATGAGATGGGCGGGTCTAAGCAACGTATGGTGGTAGTGATATAACCTTTGAGTCGAGTGGAAGGTTGTTTGATGTGATGCCTATATCCAAGTAACTTTAGAGATGTTGTTCCATCCTCAATACTTGAGACCACATTCATTATGTCAACCCCTACTTCATGCTCATCCTACATACTCTCTTTATTTTCGTTTCCCTTACCCCTTTCCCTATCTCGTTCACTCCCCCTATCACGTGACCACTACATGCTTGCTTATTACGACTTCTTTGTGCACAATCAACATTCTTAGTTGATGTTCGAGACCCTGTGACTACCTCCCACTCATCTAAATAATGCAGTAAATATCCTAAGGTGAGGTCTGAGAATTTAGATGGTTCATTGTGAAAAACTAGAAGGTTATATTGATGAGGAAATGTTTATTTCTTCATGCTTGATATGTACATAACGAGTGAAATATATACTGGGACTGCTAATACTAAGGACAAATGTTGCTACTGCTATTTGTGTGCTAAAGGGAAACAATTGATCTGCTATGTGCTATTGTGCGATGCCACTGTTGCGGGCTAGTGGCAGAACTGTCGGCTGGTGAAAGGGATCTGGAGCTGTACACAAGGAGACAAAGAAAGAAGGAGGTGACAAAAGTATTGGGTTGTTGGGGATTCCATGGGTCCATCATATCTTATTGATCCGTTTATGTCTTCAGCCCGTTTATGTCTTCAGCCCACTGCCTTTAGTCCATGAGTCCATTACCATGTTATCTGAATCAATAGGTTGTTCCAATGTTATCCGAAGCCCTCTTATCACATTGTTATTTATTTTTGCAAAAGAAAACTGACTCTCAACATCACGAGAGACAAAGCTCTCTCCTATAACTATGTTATACAAACTCTATTCATTTTTAGTATACAGGTAACTCACAAACTCATTCTCAATGAAATATGAGGGATGTTTCCTTTCTACCTTACCATTTTGTTACGGAGTTCCAACACATGAGGTCTGAAATAAAATCTCATTCTCAATGAAATATTTATTAAGACGGAAAAACTCTATTCCATTATCACTTTTTATTATTTTCACTTTGCAATTGAACTGAGTTTAGGTCATAACATAGAAATTTTTAACAATTTCAGTGACCCATATTTTATCACCCATTAAATAAACCCACACAGCTCTGGAAAAATCATTGACATAGTTAAAAAATAATGTGCCCCATATGAAGTACACCACGCATCACAATATACTAATTCAAAGGTAAAACAACTTTATTATTACTCAAAGGAAAACTAGTACGAGTTTGCTTAGCCTTTAAAACAAATATCAAACATTTTATTTTTTCCACTACAACTACTGTTAGCAACTCCAAACAATAATTTAACAATTTAAGAAGTAGGATTACCTATGCTTGAGTGTGTAAAAATCCACTGCTTCCACTCAACTTGCATTTGCACTCACCACTGTAACACTGTAGAAGTAGTTAACCCCATCTTGTTGATCACCCAAATCAATCAGGGTCCTTAAAGTGCGGTCTTGTATCACACATAATTTTTCAGTAAATATGACAACATATTTTAAATTGTCAATTAAGTGAGCGATATAAATTAAATTGCATTCTAATTTTGGAACTTGTAGAACATCATGTAATATAACTCCTACTCCTAAGTTAATTGAGCCCTCTTGTACCACTGTCATTGATTTCCCATTTAACAATCCAATTGAAGAAGTCACTATATCTCTCATATTGATCTAAAATTTTCCACTTCTTGTCATATGCGAAGATGCTCTTATATCCAATTACCAACACATGGAGAGGTTCTTACCAATCAATTTTTTAGTAGAAGAGGAACCAAAGCTTTTGTGAGAATTAATCATTGGCATAAGGGTAGCCTATTGTTTATCCAAGAGCTTCAACAAATTGACCTTGTCTTCTCTTGTAAGCTACATTGTTTCTGCCGCTAATCTAGCACTTTTGACACCCTAAATTGTGTTTGCCATAGTACCACATCCTCACCTTATGCCTCCCCTACCACATTTATTCTTACCTTTTCCATAACCACCACCTCGCCTAATTGACCACCATTCAGACAGCCAATGATTTTGTATAAATCTTTCGCCTCGAGTCTTGACTTTTTACAATTCGTACAAACTACCTTTGCATTTTTTTCATTACTTTATGAAATGTCGAGCTTTTGAATCTTGAATTCCACTAGTACAAATCACTCCTCTCTCACATGACACTTGCTTGTGCCTTGCCTAACAAGTCCATAGGCTTTACTAAGAGATAATAGAGGCTTCATAATCAATATTTTGCTTCGTGTCTAACCATAGAGTGCAGTGTGAAGAGTTGTGAGAAAATCATACACCTTTTCCTTCTCTGTCGTCAACGAATTGTTAGGCGAGGTTGCACTTGCACCCTCTGCAAGGACAAGTAAGTTCCTTCATATAACCAACAAGTTCTTCCCACATCGTCGCTAAGCGTCCAAAATGAGTAACTACTGTACTTCCTTACTATTTTCAATTTTTAGTAGCCTACCTCAATTAATGCACTTTTACACCATTACTAACTAAAAAATGCTCTTTCAAGTCATCCTAAAGGTGTTTCATGTTATCCATATAGGTCAATATGGATCGTATAGATGGCTCTATAGAAATCATGATCCAACGTACGAGCACCAAATTTATGCTCCACTAATTGTCTATTTCATCTAAATCATCCACTGGTTTCTACAGAATTCCATTAATATTTCATCCCTTTCTCTTTGCCTTAAACACATTTCACATGGCTTTACACCACTCTTCATAATTTGATTCCCTTTTGAGAATCATCCCACAAATGTTAATGCCTTGTCTATAGGATAAAGATAGTAGGGCAACGTTGAATCCAACATTTTGCTCTTCTTACCTTCTCTACTTGAACCCTCACCTTTCAGATTACTTTCAGCCTCTCTCTAGTTGAAGATGACACTTAGCAACAAATAAACCACAACCAAGGCAAATGTAAGCTGGCATGTCTAAGCTATAAACATGTTGATTCTTGCTACTAAGTCTCTATTTTGTTTTGTAGCAAGAATCATCTTAAATAGAGCTCTACAGCTCAAGATATACTTAAAAAGCTAAAGCATGTACATACCCCACTCATGCTCTCTCAACTGACCCCTCACTTTCTTTCCATAAACTTATTCAAATCAAATTCAACAGACACCAATTTTCATGGAGAGAAAGGAAAAGATGTTAGTAATCCATTACTTCAAGAATCACTACATTTAGAGGTCGGATGAGGAAGTTATGCCCGAAAGATTCGAACTTGTTTATACTCTCAAACAATCTGTTCCTATCTTGGCGCGATTGCTCTAACTATTTCTATAAGAGTTAGATTGGGTTCATTTTTAGACTATTTGAAAGAAAACATCGAGATCGACAACTCTCATGAAAAACTCGAAGCAAGATTCAGCCTCTAAAAGGTTAAAAATATAACTGAAGAAGGAAGTAAAAAGTTAAACTAAGACGAAGCAAAAGTTAAACTAAGACGAAGATGACGTCATACTAAGATAAAAACTAAGATGAAAAAATAAGACGAAACTGACGTCATACTAAGACGAAGCTGACTTCATACTAAGACGAAGATGACGTCATACTAAGACGAAAAACTAAGATGTAAAACTAAGACGAAGCTGACGTCATACTAAGAAGAAGATGACGTCATACTATGACAAAAAACTAAGACTGAAGTAATCAAAAAGGCATAACTTTCAGTACAGATATCAGATTAAGGTCATTCTTGGATCGTTTTAAAGAAGACTTCTAGATCTACAACTTTCATGAATCCTCATAAAAGAATTTTGCTTCTAAAAGGGTTAAAAATTTACAATCGATGCAGCTGTCCTGAAAGTTCACCCTATGCTGCAACACAAACTTCAAATGATCATAACTTTCCACAACGATATCCAAAACTTACAAACTTTATATCGTTGGAAAATTGGAAAGATCCTCTACAATTTGCAAACAGACACTTTTAACCAGTTCTACCTAGATCATTCCAGCTTTTCCTTTGAATACAGAACACATTCCTACCCTTAAGAAAAAATTGAAATAGCAATGTAAAAAATTTGAAAAGCCATAAACAACCATAATACATATGTATTTCATTCACATCAAAATAAGAGTTTTACAACGCTTTAATGGGTATTTCGAGCCACCTTACAACATAATCAAAAATACAAACTTTTCAAAACGATAATTTTTCAAAATGCAACTAAAGCACTGTTTTACAAATTCTAATCTTCAAAAAATCAAAAGAACAAAATAGAGTGATGCCTTGATGCTCATCTCGATCACTCGCTAACTTGCTCATCACCTGCTGGTGGAAAGGAGTGGGGATGAGCTTAACGGTCATGAGTAACAGTTTTATAATCGGAAATAAACAAATGTCCTTGAAGACCTTCATGATTATAGCAATTTATCATAAAATCCATGAAACATTTATATCTCAACTTGTCAAACCAAAACCACAATTCAAATTAGTTAAACATTCATCAAACTTATCAACAGAACGTATTATTGCAATCCCATAAAATGGTCTTGCGTAGCCGTGAACTTATGAGAGTCTGCGAAGGAGCTTCATGTCACTAGCGAGCAGGCGGGAGAGACCTTTTTTATCAAGTGCACTTGACAGGTAGAACAGATCACCACAAACCCACAAAACATGTAATTCATGAACTTGAAACATGTTGCCCATATGGCACATTTTTTGAAACTTGATTTCATGAGCATAACATATGTCATATACATTTATATCATTATTTTACAATTCACTTACAAAATTTATATACAAACACATATGGTACATTCTCAAACCAACTTAAAGAACAATAAATGCTAATTTTCAAGGTAGTTGAAAATCATTTAATTCCATTTATTTGAAAGCAACTTTAATAGCTTATTTACTCAATTATAAAAATGTCACCCACCTTGATTTCCTTGCTTGAAAACTTGTTCAAGGATGTACCTCTTCTTGCTCCTCTTGCCTCTCTTGCCTCCCTTTAACAAAGACAAAAAATTCTCAATTCAATAGAACTCAAATTGGAAAACTTAAATAACCAAATGCATGAAATTGATCATAGAATACCTAAACCCATACATTTCCTAAGCTCTTTGAACCAAGAACACTCCAAAAATCTAAATAGTTAAAACACCACTTACCTTGAATCTCTACCAATCAAAGGATTTCTTAGCTTTAATGGAAGCTTTAACCTTCCTCTTTCTTTTTCCTTCTTGAATCAACTTCAAAACCCCCTTGAACACCAATAAATAAAGAAACCCTAGCTTTTCTCCTTTCTTCCCCCTCTTTTCTCCTTATACGAAACTCTCCCTCTCCTCTCCTTTTAATTTTTCGTTTTCTCTCACTTCTAATGCAAGATAAGTCTTATTTCTTCCCCTTTTACCATTAATGATTGCACAAAGTCCAATTTGCCCTTACTACCTTAATTCAATTTAATCCATGTCATACGATCATACTCACATTAACATGCTAATTAATTCCAACTTACATTAATCTTGCAAGACCACAAAAATTAATTTAATCATGCTTAATCAAAAAAATCAGGGGCTAACAAAATACATGCACGAATGTACATCCTTCCAGACCCCTCAGATCCTCTGTCTCATTACCCCTGTCTCAACCCTATCTCATTCCATCTTAGCTATCCATTTACACGGGATCCTAATGGGACAAAGGATCACATCCCCCTTCCAGAGCCACAAACAATCTCTTAATATCATGCTAAGTATCTCCTAGAATCAAGCTGATAAGAGTGTATTCAAACTAACTCCTAATTACATTAGTATATCCAAACTAACTCCTAATCACATCATGATATACCAAATATATTTACACAATATACATAGTACGGTCCAATACTTATATTATTAAAGACTCGAGAATGGTGAACAATAAAATAAAAGTCTCAAATTTTTTAACATTGAAACAAAGAGAGAGACTTCAGAAATGGACTGATGGTCTCAATAAAGAACATCTTCTTAGGTATGAAGATTTTAACCCAAACAATAATCAATAGCGTAACTAACGATCTCATCGGTGGAAAGAACTTCGTGCAATCTGGGCAAAAGTGATGCTTAAAATGACTCAAAAGTTACTATTCAAAGTCAATCCTCTTATGCTTGTACTGATTATCACCATAAGTTTCTTTTTTCTTTGTCTGTACCAAATCTCTTAATTGTGTTTCTTTTGAATTGATTATGTATAAACTGAAAAACATATCAGCTAACATGGATAATCAAATCAACATCGTTAACAAAGTGTCCAATAGCAAATTATTTTTGTGAAATTAAAATTTTGACTATTTTATTATCAATTTTTTAAATTCAGGCTATAATTAAAAATATAATAAAATTTGAAATTTTAATTAAAAGGATAATAATATTTTAAATAATAATAATTAACTCCGAAAAGGCATAGGATAGCAGACCGGCACTTGATATTCCATCTCGGAATTCCAGTTAATCTCCAATATTATAAATAACTAATAAATACGATAGCACCTTCAAATTCATGTCGGGATTTCAGCTAATCTTCAACAGAATTTTGTAAGACAACTTTGCTTGATTTCACATGTAAATGTATAAAGTTTCCTGATGCCATGGAAGAATGAAATAGTTAAGTTACAAACCGAAATTAGTCCAATAGTGTTGGAGCATTTCTGGAAAGTGGAAACTTATTGTTACATGATTTTTCAGTTCACAGCATAGCAATTGCACTGACTAAAATTCCATCCTTCAGAATAAAATTCTTCATTGATTTTTATCAAAAGCAATTTGTTGAACAACTCGCCATGACAAACAGTCGTAGCAACCGTTACTGGTTAAAATTTATCCACAGAACATTGGGCAAAAACATAGGGATAGCGGTCAGTGATCTCTTATCAAAATGAACGAATCAGAGCCCTGAATAAGATGTACAGCGTACTTGATGGTAAATTGGTAATCCAAGGTACATTTGCTATCACTTTCCACGGGTATACGGTATACCCTTGTTCACTACTGAACGTTCTCAAGACTTCCCGCCTGGAGCAGACTGCTATCATGCTGCACTCTCCCAGTGATCTCCAAGCACAGACCATTCGGAAGGCTCTTAGTTGGTTGCTTACCCTTAGCAGGCTTCTTAGTAGGGCCTGGATCAATAAAAATTGGTTGTATTCTAAGATTAGGGTTTGGCTTGATTCTGTTCTCTTCTCTCTCTGTTTCATCAGGTGGTCGTAATATTCTGTTCTCTAGCTTTAGTTCTGAAGCTTCATCTTCATTCACCAAAACCTGCAAAATATATGCATTTTCAAGATCGTGAATGAAACAAAACAAGTCAAAGATCCTCGACATGACAAGTTTTTGACAAAAAGGAAAACTTTGAGCAACCCCTCGTAATTTATAGCTCAACAGAACTCTGAAATGCAAAATTGGAACAGCTTGTGGAATGATCCAACTAGACATTACTTAGGATGTGTGTCTAGGCCAAGAAACGTGTAATCAAGGTGCAAGTTCAACATGCAAAGAGAGTGACTTCGATTTGCCCCTAAAGCGAGAATCTATAAGAGAGGGTTCAGACTAGAGCGAGAATCTGTAAGAGAGGGTTGAGACTTATAGCAGTGATTGAGAAAGACTTATTCTATGATAAATGACTCTAAACAAGAATCTCAGGACAGCCAATCCTAAGCTAAGAAAAGTGGTACTAGGACCTTCAATTAAAGGTGTAAGATCCTCCCCCCGTTCTAACCATCCTGAATAAGGAGTCGACAAACAAAATGCAGAACATATTAGAGATGTTGATACTTTTAGGGGAAAAGATAAGCGATGCTACACACAGGATGGTTATGATCAAGTAACCTCCTATTTGACGCTTAGATAATAGGATAATATTGCAAGAAGGTTGCTGACCAGTACCTTTCGACCAACCAAATCAAACGTCACAACTACTTTGCTTCGTTTGGCTTTTTCAGCTGCTTCTATCTCCTCTTGTTTCTTCTGCAAAAGCTCTTTTTCCTGAGAAGGCATTGACAGATGAGTTTATGTACACATATGAAAATGTGGTTACAACAACAATGTTACACTAACTTAAATACCTCCTTTGACAGCCAGCTGTTACCCTCAATCTCATAGTAATCACTTTGGTCATCAATAACAGTTGTACGTGCTGCAGCATTGCGGTCATACTCAACAAGCCTCTTTGCATATGCTTCAGCAGCTGCTTCAGCATCTGATACTGGAAGCAAATCTTCTTCAAGGCCAGCATATGTACTCCCTTCCTTTAACACAAGGGCACCACAAAAATTGCAAGGCCCCTCTCCTTCTTGTTCACAAACAATCTTGCCACACGACAAACAATTGCTCACCAATCTGTGTTGACGGGCTTGGCATGAACATGGCTTCCCTCGTTGAAATACAATTGAACCTTTAGCAGCTTCTGCAAGGGAAATTACTTTTCCAGTTTTCTTCTTCCTAGAACCAGTATGGCTTACTTTCTGGTTTTTCTCACTGATTTCAGTTGCAACTTTGGATTCTTGAGAACCAGTCGTTTGCATTTCTGAATTATGACTGGGAACTGCACCCTTTCTTGATTCAGCTTGATAATTGGAAACTGAAACATCTTTAGGTGTTCTAGAAGGTCTCTTGATTCCATTTACTTGCCTTGTTTCTATGGGTTGTTTGACATAGGTTTGGAATTTTGACGTTTGAGCAGCAGGTACACTACCACTGAGACTTGAATAACCTCGACGTTGTAAATATTCATCAATCACACTTTTTCCCGCTTCTTGGCCAATAATATTCTGCAAAAAGAGATAAAATGAGAACTTCAAACACAGACTTTGCCATTGCATACTATAAAACTCAAGTCAATTGTGATAGGAAATAATGCAATACTTTTGTTAGGAAATATGTCTTTCACTACATCTCCATTACATGATCAGAAGGTTTACAAGACTGCCAATCCATATTTCAATCCTTTTGACTAATAACTTGGGCAATAGAACAAAAAGTAGAAGCCAGTGAAAGAAACTAAAACATAATGATGCAGACTGAAATTCTTGCGTCTTACAGGGGGTTCATCTACTCAGTAACAAATAGAAAGCACAAACATAAGTGTATTAATGCCAACTGGGACTGACTCTTGAGAACATAAACTTGTAGGAAATTCTCTCAAGAAGTAACACTATTATGCCTACACCATTATTTGACAGGCTTTACACACAATTAAAAACCCGAGCTTGCTTCTGGTTCCATAAGCCTCAGAAAGCTTGTTACACAACTTTAATGAACTCGTCAAGCACCGAACGTCCTCATCAAGCAAATAACTATTGAGGTAAGAGACACAGAATTGATCGTTGACAATGAGGCACTCAGGACCCTATTAGATAGCTAATTGATGTCGAGAAAACACGAAACACAATCAGTAAAACAAGAACTAGCAGTAAAAAAAAAACCCACAATATTGAAATCAAGAAATGATTGTTGGATCGTATCATGCCAATAACTAAGTTACGGGGGTAACCAACAAAAATTGTATCCCAAAATCAATGTACAACCAAGAATCCAATCCATGTTAAATGAACCAGAGAATTTACACTTGAAGCAAAAAAAGAAAACTCCATTAACAAAAAAGTAATAATATCGAGATTTATAGGGAGCCGGAGAAGAGTTACATCAAGATATTCCTTGGCGTCAAGGGGTTGAGCGAGCTCGCAATATGAGACCAAGCCAGAGATAACATCCCTATCGAAATCCAACCCATTCTCTACTCTCTTGCACAAATCAATCAGTGACTTCTCTAACCACTCTCCTGGTGATCCCATTGCCCCTCTCTCTCTCTGTTGCTATTTTCCTATAATTGTTCTATGATGTCATCACAGAAGAAAGAGAAAATAAAAAGTTGCTCTCGGTGCGAATGCGATACAAATAAAAGGTGTGATCCCAAATAAAATCGGGATGAAAGCATTTCAACCGCCGATGCGCCAAACCGGGTAAGAACTTCGAGAACCTCTTGCTCTGTTTGGTTCAATGATTGGGAATGGAAGGTAATAGAAAGTAACATGTTTCCATCGTTTGTTTGAGGGTTTTATAATGGAATAGAATATAATGGAATGGAAGCGGAGGGTTTCATGTTACGTTTCATTCTATTCTAAACAATGAAAATAAGAAACCTTCGATTTGGGAGGTTTAGGATGGAACGTAACCTAATAAATACATACTACCTAATATACTCTTAATAATTCTTCTTAATATCAACTATTACCAAATCATAATATTAATATATTAAATAGAATATAGTAATATTTAATATAATAAATTTTATTAAATAATTAATAATAATATTTTAATATTATTAATAATAATTATATATATTTAATAATAAAATATAAAATTTTATATTTAAAATTTATTTTTTATTTTATT
>JANZLX010000006.1:28499953-28512731 GCA_025531955.1 Erythroxylum orinocense | reverse complement strand
GCACTTCCTTCTAGAGAAATGTTCCTCATTGTCTTAATTTTCTAATGACATCCAAAATCATTCAATTTAGTTCCATAGTCCCAAAGTTATACACCAATCATTTTGGGACTGTTCTTATACTAAAACATTATCCTGCACTTGACTTCCATCCGAAAATTGAAATTATTAGAGACTTAAGTAGAACTCAATTTCATCAGACAATTTGTAGCCTTGTCTATCTAGTTTAATCCAAATAAAAAATCATCTCATTTGGATAACTAGAGATCAAGTTATGGCTAAATCACCGAAGCATATTCAATGAACATATACATTTTGCTGCTTTTAACTTCCAACATTTTACATATAATCCATTTTGTACCTAAACCATCTTTTCCATTTGAATTCAAATTCATGAATTTGCCTTTCTTTACACATGAATAATCATCAACAATTTCTCATTTAATAGTCCTAACTTCCAAGAAAGGTTTGGGGCCCAACACCTTGCCTATGCGAGATGAGGGTTATACAGTGTACATTGATTCTTCGAGAAAGGGTTTAAGTTGTGTGTTAATGCAAGGAGACAGGGTTATAGCTTATGCTTCAAGGCAGCTAAAGCCTTATGATCTGAATCACTAGACCCATGATCTGGAGTTCATTGCAATAGTTTTTGCCCTGAATATTTAGAGACATTATTGGTATGGGGTTCAAAGAGGATTTTTACGGATCATAAAAGTCTCAAGTATTTATTGAGCTAAAGGGAACTAAATTTGTGATAGAGAAGATGGTTAGAGCTAATTAAGGATTATGATTTGTTGATTAAGCACCATCCAAGAAGGGCAAATGTAGTAGCGGATGCTTTAAGTTTGAAATCCTCAATAGTCCACGTTCAAACAATTTATCTACAGTTATTAGAAGAGATAGCTAAGCTTAGGATAAGTTTGAAGTAGGAGGAACCTGAATGTATTATTGCTACTTTCAGAGTGAGACCGATACTTAGAGAAAAGGTTAGGGAGTTACAAGTAGAGGATGTAGAATTAAGCAAGCTCCAAGAAGAAATTAAAAATGGAAAGAAATCTGAAGTGGTAGTGAGGGACGATGTACTCATGACTATAGGAAATAGATTTGTATCCTAAATATCAAGGAAGTGAAGGATGAGATACTGGATGAGGCACACAGTGCACCTTGTGCCATACACCCAGGTAGCACCAGCATGTACAGAGATCTGAAAGAGCATTTCTGGTGAAAAGGCATCAAGGGAGATGTAGCAGAATATGCAAGTAAGTGTCTAGTGTGTCAGCAAGTCAAGACTGAATACCAGGCACCTTCAGGCAAGTTAAAGGCCATTGTCCATTCTTGAGTGGAAATGGCAATGGGCAACTATGGACTTTCTAATGGGTTTGCCCAAGATTAGTAGGAAGCGTAATGCCATATGGGTTATTGTTGATCGGTTGACAAAGTCAGCCCATTTTCTAGCAATTAAACAGACTGATTCTCTGTATGTGCTAGCAAAGAAATATATCGATGAGATAGTGAGAATGCATGGGATTCTATAGTCTATAGTTTTTAACAGAGATCCTGGATTTACTTCGAGATTTAGGAAAGTGTTCAAGAAACTTTGGGGACCAAGTTGAATTTAGCACTGCTTTTCATCCCCAGATAGATGGTCAATCTGAGAGGACTATTCGAACCCTTCAGGGAATGCTCAGGACATGTGTGATGGATTTCAAAGGAGCTTGGGATGAGCATTTGCCATTGGTCAAATTTGCTTACAACAATTCGTACTGCTTGAGTATTTAGATGGACCCTTATAAAGCATTGTATGGAAGGAGATGTAGAACTCCAATATGATGGGCTGAAGAAAGAGAAAGAAAACTATTAGGGCCAGAGTTACTTCAGATGACAGTTGATAAGGTCAACTTAGTTAAGCAACGACTTAAAGTGGCTCAAGATAGAACGAAGAGCCATACTGATGCACACCAAAAGGAGATGGAGTATAAAGTCGGTGAGGAAGTCTTTTTTAAAACATCTCCTTGGAAAGGAGTCATGAGATTTGGCCAGAATGGCAAGTTGAGCCCAAGATATGTACGTCCTTATGAAATTCTTGACAGAATTGAACCGCTTACCTATAGGTTGGCGTTAGCACCAAAATTATCACAGATCCATGATGTCTTTCAAGTTTCCATGCTGAGGAGACATAGATCTAATCCCTCTCACATCATTCAGACCGCTGAGGTTCAGTTGAGAGATGATTTAACTTATGATGAGACTTTAGTGGAGTTTTTAGACAGTTCAGCTGGTAAAAGTTATGTGGAGAAAACATTCTATTAAAGAGGCCACGTGGGAGCCCTTGGAAGCCATGAGGGAGAAGTATCCACAACTCTTCAATAATTCAGGTAGGAATTTCGAGAACAAAATTTCTTTAAGAGGGGAAGAAATGTTGGCCCCAAATTTTTTTTATTTGGCATGATTTAAATTAATGTTGAGGTTTTGAGGGATTACTATTTGGGAGTAATTAGTATGTTAATGTGGGTAAGACAATATGAAATAAGTTAAGGGAATTGAAGCATTAAAGTAGTAAGAGTGAGTAAGGGCAAATTTGGCAAGTCATATAAGTTTAAAAACCTTAAGGCATTGAAGGAGGGGCAAAATGGGAAGAGGAAATTGTTGGCTTGCATTTAAGAAGCCAAAAACGTGATTGAAGCAAAGAGAGGAGAGAGAAGCACGAGAAAAGAGAAAAAGATAAGAGTTATGCTATGTTTTGATTTTTCTTAGTCTTAAAAAATGATTTTAAAGTTGAGCAAGAAGAGAAAAAGAAAGAAGAAGATTAGAGCCTTCTTTTGATCCAAGAAACTCATTAAATGGTGAAGATTCAAGTTAAACCTTTTGGATTTTTGGAAAGGTTTCGATTCAAAGAGCTTAGAAAATGCTTTAAGTGTTCTAAGACCAATTTTGTGCATATGTTTCTTTGGGTTCTCATTTGGAATTCCTATTGATTTTGGAATTGTATCAATATTGAAGAAAATCAATAAAGACAAGAGGAGCAAGAGAAGAGGCACATTTGAGCAAGTTATAAGCAAAGAAATTCAATGTAGGTTTCACTTTTATAATTAAGTAATGAGCCATTAAAGTTTCTTTCAAGAAATGATTTTTCAACTACTTTATTCATGTGCATTTATTGCTTTTTAAATGTTGTAAGATTGTGCTACATAGTTGAATATGAATTGTGTTAACTGTTGATGGAAATGATTGTTTTTAAAAGAATGGAAAGTTTAGGGAATCAAATTTTGAAAATGCATATGAAATATTTTATGCTCATGAAACACAAGTTTTGCAAAATGTGTCATTTGGGGCAAACTATTTTCAGTTCATGAAAGGTGTGTTATGTGAGTTTGCGGTAGTCCCTCAAGAATGTCATGTGCACGTTGACCAAGTTATAGGCTTCTCCCGCCTACCCGCTAGTGGCACGGAGCTCCTTCATGGACTCTCTTAAGTTTACGACTGCACAGGACCATTATGTAGAAATGTGTAGTGCGTCATGTATATGAATCTACCCAAACCATTTTGATATACTACATGTTCATGATAAGTTGATAAGAATGATGCATACACATTTTGCATAAACGTGAATTTTCTACATTAAAAATGATTTTATGAATGGTTTTGCTTGTTACCAATTATAAAATTATTAACCATGGGCTTTTAGCTCACCCCTCATTCTCCTTCTCCCAAATCCAGGTGATGAGCAAGATGTCGAGTAGTCAAGGGTTAAGGCATGACTCCAATCTTTGATTATTTTGTATTTGAAGTAAATTTTGTAAAGCAAGGCTTTAGTTGCATTTTGAGCAACTTATAATTCATGTATCTTCTGTATTTTGGGATTTTTAAGATGTTAATGTATTTGTGGCTTGAAATGCCTACTAAAGCTTTGTAAAACTCTTATCTTTTGATGCAAATGGAATAAGATTGCATTTTTGCTTATGACTTCCTCTCAAGTTTATACATTGCATTTTTAAGTTGCATAAGGAAAAAAGTTAGTGTTCGGAAGTTAGGGGAAGGTCTGGATTAACCTAGGCTGATTTAGGCAAATGTGCCACCTAGAAAGTTGTAGGTTTTTCTTCTAGCTTTCTAAAGGTTTATAGTAGGAAATTTTTGGACATCGAAGTTCAAAGTTATGGTCTTTAGAAGGGGAGATGCTTAGGAGTAACAAGTTGTATCGTCTGTGATGACATCATATCGTCTGTAAGTGGTATCATTTGTAAGGATGTATCGTCTGTAAGGACGTATCATCTGTGATGATGTCATATCGTTTATAAGTGGTATCATCTGTAAGGACGTATCATCTATAAGGACGTATCGTCTGTGATGACGTCACATCGTCTGTGATGACGTCATATCATTTGTAAGGACATATCATCTATAAGGATGTATCGTCTGTAGAGACGTATCATCTGTGATGACGTCATATCGTCTTAAGTTGACCCCGTTTCATCTTAAGAGTTGCATCATCTTAAGTTAACTTTGCTTCGTCTTAAGTTGACCCCGTTTCGTCTTAAGAGTTGCTTCGTATTAAGTTGACTCTGCTTCGTCTTAAGTTGACTCCTTTCGTCTGTTCTGCATTCGTCTGCTCCGCATTTATCTGCTTCTTCGCATTCGTCTATTTTCCCCATTTGTCTACTCTCTGTTTCCTCTATAGTTGACCCTCCGCTTCTTCTGCACACTGTTCATCTTGTATCGTCTGCTCCATTTTTGACCCTTCAGACGATAGAATCCGTCTTTGAGGTTTTCATAAAAGCCGTAGATCTCGAAGTCTTCTAACAAGACGTCCTAAGATGATCTTAATATGATATCCCATATGATAGTTATGCTAATTGTCCCAAGTCAGGTGCAATATGATTGAGGTCAAAACCCTATTCGAGTCTTTCGGCCATAACTTTGTAATGGGATCTCCAAATGCGATGATTCTTGTCTCTAAATAAACTAGAGACATAGAGCCACAAATGTTAGGAACAAGTCGAAATGAAATTCCATTTTGGGGTTTCCTAAAATAAGTTCGAAAATATGAGAAGTGAGTTGTTTTGGTGTTTGTCCTAGTGGGGGCACGCCACCCTTGTGGGTTACGCGTTCAGATGTCACTTAGGACGTCAGGGCCGTGACTTATGAGGGTAGAGTATCCAATACTTATGGTATTAGAGCGACTAGGTTTAGGTCCAAGTTTGTGATCAGGTTTAGGTCCAAGTTTGCGACTAGGTTGAGGAGTATCCTAGGCATGAAGTGGGTAGTCTAAGACATGAAATGAGCATGCATTGTTTCAAAGCGAATAACTTACATTGTTTTTAATTGTTTTACAAGATTTGAAATTATTTTATGTGATTTAAATTGTTTTACATAATTTGAAGTTATTTTACATAAAACATGAACTAAAGGTTTTGAATGTTTTAAATTCAAGAAGTGATTATGCCACCTCAAAAGAGAACTCGAGGAGCTGTGACTCGATCTAGCTCTCGCTAAAGGAGCACGGATGAATTTTACGTCTCGCAAGATGCAGGGAAACATTCTGCTTCAGCTCCTGAGGCACCTAGTGCACAAATAAAATATATAAACAAATAAATTTATTATGCACAAATAATTTACAACTGTTGAAATTATGCATTTTTTATAAAATCATCAAATAAAATTTAATGTCGGGATTTTAAAAAAAATTTCTTACTTTCAATTACCGACAGAACAAGCAAGACCGTCTCAAAAATACTATATTTATCAACGGAATATCATAAACCGTCGGTAAATTGTTTATGATATTTACCGACCGTTCTTCTTGTTCCAACAGTAATATTGAAACCTTTGCGATTATTTTATCGGCGATTTACCGACAGTTACATCTGTCAGTTGGTATATTTTACCGACAAAAGGACACATAAAATTTTCATCATTATAATTACCTACGGCCGTATTAACGATGCCTTTGTCCGTCATTCTATTCCATCGGTAATTTTCAGTACCGACGGAATTATCCACTTTCCCCAGTATTCACCAGATTTCTTATAGTGAGATGTTGATGAACATAATGCAGAAGTTTTCGACGTAGTCTGGTTTGGAACTAAATACACAGGAGTGGACTATAGTCTATAAGTGTCTTTGGACGTTAGGGACCCTGAGCAACTTAGTCGACTGGTGGGATTTGAGTTGCATTCTCTACCATTCACTTATCTGGGCGTCCCAGTAACATTTTGTAAGCCTAAGTTTTGTGCCTTTCTTCCCTTGATTGAGAAACTTAAAGTCATAATAAATGTGTGGCTACACAAATTTTTATCAATAGAAGGTAGGTTAACTCTAATACGATCAGTGATGAATAATATGCATCTTCATTAGTTGGCACACTTAGTTCTTCCTAAAAGGGTCATTAAAGAGATGAAGCGTATACTCAAAGCGTTTTTATGGTCTGGAAAAAATGAGAATGGAAAGCAAGCCAAGGTGAAATGGTCTGATCTAACTCTTCCGTCACAACTAGGGGGAAATGGGATTATTCCCATCACTCAAATGCAGAACGCATTGCTTTTTAAGTGGATATGGCACCTACACCTATTTACAGATCAAACAGCCTTGTGGATCAAACGGGTAAACGCTTATCATCTTCATAATCGAAATTTCTGGCAAATTCAACAGTCCAGGGATTTTTCATGGATCTTCAGTTATTTGCGTAGTTTGAGAGACTTGATATATCCACATACTAAATATTAGGTGGGTGATGATGAGGATATCTGGTTTTAGCATGATCATTGGACTAATTTTAGCCCTCTTAGTCAACGAAATAAGCTTCCTAGACTCATACATCGAATTCCATATCATGCTAGGGTATCGATGCTTCTTCAAAACGGTGAATGGGTTGGAACATTTCGAAGTTTTACTCAGCTAGCAACATACTTACTCAACATTGATGCACGTCCGAGGAAGGATCGATTAGTTTGGACGCACCATCCGAGTATTCAACAATGGTTCTTGTCACAAGTTGCTGATTAATGCAGTTAAAAGAGTACCCTAGGTAGAAGTTATTTGGAAAGATAATATTTTTAATTCCAAAAGTTGCTATATTCACATGGTTGGTGATAAAGAATCAACTTCCCACAAAAGACCGATGGTTTGGAGGTTTTTACCCCTTTTATATACTTAGCAAGCAAATCCACAAGAGTCAAAACCATCTCTTTTTTTAATGTCAATACAGTAAAGCCATCTGAAGCAAACTTATGGTCATGTTGTGACTACCACGCTACACATTTGAGTGGATGGACACGTTGAATTTAATCATAAGTTGCACGAAAATTGTTCAGCAAAATGGCACCATAATCAAGACTGCTTTTCATATTATGATTTAATCCATATGGAGAGAACACAATCAAAGAATTTATAAGGGTATGGAAACGAGTAATCCGCAACTGGCAGAGATTATTATGAATTGGGTCTGAGTGGCCATTATCTACAATGACAAAAACATGTTAGTTAGCCATGAAGTAAGAAGGAATTGGTCGCTACAATGATTTCTTTTGCAGACTCTAGTTAGTTACGTGGTGTAATAGTTCAAATAGATTGGATGTTATAGATAGGAAAATTTACTTTGTACAAAGATATGTAATAGATTTTGCTAAGGTAATATAATATTAATTTTTAATTTTAAAAAAATATTTCCTATATTCTCCTGGATCCATTAAAAATAAAGATAAAAATAATAAAAGTATGTTTTAAGTTGTTAAAATTTTGAGAAGGAGAAAGAGAAGATGCATGATGTGTGTTTACATATTCTTTACATTATATATGGAGATTTAAGTTAGTTGAATTAAATTCTCGTATGATCTAGTTAATTGAATTGAATTTTTTAATGATTTAGTTAATGCATGTTCTTTCAAGCTGATCAATCCACAATCTATCTTTTGCTTGCCCTTCCTAAACCTTTCAGATAAAGCCCATTTGATTTTTGCTTCTAATTTATTTTATAGTGGTGGAGACGTGATATATCTGCAAGATTATGGTTAAGATTCCTTTTATGTATTGATTTATTAGTTTCATTTATTTTCGCCCTAATCACTTTAAACAAATTGAGTGAATTTTTGTTATTATGGTATGAAATCCTATGGGACTTGATTTCAGAATTATTATTGAGTTGATAAATTGGAAATTTTATTTTCTTAAGAATAAACAAATGCTTAAGTGTGAGGAAGTTGATAAATAATGATTTAGTCATATTTTAGTCTCATAATTAATGTATTTTGCTTGTTTACTTGAATATTATTATTGCTTTTGGCACTTAAGTTATTAATATTTTATTTCTACGTCTAAATAACTCACTTGGTGTAAAAAGGAATAAACTTGGCAAGTTTGAAACAATTTAGAGCTATTTTGACAATTATAAATTACATGACAATATGCATGGCCTTATAGAAGAGTTTGTAGGTGTGTTGGATATTTTCTGCAGAATATGCCTATACGGATTTATAAGAAGGCCATATTGACACTTAACACCTACATTCATGTATGTATTAGCTGTAGATAATGTTCCATGATAATTTGAAGAACACAATCATCAACACACCTATATAACTCATTGCTTCTAAATTTTAAATTCTAAAAAGATAATATTAAGGTGTAAATAAGCAAAGGACAAAATAAAAAAGAGAGGAACCTTAGAATGGCCAAGGGAATGAGAAATAACCAAAAAGACCCTTTTGAAGTAGATATTCCTTAATCTAGAGTAAGGTTTTTATATATTTTAAGGATTCTAGTCATGTTTTCCTATATTTCTAGCTTTTTCTTTTTTTTTGGAATTTTATTTTCTATTATCATAAGCTAAAAACCTTTTGGTATCTAGGTTAGATTAAACTCGAGATGGATCTTGTATTGACTTGGTTTTAATTTAATTTATTCCTTGATTTCATTGAGATTTAATTATGTTTTCATATTTATTCTTGAATAAATATTATCGGTATATTATTTCATGCAATAAAGATTGAGAAATTATATGAATAGATATAGCATAATCAAAAGGAGTTGCTTGCAAACACAGAGAAACATTGATATCAATCTTTTGGATTAGGATCGATCAAACTTAATAGTGAAATTCATAAATTAATTAATGAAATTATTAGGGTTTTAATTAGAAAGATATTTCAATGAATCAACCTAGAATTAGATATTAATAGTCTTAAGAAAGATATTAAAATAATTTAGGAATTTTCATAGTTCAATGACCTTAAGATAAATTGATTAGTAAAATCATGGTTGTATGAGGAGTCCTTAGGGATTCAAATTCTATGTATCACTTGTTTAATTGGTTGATTTTTCCAATCTTTTTCTATGTCAGTCTCTTAATTGTATAGATTTGATTAGTTTATTTTCTTCTATTTTAAATATAAATTATAATCATCACCTTAATTATCACTTAAATAATAGGAAAAGAGTCATTACTAGTATTCATAGTCTTTGTAGGATTGACACTTGATACCTTAAGCTTTATACTATAGAATGATAAGTGCACTTGCCTTAGACAGTCTATAGATTAAAGGGGTTAAGTAATATAATTATCATATGAGTCCACTAATTGGGTTCCTAGATATAAGCATAAGGTGTTCATTATAAAATGAAACCTTGACTTGTATGTATGCTTGACTATTTAAATAACCATGAGTTATTTGGACCTTCAAAATCTCTTGCTCATGGATGGTTGAAAGCTCATACTCTTGATTAGATTAAAGCTTAAAAAGTAAAACTATATGAAATTTTGCTTAAAATTATAAAATTACAAAAATTTGAAGTTTTAAGCATTAAAATTCAAAATTTTAGATTTGGAGAAAAAATTATTAAACTTAATAGAAATTTAGTGAAAATTTTTAAAACCCCAAGGATTTTGCTAGGAAACTTGATTTTGATAGTGGGTATGTGAAAGATAAGAAAGAAACTAAGAGAATTTTTTTTTCAAGAAAAGGTCTAACGTGAGGTCTAATGTGCAATTGTTCAAGGTACAATCTAAGACATGGGTGTGTCCCTAGGCCATAGATCTTACTAGAAATATTTTTGTTAAGACATGTTATGGAATATATCTTATGTCATGGAACGCATTGTCTCACTTGGCCTTTAGACACATTCTGGGACACAAGCTTGTCCCAAACTATAAGGTATTATAAAAAAAATCATATTTATACACGATCATACAAGTGTGTCATAAGAAGTGGATTATTTTGTCCTTATAAACACACAGACATGTTTTGGGATACATAGGGTTCCCAAGCTATGTTCAATAATAAATTCACATATACATGATTTTTGAACTTTCAATTGGAATATTCTTCTAATCTTTTAACCCCAATTATCTTTAAACTTTCTCTTTAGGCTCTCGTATATCTTCCTTTGCCTCCCTACAAAATATTAAACATAAAAAGATAAAAAATAGAAAGAATAACAAAATTATTAACTACTAATAAAAACAAAACAAAAATGATTATAAAATAAATAATTTAAGTTATTGGTTTAAATAGCCCAATTTTCAAATAAAATTAAAAAGTTCTTGAATTGCCTCCCAAAAGTTTTTTAGTTGGAATCTTTTATTAAATTAATTGATTTTTTGAACAATGCGATGATTACTTCTTCATAATGATTATACAGAGTGTCGTTCAAAGGGTATTCATCTCTTATTTTGACTTTCTTCCTTACTGTTGCCTTTTTTCTTACTTTTTTTTGCACCTTGACTCATTTCATTATTTCCCTTTGCAAAATATCATAACAATTAAATTGTCTCGAGTCATTATTAAGCATAAACAAAGTTTCATCATTTTAAAAAGAAGTTAAATCTCCACCAATCTTAGTTCACTTTTCCTAATATTTATTATGGAACTTGTTATAACAAGGAAAATTATACCTAGTATTAGGAATTTTTCTTGTCCTTTTCTACATCCATAACATAAAAAGTTTTTATATATGTAAACATATCAATTTTAATTATGACATTCTCCTTAATGTCTCTAGGATGTTTTATCAAGTTATTAACACGATACATTACTCTCTTTGGGTTTGGTTCACTCCCTAACCCTTTTATCATTGAATAAGATATTATATTAATACTTGCTCATAGAAATGCTAATTTTTTATTAATATAGACACCACTAGTAATATAAGAAATATTTGTCTTTAGGTCATCTAACTTTAGTAGTAAGGTGTTTTAGAGGATTTCAATATTGCCTTCATTTGATCTTGTCTCTAAAACATCGTCCTCTAGATCCTACTCTTATGCATCTTCTTCTTTTATATTTTCTTCATACTCCGCCTAAGTATTGGTCTCTTCTTTGAATTGTTCTATATTAATCTTGTAGGGTAAACAATTCTTAATTGATATTCCCTCAATAGTACCCTTACTTTACTATCTTCTTCCTTTTAGGTATTAGTAAAATCCTTGTCCCTTAAAGGAACTTCCTTCATCTATTAACAAGGTTTATGTTCTATCCCGCTTGTTTCTGGAATCCAACTCTTACGAAATCATGAAACGTGAGCGTATTCCCATGAAATCTCCTTACCATCATCGATTTATCTTCTTGCTCTGATACCACATCTGTTAAACCACGCTTGTTTCCAGGGTTCAACGCTTGCTCTGATACCATCAATGTTGGACTCTGCTTGTTTCCAAAGTCCAACGCTTGCTTTGATACCACTACTGTTGGATCCCTTTTGTTTCTAGAATCCAACTCTTGAGCCATGAAATGTGAGCATCCTACCCTGAAGGCTTATTTCCAAGAACCCTAATTAACCATCATCCCATAAGAGTGGAGTGCCCCCACAAATCAGTCACCGTACTCGAACTCATTTCTCCTATTTGTGAACAGAATTTGGGAATCTTCAAACCAGAATTTCAATTTGACTTCTTCAAAGAAATTGTAGCTCTCAGTATCTAGTTTGTTTGGAAGCAAGAACCATCTTTATCATAGCTCTATATATCAAGATATGCTTAAGAAGCCAAAGTGTGCTCATACCCTAATCATGTTCTCCCAACCGACCCCTCACTTTCTCTTTACCAAACTTCTTCAAATCAACTCCAAAAGATTCCAATTTTTATGGAGAGATAGAAACATGTCTTATGAATCTATCGCGTTAAGAATCACCTCATTTGGAGGTTGGATGAGGAAGTTATGACCAAAAGAATCAAACATGTTTATACTCTCAATCATGCAGTAACATGTCTTGGCGCAATTGCCATAACTTTCAACACAAATGTCTGATTGATTTTGTTCTTTGACTTTGGAAAGTAGACTTCGAGATCTACAACTTTCATAAAGACCATAAAGTGAGATTCTACCTTTAAAAGGGTCCAAATTTGCAATTTACTGAAGTTGTCTTGTGAATGTCCGTTTAACAGACGTCCATGTCCATTGAACGGACATTGTCAGGCCTGGGAGCTCTTTTTCACCCGAGAAGGTCCGTTTAATAGACATAAAGTCCATTTAATGGACATGGGCGATGTTCGGGGTCCTTTTCCACTTGAGAAGGTCCGTTTAATGGACATAAAGTACGTCTATCGGATATAGGGGTTCCCCAAACCCCTCTAAAGCCTCTCCAATGCTTCTTACATCCAATCTAATACCATATTCACTCATAATCTTCCTAAATTCAACCCTTCTAGTGCCAATTCACTTCATATCAATTCAAACACCAAATTTATCTCATAAAACTCTCAATTTTTAACCCATTTAGTTCATCAAAACCACACATTCTCATCATTTACCATGGTTGTCCTATACACACATTCTAAGCAGCATCACAACTTGCA
>JANZLX010000006.1:28428991-28446393 GCA_025531955.1 Erythroxylum orinocense | reverse complement strand
AAAAGCAGATAGCCTGAAGAGGCTAAGTGTGAAAAGAATACTTGCTGTAAGAGACCTGAAGAGGCTCGGCAAAAAGAGTACTTGTACTTCTGAGAAGTTTAGTGAAATCTCAAAAAGAATTCTGAGGACTGGACATAGCTCACGGTTTAGGGTGAAACAGTATAAATCTGTTGTGTCGATTCTTACTCTCAACCTTCTACTCTAAACTTGTACTTTTATTTTTTTTATACAAGTGCTTACAATTCTTCGTGATACGTTTACTCAATAGTTTTGAAAAAGCAAGTTGTTTAAAAAGGGGATTATTGTTTTTAAAAAGGGATACACAATTCAACTCATCCCCCCCCCCTTCTTGTGTGTTTTGTATATCAAATATAAAGGTTGTACTAACGTGTGATTTACTTCAATATCTGTCTGGTTTCCTTTT
Source organism: Erythroxylum orinocense (assembly GCA_025531955.1). Classification (NCBI taxonomy): domain Eukaryota; kingdom Viridiplantae; phylum Streptophyta; class Magnoliopsida; order Malpighiales; family Erythroxylaceae; genus Erythroxylum; species Erythroxylum orinocense. The sequence goes on along the minus strand of JANZLX010000006.1, from coordinate 28,445,969 downwards.
ATACTATCCACATAGGTATCAAAATTAGTAAAATCTAAAGTGCTAAGTACTCCATCCTTTTTTAGTCTTTTGATTCTCTCTATGGAGATTACATCTCTATTTCCATAACATATAAGAAGCTTCATTTTTAACACATCTTTTAATTCTGGCATGTGTATATTTTGCAAATCTAATAAAAAAACACCATTTAGATATGTACCGTTTACAATAACAGTTGATTTGAAAATAACTTTACAGATACATCATAAAAATGGAAAGAATATCCAAATGATACAAGCCTACAAACAAAATTGATGTTTAGAAAAAGTTTGAAATATAAAAAACTATTTATAACTTAATTTTAGCAATTTTTCACTCATTGATTTGAGTTACCTTCAATAGTTAGTTTTATATTTTTTAATTAAATTAACCAAGACCCCCTATGGTAAATATTGGTTTGTTCATTATAAAGTTAGGCACAAACTCTTTATGGATATGATTCTTTCTCAACACTACTACAAATTTAGTCATACAAAGTTAGGTTTTATTTAATGGTATGTTCAACGCACATCACCTGATTACTTGAGAAGTCCTAGAGGGATTTAAATTCTAGGTATCACTACCTTCTTTAATTGTTTCTTAGTTTAATCTTTGTTTTAGTTAGTCAATTGAGTTGATTTATTTTAGGTCATTGTTTTAATTTTGAATTTGATCAATTAACATCACCATAAGTTTGTTATACTACATAATAGAAATACAGTAAGTATCAGTAATTCTAGTCCTCGTGGGACCAACTCGTACTTGTCAGTACTAGTTATAACTACATTATGTGATTTTGGTTAAAACTAAATCACATTATTAATTTTTTGGTGACATTGCCAAAGAATATGATATTAGGAAAACTTGATTTCTATTAATCTAGCCGTTATTTTTCTTTCTTTTTTTTCTTTTTTTCTTTTTATATCTTATGTATAAATTTATCTTTAGAGATTTCTTTCTTGAATTTGTGTTTGTGGTCTATTTTCAGGATTTGGGATATATTATTATGACCACTAAATACAATGGAAGGATAGGAAGGATCGCATTCTCAAGGGGATTATGGTATGTCATCACTTATGGCAGCTTTGGAAGCTTAGAATGAGAGACACAGTGATATGTATGTAGAGGCTCAATCGATATCCATGACGTGTTGTGACATTTTTTGGGGTAACTATCGTAGTCATGAATGTCAAGTACCATGTTATATATGAGAGCATCCAATTTACATGGAGAATAAGCCTCAAGATACCCCATATAATAGTATTTATAATCTATAGTGGAGCAGTTATTACAACTTTGCATGGAGCAATTATGTTTCATTCAGATTTATACAATAACAACAAAAAGAGGAGTATCGATATCTTAAGGTTGCCTTTAAAATTTGTTACTTCAATTAAGGAATGTCTCTATAAAAATAAAGAACTAGGAGTTCTATATAGATACATTGAACCAGATTTGAAGGAACATATGTATACAATAACTTTATGGAGTGGAGAGAAGCTAGAAGTTTAAAAAAAGAGGAAGTTAATGTTAAAAAGAGAAGGAAGAGGAGACAGAGGAATATGAAGAGAAGGAGCCAAACAAAGTCATTATTGATGAATTACAATATTCATCCTTAAGTACGAAATGTTCCTACTTCTGACGAAACAAAATTTAGAGTCAATTAAAGATCCAGGGGGTTTATTACTCCTTGTTATATTTATAGTTTGTTACTAAAAAGGACATTAGTAGATTTACTTAGTTTTATTAATTTGATACCTTTTGTCTTTATTATCTTATAGCATATGGCCTATTTATAGGCTAGTGAACCCTTACATGGAAAAATGGTGGAATCAAGCTACTAATTATAAATCAAAGTGGAAGAAGGACTTGGTATGAAGTATAGTTAAAAGACTCATAAACAAGTGCTAATTAAGAGATAACACAAACAATTAGGTGTTGTTGTTTTGTTTGAGTAGTTTATAGGATTTCATTAGTATTTTAATTATTTTATAATCTTAATTTTATTATCATAATTTTGTTACTTAAGATTTGATAGAGTTCCACAGGTTATAAAGGCTACGTCGCCCCTTGCGTTAAAGTAAAGAAGACAATACTAGATGGATGTAACATCATTGGATAAGGTTGCAAACCTTTTACTATCAGGGGACTGCCAGTTGTCCTTACCTCATATGTAACATCTTAGATCAACCGCTTATAGATATTGTCCGCTTTGGGCCTTAGCCCAACCAAGCCCTCATGGTTCTGCATTTCCCGAGGCCTTCCCAGGAGGTCACCCATCCTAAACCTACTCTCACGCAAGCACATTTAAACTCGGAGTTCCGATGGGATCCGATGCATTAGGCCATGAAAAACGCATCTGTAAGGGAGAGGTATTTATACCCTTATAAGCGTACTTCATTCCCCTTTCCAACCGATGTAGGATCTCACACTCTCCACCCCCTTAGGGCCCAGCCCTATTTAGGGTCCAGTCTAGCTACCACAATAGTTCAGGTACCAGCTCTGATAGCCCTTGTAATAGCCCAGATCACCCACTTACAAATATTGTCCGCTTTGGGCCTTGGCTCAGCCAAGCCCTCACGGTTTTGCTTTTCCCGAGGCCTTCTCAAAAGGTCACCCATCTTAGAACTACTTTCACCTAAGCACATTTAACCTCGGAGTTCCGATGGGATCTGGTGCATTAGGCCATGAAAAATGTGTCTGTAAGGGAGAGGTATCTGTACCCTTATAAGGCGTATTTCGTTCCCTTTTCCAACTGATGTGGGATCACCTGCTTACATATATTATCCGCTTTGGGTCTTGGCCCAACCAAGTTCTCACAATTTTGCTTTTCCCGAGGCCTTCCTAGGAGGTCACCCATCCTAGGTCTACTCTCACCCAAGCACATTTAATCTCGGAGTTCCGATGAAATCCAGTGCATTAGGCCATGAAAAACGCGTCTGTAAAGGAGAGGTATCTGTACCGTTATAAGGCGTACTTCGTTCCCTTTTCCAACCGATGTGGGATCTCACATCCTACTATTATTTTTCATATTTTTCATTGATCTACATGATTTGTATATTGAGGACAATATATAACTTAAGTGTGGGAAAGCAATTTAGCAATCAAGTTAATTTTGTTAATAGTTCAATAAATTTTTTAAAGAAGATTTTGATCAAGATGATTCATTATGAGTTTGGTTATGGTTGCGATTTGAGTTGTTTAGGCAAATAGTTGTGAGTTTTGATGATTAAGTTGATTTCAATTTAGTTCATTAATTTTGAGAATGAATACTTGATTTGCATTATGGTACTTGATGTATAATTTGCACATAAATTAAGTTAAATGTTAATTATTTTTAAGCAATTTAACCCCATATATTAAAAAAGATAAAGATAATAGTAGCATGTGAATAACCCGCATAAATAATTTCATTTTTCCAGTTTTATACTAACAAAAAGATTAAATTAAAGAGTGGTGCTAGTAGCCATTACAGATAGTGACTTAGTTGAGTGATTGGATTCAAGATAATATGTTTATTTTTACATTAAAAGACCATATAACTTTTCAAATAAGCTTCTAAATGCTCCTATGATATTTAAATTTAGTGCTTCATTTTAAGTAAGCGTACGAAAAAAAATGTTTGAAGTTTTTATCATTTTTCTCATATATGTTCACTTTATGCATTAAGCGGAACGATATGAATTGTGTTGAAATTTTAAGAATTTTAGAGTGAATTGGATAGATTTATAATTTGATGCAAATAAAAGTGCTTGACAATTCAATAAACTTTGCAATTAAATGAATAATGGAGAATCTGGATGGGTATCTTGGGTTTGTTTAATGATTTCCCAAATTTATTTCTTATTAATTTAAGAGTAATGAAATTGATTTGCTTAAGGACAACCAAATGTTCAAGTGCGGGAGAGTACAATAAGTGCTAATTTAGTCATATATTTTTAGTCCCATGTTTAGTTTTTTCTTCTTTTTTCTATTGTGATTTTAGGTTATAACTCACAAACACAAAGCAAAAGAAATTAATTGGGACAAGTTTAGGGTAACTTAGAGCCATTTTGACCAATTTCGGAAGAAGTTAAAAATGTATAGTCTCTAGACACACCCATGTCGATATCAACACACCCATATTGATGGTGGTTTGGATGGGTTCCGAAGCCCACAGGGGAGTGGCCCCCGCATCTGGAGCTGCCCAAATAGGTATTGTCCCTTTACTGGGTGAGTTGCAAGTCGAACCCAGGCACGCCAACAAAACCCCTTGGTCCTGGGTTCGACTCGCAACTCACCCAGTAAAGGGACAATACCTATTTGGGCAGCTCAGCCTAAGTGGTGAGAGGCGTGGCGCTCCACGCCAACAAAACCCTTTGATCAGGGGTTCGACTCCCACAAATCACCCTGGCAGATCAAAGGGACAATACCTATTTGGGCAGCTCCAAATGCGGGGGCCACTCCCCTGTGGGCTTCGGAACCCACCCAAACTAGAATCTAAAGCAACTTATGTTGGCTTCCCCCAGTTCCAATAAATTTACATCTTAATTTGTTTCTCCTTTGAAACGGACTCTAAAAGTTGTTACATAACGAGTTTTCTGAAATTGGGTTGTCGACAGTCAGAAAAAGAAACGATTCTAATGATAATGTCGCACTTTTCTTTTGTTTTCAGTGCCAATCCCAAACCAGAAACTAACAAAAATCACATCATCACTTTATATCTTTCGCTTGCTGCATCTACATCAAAGATAATGGGTGCACCGTGCATGGCGAGAGGCTGGTATCTAGCCATTTGGACGTGTCCATATCAGCTTTTCCGGCTAATCAATAGTCGATAGAGTTTATGAAGAAATTTTCAACGGGGAGCATTTAAAGAGCCTATTCGAGAAGTCTCAATACCAATTACGTAGTTTTTGGTTTTGATTGTGATAACCTTTTAAGCATAACGGGAATGTAGGGTTTAGACGCGACAAAACAAACATATATGTTAACATCATTATTTACTTGTGTTCTGTACAAAAGACTAATGTAAGGATAAGAACTGATTAAATTAAGAATTTTTTTCTTTCTAATTAAAAATAATTTTCTAATGCATTGTTATGACCTTTGGTTTTGTTTTGGCAAATCACATAAAACAACTCCTGTGATATACTTGATTATTCATCTTAATCCCTGTGTTTTTAATTCGATCACTTTAGCCTCTGTGTTTTTTATTCTCATTCAAGATACCCCAATTGGGTATTTTCGGATAAATTTGCCCTTAGATTATTGAAATATATTTTTTAATCTCTTGATTCCAAGGACAAATTTGTCCGAAAATACCCAATTAGAGTATCTTAAATGAGAATAAAAAATACATGGGTTAAGGTGAACAAATTAAAAATACAAGGGCTAAGATGAATGATCAAGTATATCACAGGAGCTCTTTTATAGGATTTGCCGTTTTGTTTTCGTATGAAGAAGATTCTCCTTACGGAGAGCAGTTGTCTTCTTCATTTCTCTGACCAATCGAGTGTACTAGTATTATCAAACCTTTTAATAGTTCAATGGTAGAAAGAGCTTGAAACATCTTTCTCCACCAAGATTTTCCCTTACGAATTTTCTATATGCTATGCGATTTTAATTTGTAGACGACAATTTCTATTTTACATATAAAAACCTTAACTGTGTACATTTTTCGCCACACACAGTTGATAGAATTTGAACCTTCGTTCCATATAAATAGCTAGCAAGATGGAATTAAGAATTTTAAATAACAATGTAGGCATTAAATATTTTCTTTGAAGTTGTCAAATTAAAAGTGCCAACAACATTTTGGTACAGTCTAACATAAGCTGCCTGCTTTTTAGTTTCAGTTTCTAGGCATTACAAATAGACTATTTGAAGGCTTTTTCTAAGACTAATCCCATCTTCGGGTGATTTTAGAAGCATATTCCCCTAATTCATTTTAATGGACTTATTTTATCATGTTTTATGCAGGAAAATATTCTTATTTTCTTATTATTAGGTCAAATTTATAAGGATCGATATTATTTGTTTTGCTATTTTCATCAATGTTTTGGTTTAAATTTCTTATTATCAATAATTTTTTAATTTATTCTTCATTTAACATCTTTGTAATAAGTCATGCATGTCAAGAGATCGGGGGAATCAAATATTATGCACAGTACAATAAAGACAACTTTTTGATATGATTTTCTAAAGTCAATATTGCTTAAAATTTTATAACATGACTAGTACACAAAACATAATTAAGCAGAAATCATAATTCTTACCTTATTAAGAAACTTGATAATTTTCTTAACATTTCTCTCAAACTGTTTTTGAAGATAATTTATCTCAACCACTATAATAACATAAGTATCTGATCTTTAATGATATCCACAAAATGTATTACGTACTATTATTGCAGAGATAGTTAGGTAAGAAGTGCTAACTCCCTTGAAGTTAAGCCTATTTGAAATTATAATTTATTTCAATTAAATAACTAAAATAATTAAACCTATCAATTAAAATTAAAATTAATTCTAATTAAATATTAATTATGCTCAAATAAGATCCAATATCTAATATTCATCTTATTTATTAAATATCTCGTATTTAATTATAAAATTTCTTAAATTTTGCAATAAAGTTCAACTTGATCAAAACACATTTTCTCTCTTCAACTTATTCTTTGTGTATGACCCATTAAGTTTCTCAATATGTTGGCAATATATACAAATTATAATCTTAATCATATTTAGGATTAGATAAACTAGACTTTTTTAATTTATCTTTAATGATCTGATTAAATAATTTATAGATGTACATCAAGATTATCATCTAAACCCAAATATTTAGGAATATTGTCATCATAAAATGTTTCATTTAGACATCGGGTATACAATTAATGTCTATACCATTAACAATTGATTCAATTAATGATATTTAAAAACTATTTTTAAAGTATTATTTTACCTTAGCCAAAGATTTCTCGAATATATACTAATTAAGAATAATGGAGTATTCCTCCTAATCACTTTAAGGTAATGAATTATATATTGATAAATCAACTGTCTCTATATAATTCATACTATATCTAATAATTATCATTAAAGCTATCCTCGGTTAAAATAAGTTATACGTAGTATTGAAACATAACAATTCATATACTATATACTTTAGAAATCTTAGGTCAAATAATCACTTATATTATTATCATAAAAAGAATTTTCATAAAAATATAAGTAATATTTCAAATAGAATTTTCATATGAAGTCATTTCAATGAAATTATTACCTAACAAACACCCACTTGTTTGTTTAAATATCTTTATAGTTTAGTTTATGAGTTTAGATACTTTTTTCATAAGGAATAAATATAATATGTCGTAGTTTTCTTACACTATATTAATGTTTACTTTTAATAAAATAATGACAAGGAACATTATGGATAATATATAAATACAATATAAATTTTATAATTATGATATCAACGTAGTTTTATTTGCAATGTACATTCATGGAATTTATCATATACATCTGAATATGTATAAGACAAATAATGAAAAATAAATATGTCATTAAATTACAACCAACCGATTGATTATAAGATATAAACCAGTAATGTATATACCTTCAAAGAATTAGCGATATGTTCTATATAAGTTTTCTCTGAAGATGACTATAGTAAAATATACTAATTAAATACAACATTCATTAGAGTAACAAAGACTTGATTGGAACTAATATGAGAAAACAATACCTGAAACTCATAAGTTATAACACTAAAGTTAGGAATCTAAAAAATATTTCAAAATTACAATTGCAATAACAATTGTTCGCAATTTTTTGTTACCAACAAATATTTTCCAACCATTTCCTTTTAATAGCTTGAAGCTGATGATTCGAGCATTATCATGTATTAAAATTGCCATATACAAATGCAATATTTAAGCTCGAACTTAGTCATAAGAATTATTTCGTAATCTATACAAAAGCATCCCTTATATTTATTTAAATATATGTGACTTAATCATTATAAAGATTTATCATAATTGAATAGCATTGAGTTAAATGTATTTTATCTTCTTCATTGCTTAAGTCTTCTTTTTCAACTTTTATGCAAAAGACTTACCCTAAATTTATGTAGAAACTATCATTTTACTAAAAGATGACCAATTCATGTCCAAATAAGACTTTTATTTTTCCTAAATAACCTTTATGTAGAAGGTAAGGTCATACATTTGTACTATATAAGATTACCACTTTACTTCAAGTTAACTCATTTTTCACGTTAAGATGGAGAGAAATTGAACTTTTAAAATAAGTAGTTTCAGTTAGTTATATTTTAAGCTCTAATATTCAATCATTTTCAATAATTCATGTTCCCTCTCTTTCTCTATCTTATATTTATTGATCATACTTTGTAGGCTGTCCAATTGCCACCACATCAAACATAAATTCGAACTATATAGTAAATGTTGTATCACATGTATGCATACTAGTGAAAATTTGAAAGAATGTAATTTCGTAAAGTTTCTAATTCATTCACAGTTGATTCTGGCACAATCAAAACTAGAAACATTAAACACACAAATGCAAATCAACACTAGAAATTTGTTAACACAATTCGACACACTTTGTCTACGTCTGCAGGGCCCTCACCTAGCTTAATACTTTCACTAACGACAATAGCTTTGTACAAGGATTTATTGAGTTTACTCACTCAACTCTTGACACTATCTCTCGTCCTTATAACCCATGAAGTTAATTCACATCCAATAAGACGATCGACTCATGCTAACCTCAATAGAGAATTTTTTCAACAACTTTTAACGATAAAGATAATAAACTAACAACTTAAGTAATTAAAAATAATAAAGAACATATGAGAATACACTTGAGATAAGAAAAACAACTTCCCTAGTTAATTTAGCTCCTTCAATGAAAGAACAGAAAGTTGTTTGCCAATAGTACTGTCGTATTTAGCTGCTGAAATTTTCAGACACCAATTCCACCATCGACAGCCACACAATCAGAATCCAATTAGTTCACCAAAAGCCATACAAAGGAAGAAGAACAACAACACAGAAAGAGTACATAAACCAAAAAATAAATTAACTGCACAACTCTTAAAGAACACCCTTAATTGTCGATGAATAGTAAAGAATATCCAACTGCAGAATCACTAATCACCTAGCCAAAAACACGCAAAAGCCCAGAAAGAAAATAACAGTGGCTACACACTTACAATTAACGACAACACAACCAAAGAAAATTGTAGCACCAAAAAAATAGCCTACGTTCGTGATCCACCAGAAAATGTAGCTAAAAACAAGACAACCTAGGTTACATAATCTAACAAAATACTTTGTAGCTGATAGAGTTTTATCTTCACACAAATAACTACTAAATATGATCGAAAATCAACCTTGAAGTCCCAGCTACCAAGTCATCCAATATCTACCATTCTTCCTTTCCAAGAGTGACAACATTGAGCTCACTATACACGTGAAACCCAACCATATTACATTTTTTATAGTCCATTCAAAATTTCCTGAAAATTTGAATCCTTGGCTAACCATTATCTCAAAAATATACTATCTATTTAAATCCCATCCAATTAGGATTAAACTTTATCAAACTTGTCTTGGAAGAGTCCCACATAAAAACAACTAGATCCACTTATCAATTAATGTCCAAAACTAAATAACAAGATATAATCACCTATATCTTAGCAATCTCTCCCTTTTTAGCATTATTTGTCACATATTTGAAACTCCTCCTAAAGGAGATAATTGGACATATAACATTGAATTCACAAAACATAAGAGAATCCCCCTTTAATTAGTCAACAAGATTCAAACTTAATCAATTGTCCAAAGATACAAATATCCAAGTTAAAAAAAAGTCAAACACATCAAAAGAGGATGTTTCAACATAGTGTTCTCCCCCTTGGGACAAAAGATTTCAAAAAGTACAATAAGGAAGCATCTAAAAACCAAATAACCCATTGCTAGATGCATAAGCCAACGCATCAAAAGGTCCAGATGGAGCGTAAGGTAGATCATCCACCCGAGCGTGCTTATTCACATTCAAAATCCTTGGGGAGATATTCATCAATGTCATTGGTTTAAGAGTACTCGAATCGAACAGAGGAACACCATTGGCATAAAGGAATTAAATGATTAAGCATGGAAAGTATAACAGGGAATGAGGCTTACTAATAATTGCTAACATTAATTCAATGATGAGTCTCCTCGTTTTCCCCAGTTTCACTGGCGTAAATAAGCTTAGCTTGTGTCGGATAAACCGATACCACATGTGTACTTGAAAACCAATTTACCAATACCAACTTATGAATAACAAAGTATTCTACTTCAACATAGAAGTACATAACACAAAAGTAGATAGTTAAGCATTTAGTCTTCCTCCGATTAACACAATAGCAATCATATCATTTGACACATTCCAATTAGCACTATACTCCAAATTACCAAGTAATTATCAGACCCCAAAAATAAATTCATTCTATCATGATCAAATTAAATCAGTTTATCTCTCACATATATTAGTTGATAGCATACATCAAATTTGGTCAGGAGATCTTTATCCAAATTATAGTAAAATTCTTTTTCCAAATCAAAATCAAAGTGTTGCAGTAACAAGGTAGCTTGTAATAGGTTTCGTTTAGATAACAAAACATCTAAACGAAACTGCTGAAATTCATTGAAGTTAATAGAATGATCAAGAACTAAGCCGATGTTTGCCATAGTGCCCTATTTAGGTGCTGAAATGAAAGTGTAGAACTTATAAGACACAACATCATTTACCGACATTGAGACTGGAGGGCCTTGACATGGTGATCAGACTAATTTTTGAGCTAGTTTCTTTGTCAATTTTTAAGGAGCAATAATAGGAACATTCGGTGGCGGCATAATGGTAGAGTTGGGAATAGAAGTTTCAACTTAAGCTTCTTCTGAATCGGAATCAGATCTCTCTACCATGAAAAGTAGCACACGCACAACATCATCTTGTTTCAACTCCTATTCCCAAACAAAGGAGGGGTTAAGAATGTCAGTAAACACCTTTGATGAAGATCTAACACTAGTAATTTTTCTTCCACATGGTGGATGTTGTTAAAGCCGACTAGAGTGCAGGATAGGGACGACGGTGGAGGGAATGGTTGTTGACCATGATTGGTCCACACCAAAGGATGAAGAAATACCTTTAGGCTTACCCATCTTAGCTTTAAAAACCGAATAACCCAATGAGAAGGAAGTGGGTGTTGTCGATGAAGAGAGAAACCCAAAAAGAAAAAGAAAAGTGAGATTTCGTGAAGGGGAAGACAAATTGACTAACTATAAAGCCAAAAAACAAACCAAATTGCAAAAGGAAGAAAGGAGAGAAGGTAATTTCAGTGGGCAGCAACATAAAAAGAAGAAGAGAAATTAGGGATTTTTATTCCCCTTTCGAATTTCCCCTTTTTTAATAATAAAAAATACATAAAAAATTTAAAGCATATAGTAGTCCTAAAGCCCCTCAAAGAAATCCAATCCTAACTGAGTCAAGAGGTTTTGTAAAGATATCCACCAATTATTTTTTTGTATTTATGTATGAAAGAGTAGCTATTTTGTTCTCCACCAGCTCTCGGATAAAGTGATACTTAAAGTCAATGTGTTTCGTTCTTGAATGTTGAACTGGATTTTTTGAGATGTATATAGCACTTTTGTTATCGCATAGGATTATCAAATCAATTCTATAATCTTCTAACATATGTTTTATCCAAAGAAGTTGCGAACAACAACTACCTGTATCAATATATTCTGCTCTTGCGAATGACAGTGAAATAAAATTATGCCTTTTATTGTACCATGAAATCAGATTGTTACCTAAGAAGAAACAACCCCTTAAAGTGCTTTTTCGATTGTCTAAATTTCTAGCCTAATCCGTATCACTGTACCTTGCTAGATAAGACGTAAAGTCATATGTATACCAAATCTCAAATTCAGAAGTACCATTAACATATCTAATAGTCCTCTTAATCACTGTTAAGTGTGTTTCTTTTAGGTTGGCTTGATAGTGAGCACATACTCCGATGTTATAACAAATATCCGATCTACTTGCAGTTAAATACAGTAGACTACCAATAATGCTTCTATATAAGCTGACATCAACGCTTTTGCCATTTTCATCTTTGTTTAACTTCGTAGATACACTCATAGGAGTTTTAGCATGCCGATCATTCTCAAGTCCAAACTTCTTCGCTACATTCTTTGCATATTTAGTTTGCGATACAAAGATACCATCCTTCACTTATTTAATTTGCAAACCCAAAAAGAAGTTCAATTTACCTACCATGCTAATCTCAAATTCATGTGTCATTAAATCCATAAATGCTTCCACCATTTTAGGATGAGTGGAACCAAACACAATATCATCAACATAAATTTATGCAATCATCAAATTAGATCTGAGTTTTTTAAGAAATAAGGTCTTGTCAACACTACCTCTTTCATAGCCTTGCTTGAGTAGGTATTCAGTGAGCCTTTCATATCAAGCCCTTGGCACTTGTTTGAGACTATAAAGAGCCTTCTTTAGCTTGAAAATGTGATAAGCATGGACTGAATCAATGAACCCTTTTAGCTACCCAACATATACCTCTTCTTGTTTGACTCATTCAAGAACGCATTCTTCACATCCATTTGATAAAGCTTGAAACCTTTTACACATGCTATACCCAAAAATAATCTAATTGACTTAAGTCCTGCCACCGGAGCAAAAGTTTCATTAAAATCAATTCCTTCGATTTGAGAGTAACCTTGAGCCACTAATCTTGCTTTATTTCTAGTCATATTGCTCTTTTCATCAGTTTTATTATGAAACACCCATTTTGTTCTGATCACATTCACATCAGATGGTCTTGGCACTAATTCCCAAATGTCATTGCGAGCAAATTGAGTCAATTTTTCTTGCATAGCTGCAGTCCAGAACTCATCTTGTACAGCTTCTTTAACATTTTTTGGCTCGAATGAAGATGTGTAACATAAAAGTCTCGTGAGTTCACGATAATAAACTCCTTTTCTTTCCCTTACTTTTCTTCTCTCACTGATTTCTCCAATTATGTTTTTGGTTAGATGATTTCTTTTGATTTGTAAGGGAGGATCCCTGTTCAAATCATCTTCTCTTAGATTTTGATTATTTAAAGGAATTATTTCCGCATCAAGTGTCTTAGTGGTTTAAACAACTGACAGCTCTTCTGTTTCCACAATTTCTTCACCTGTAACAACTAACTTTTTTGGTTCTTGTCTCATTGCTTGTTTAAGTTAGTCCACAAGGCTGGTTTTGTGAATTTTCTTTTGTCACTCTATCATTTATTTGAGACACATCTATCATAACATTTATGGACTCTAACACTTTCTTGGTTCTTTTATTGAACAAGCTTTACTGTGAGTTGAATAGCCAATAAAGATCCCTTTATCACTCTTGCTTTCGAATTTTTCAAGCTGTTCCCAATCTCTAAGAATATAGCATTGACTGCCAAAAACTTGAAAGTAGCTTATATCTAGTTTCTTTCCCTTCCATAGTTCATAAGATGTCTTGTTCAAGATATTTCTAAGATGAACTCTATTGCATATGTAGCGTGCCGTGTTCATTGCCTCTGCCCAAAATTGCATTGATATATTTCTTCCATTTAACAAAGATCTGGCCATTTCTTGAAGAGTTCAATTCTTCCTCTCAACAACTCCATTTTGTTGTGAAGTTCTAGATGCTGAAAATTCTTCTATGATACCATATTTGTCACAAAAATTGTTAAAGCTTGCATTCTCAAATTCCCTTCTGTGAGCTGATCGGATCCTCAACACTGTCATATTTTTCAAATTCATAACCTACACATATAAGCTTCTGATTTCTCTTTCAAAAATGATACCTAAGTGTATCTAGAATAATCATTATCATAAGTTAAAAAGTATCTCATTCCACCAATGCTAGCATGTTAAGTTGGACCAACCAAGTCCATATGAATTAATACCAAAATACGTGAGGAAGTAATGTGGCTAACCTTTTATGTGGCACTCTCATTTGTTTACCCATTTGACTGACGTTACATATCTTCTTACCTTACCTTCTTTGTTCATTGTAGGCAAACCTCTCACAGATTCCAATTTCTTTAACTTGCTAATAAGCTCATAATTAACGTGCCCAGGCTTTTGATGCCATAGATCTATATTGTCATTATATGAGGTTGATTTATAAGTGACAGTGACGTGCAATATACAACAATTGTCTACTGATCGTCTCCTAGTCACAAGACATTCTCCTTATTCGGTTAATACCCTGCACCCATCATTTGTAAATTTAACCAATAAACCATCATTACAAAGTTAGCTTATAATTACCAAATTGTCTTTTAATCCATTAACGTGCAGCACATTCTCGAGGTGTGGCAATCCATCCACGCATAGTGTTTCTCTACTAATGATCAAAGCCTTCTTTCCATTACCGAAAGTCACAAGCCCATTTATACAACTTTGATAATCGATTAAGTAACTCCTTTCACCTATCATATGACGTGAACATCTACTATCAAAATACCAACCATTATGAAAAGTAGCCTTTATATATTTAAGAACTACGAAAGTTTGCAATTGACCCTTTTTAACACAAGTGTGCCTTAGTATCATAGGCTGCTGATAGAAATTTGGTGAGGAGTGTGTAGATTTTCGATTTTGGGTCCTTTGAAATAACATTTGTAATAACTTGTAATATGTTGGTCTTATGTGCCTAATAACTCCACAAAAATGACATGTAGGAATGAGCCTCTGATTCTTCCTTGCGATTTCCCTTTGGACAGGTCTGATTGTATCATTATTTTCATCATTCGTCTTAGAACATTCATCCTTGTAGCCAATAACTTGGAGATCTCCCTTGATATTACTGATTTCTAGCAACTTTTTTAACTTTTCAGTACCTCCATTTAACATTCTTATCCTTTTTTGTGCTAACCAACTTCAACTTTGTTTCATTCAACTCATCTATTGTAGATAATCATTTCTTCTCTAGATCTTGAATGATGGTCTTCATAGTAGAATTTTCCTTCTTTAACTTTTCATTCTTCTCACATGTTTGCACCCACTTTGCATACATTAATTCATAAGCTTTGTAAATATCCTCATCTTTGTTTTCTGAATCATTGTCATGATCTGAAATTAAACTTTGGACTGATTCATCCACATTTTTCTTGAAATTTGATAAACAATATCTTAATGCCGGAAAGTTGGATTGGGTGGCCCTTGGGTAAGGATTATATTGCCCCTAATTTTTATGAAATACAAGATTGATTTACCCATAGTTTCATCATCAATTTCTTCCTTCTTGGTTACTATTAAGCAAGCAACTGGATTGTTGTTGTATAAAGCAACCAACACAACATTGCTCATAAATTTCTCCTTACTACTATACTCACTTTCAAATTCATTCTTACTCTAAATGTTGGTATAGGACTTTCATTTTTTTTCTTCTTCAAGGTGTTAGCACATTCTGCTTGCACATGTCCAAAGCCTTAACATTCATGAAATTTAATTTTCTTCACTTTTCTTTCACCTTTTTTAATTTTAGCTTATTGTTTGAAGTTGTTGTTTGATGAACTCCCATTAATTTGCCTAAACTCAAGTCTGTCCTTTTTCACTTTCTTCAACCACTTACTGGAATTTCTCGTTAATAATACCAAGTCCCCATTCTCGTCATATTCATCTATTAAATCATTCACAACTTTACAGATTTTAGCCTGCAATGCCAATGTTGGACCTCCGCCCTTGCAAGGCACGTGCCGAAATCCTATGTGACATCTAGGCACGCATCTCACAAGGTTAGTGAGCCCTCACCAGGTCACCTTCACTTACTTTCGAACAGGTTTTTAGGATAGCTCATAAAAGAATTTCAATGAGACTTCTTCACAACATTTGTTCCTCATTGCCTTACGATTCTAACGACACCAAAAACGCCCAATTTGGTTCAGAAATAATGAAGTTATGACCAAAACACTATCAGACTAAAAATAAACCAAGACTGCTTACTATACCCAACTTCACTTCAGAAATTGAAAATCTTAGGGCCCAAATTTAAAACTTATTCCTTCAGATGAGTTTCAGCTTCGAGTCTCTAGTTTAATTTGAAATAAAATTCAATTCAATCGGAGTGCTACAGAACAAGATAACGCCAAAATACTAAAGCATGTTTTGACAAATATCCAACTTATAATCTTCTAAATAATCCTCTCATTTTGATTTAATAAATCTTTTTCAAATTAATCTCAAAGTTCATAAATTTGGTATGGAGAGAGAGAGGGATGTCTTAGGAATCTAACACTTCAAAAATCGGGTCAATCGGAGGTCGGACGGAAAAGTTATAAGAAAAAAGGTGAAGGAGGGTCTGCTGAGCCACACGGCTCGCGATCGCGAGCCGTCGCGATAGCGAGCGAACGGCTCCAAGGAGCCGGTCGCAATCGCGAGTCTGTGGCTTCTATTTTTTGATTTTTTTAACAAAAAAACACATAACTTCAAAAATTCATAACTTTTTACCTAGAACTCCAAATTGAACAAACTTGGTATCAATGGAAAGCTAACAAAAAGCTCTACAATTTTCATAAAGAACTTACAAACAAAACAGCCTCCAAAAGGGTCAAAAATTCATTTCAAGTTGGCTATCCAAAAATTGTTATCCTAAACAGTGCAAGAACTTCTAAAAATCATATCTTTTCACTCTATTATCCAAAAATGTGCTACTTTATCTCAATGGAAAGATAAAAAGACGATCTACAACTGTTATGAAGGATGCAAAAATCAATTTAGTATCTAAGGGAGGTAAAAACCCTTTCAAAGCCACTGCCTACACAAAGACAATTCAAACAGTAACTGCATTTTTCCAAACCTTATATCTTCTTATTCCTAAGCCCAAAAATGACATATTATACCTTAATGAAAAGATCAAAACCT
>JANZLX010000006.1:28413228-28428891 GCA_025531955.1 Erythroxylum orinocense | reverse complement strand
CGATTTGCATCGATTCGATTCGTTCCGAGCTTTCGATTTCAAGCATTTGCTTTTATTTCTGTTCTTGCGTTTTGTTTGCCGGTTACGACCCGAATCATGAATAAGTATGAAAATGGATGTTCGGATGGATTAGATGAAAAAAAATATATCGGGATTTTTCGGAGTAGTCTAAGTTTCCAACGCGGATTGGAATACCAGTTTGGTTTTGCGTAAGAGGTTGGACATCCGATTATGGGTTCCAACATATTTGGTATCAGAGCAAGAGAAGATGATAAGAAATCATGTGTCCGTATGAGGGAATCTGTATAAGTAGTTGGGTCTCGAAAACGGGATCCAACATACGAAATCCAACATAAGTAGTTGTTAAATATCATGGGATTGGTTAAATGAAGCATTTATGATGATAGTTAGAGGTTAATGACATGAAATGGTGTTTTGTTTATGTATGCATCGTGAATGATGAAGAGTATGTAAAATTCTTGCTTTTATTAATGAGAATTGGAAGTTGATGAGTATAGAAAAGTGTTGATGAAGGGTATATGCTATTTTAAGTTAATGATCAAATTTAGATCATACTTTGTTGATAAATGATATTGAGATTAAATGGAGTAGAGAATGAGGAGTAAATGAAGTGGAAAAGGTGATCTTGGTATAAGTTGTGTTAGGATAAAATTTGGAATCAAATTTGAGAGATGATCGGGAAAATGTAGCAGTAGTATGTTCACTGAGTATGCTTCGGTGTTGTAGCCATAACTTTTTCTCTAGTTATCCAAATGAGATGATTCTTATTTGGATTAAATTAGAGACATATGGCTACATTTTTCATGAAGACATCGAATTTAACTTCTATCTCTAAGAGTCTCAAAATCTAACATAAAGTTGAAAAACTGGGTGTGCATTTGTGAAAGTTCGCCGCAGCAAACTTGCAGGTTTTGGCTAGGTTTCCCCTCGGGAGAAGTTCGCTGCAATGAACTTGTCAAATTTTTGCGAAAATTCCTCTTGGGAGAAGTTTGCCGCGGCCAACTTCTAACTTCGTCGCGGCAAACTTCTTGCATAGCTTAAACATGCTTCAATATTTAGTCTCCAAGAATTTTAATTTCTAGATGGAAGTTGAATACATGGCACTGCTCTAGTATAAGAATAGTTCAAAGATATTTGGGGTATAAATTTCAGATTACTAAACCAAATTGAAGAATCTTGATGTCATTAGAAACTTAAGAGATAGGAGAATAACTTTCTAGAAGGAAGTGTTGCCAAATGTCTCCATTTTCCTTATCATAATGTTCATGGAAAATAGACCAAAAGGTCTGGAATTTTGGAGATGTTATATGAAGAAATGAGAGTTTGGATATTATTTGATCTTATAATGTTAGAATAACATTAGTGAATGAATGGTTGGTATTAAATCATCAAAAACATGTATATAATGGAAATGAAGATGTTGGACCCCCGCCCTTGCGAGTCACGTGCCGACATCCTATGTGACATCTAAGCGCGCATCCCACAAGGTTGGTGAGCCCTCACCAGGTCAAACCTCAAAAACGAATTCATCTCACTTACTTCCGAACAAATTTTTGGGATAGCTAATAAAAGAATTTCAATGAGACTTCTTCACAACATTTGTTCCTTATTGCCTTACGATTCTAACGACACCAACAATGCCCAATTTGGTTCAGAAATAAGGAAGTTATGACTAAAACACTGTCGAACTAAAAATAAACCAAGACTGCTTACTATACCCAACTTCACTTCAGAAATTAAAAATCTTAGGGCCTAAATTTAAAACTTATTCCTTCAGATGAGTTTCAGCTCCGAGTCTCTAGTTTAATTTGAAACATAAATCAATTCAATCGGAGTGCTACAAAACAAGATAATGCTAACATACTGAAGCATGTTCTGAAAAATATCCAACTTATACTCTTCTAAATGATCCTCTCACTTTGATTCAATCCATCTTTTTCAAATTAATATCAAAGTCTATGAATTTTTTTTGGAGAGAAAGATGAATATGTTAGAAAACCAACGTTTCAAAAATCGGGTCAATTGGAGGTCGGACGGAAAAGTTATAAACAAAAAGGTAAAGGAGGGTCTGCTGAGCCACACAGCTCACGATCGCAAGCCGTCGCGATGGAGCCGGTCGCGATCGCGAGTCTGTGGCTTCGATTTTTTTATTTTTTATTTAAACACAAAACTTCAAAAATTCATAACTTTTTACCTAGAACTCCAAAATGAACAAACTTGGTATCAATGTAAAGCTAACAAAAAGCTCTACAATTTTCATAAAGAACTTATGAACCAAAACAGCCTCCAAAAGGGTCAAAAATTCATTTCAAGTTGGCTGTCCAAAAATTGTTATCCTAAACAGAGCAAGAACTTCTAAAAATCATATCTTTTCACTCCATTATCCAAAAATGTGCTACTTTATCTCAATGTAAAGATAAAAAGACGATCTACAACTGTCATGAAGGATGCAAAAATCATTTTAGTCTCTAAGGGAGGTAAAAAAACCCTTTCAAAGTCACTGCCTATATAAAGACAGTTCAAACAGTAACTGTTTTTTTCCAAACCTTATACTTTCTTATTCCTAAGCCAAAAATGACATATTATACCTTAATGAAAAGATAAAAACCTAAACTACAATCTTCAAGAAGACCTTTTGGTCAAATTCTCTCTGTGAGGGACTAAACTTCACTCGAAGTTTCTGCCCACATATTTCATTTTGACAACACTTCCCCTAAATTTCAACCATCCATATTCTTAAAAAACACTCACCAATGACAGCACCTGCACAAAAACTTCAATCCCCCACATCCTTCAAGTTCCACATCCAAACATAACCTAAAATACATCATCTTAATCCTCCAAACGTAGCAAACTCAATTCTACTATAAGTTCCATTTACAACCCTATAAAACGTTACTTTTGATCAAACATATACAAAAATACAACAAAATCCAAAAGTCTGTCATTAATATCGTAATGTAAGATTTGACAAAGCTTTAGTGAGCACTTTTAGCCCAAAAACAACAAAATTTCAAAAAAGGCAATTTATAAAGAAGGAATCACATGAATAGTAATTTTTCCTCCAAAGTGCATCTAAAGCTTTATTTCCAATGAAAGTTTCAAAAGTAAAAATACATAGGAGTAATGCCTCAATCCTCGATGCTGTTACTCATTTTCTCGCTCGTCGCCTGTGGATGGGAAGGGAAGAGAGGGGGTGAGCTCGACGGCTCGTGGGTAACAGGTTAATAACCAAGAACAAGCAATCAAGATTCTTTAACAATTATTTTCAAAGCAAAATTTATAATAATCATTTATTCCATAATGAAATTCCCAACATTTCCAATTTATCGAAACATTTACAAAAAATCAACACAAACAAATCAATGTCACATAAGCACATAGAAGATGGTTCAAGTGGATCCAAACAGAACGTACTACACATTTTTGCGAAGCAGTCATATGTAGTCGTGAACTTATGGGAGTCCGTGAGGAGCTCCAATGCCACTAGCGGGCAGGCGGGAGAAGCCTATAAACAGAAAAGTGCACTTGACTCTTAAGGGACCACCACAAACCCATAGAATCATGCATTTCAAATATTTCACACATAGTTGCCCAAATTGGCATTTTTCCGAAATCACATGTTCCATTCTTTTTCACTTGACAAACAATTTTGCAATTATTCTCACAATTTATTTACATACAAAAGACACATAATACAATTTTAAACCATCCCAAAATGTAATAAATGCAAAATTGGTAAGTTATTGGAAAGCATTAATTTGCATTTATGACAAGAAATCTAATTTGCTTATTAACTCAATTATTAAAAAGTCACCCACCTTAAATCCTTTTGCTTTAAGTTTGGTCAATTTGCTTTTCCTCTAACTCCTCTTGCCTCTCTTGTCCTTCATCAAACACAAAAATCTCAACATTAGCTAAAATGTCAAAATTGACAAATCTAAGGAAGCAAAAATATGTAATAGATCCTATACAACCATACCCATGTTTTTCCTAAACCATTGGAACCAAAACCCCTTCAAAATACCAAAGGATTTGAAAACAACTTACCTCCAAAAACCACCCACGATTTTTGTTTCTTGCTTCTAATGGGAGATTAAACCTTCCCCTTCCTTTTTCCTTCTTGTAGAACTCTCAAAATCTCTTTTCTAAATCAAGAAAAACCAAAACCCTAACCTCTCTTCTTCTTTTCTCCCTTCCTTTCACCGAAAGCTCACTCTCCCCTTTTTTGTTTGAAAATTTCGTTATTCTTCCCTCACACAAACGACTCCAAGCTTTTGTTTCCTTCTTTCTTGTTTTAATGAATCTAAAAAGACTAAATCGCCCCTCCTTATAAGCTTTAAACTTTAACAATTTAAGTAAACTCCCCAAATTGTCCCTACACATCTTATTCCTTTACTTTTTCCTAACACCATCTAAAACTCTAATTTACTCTTCATCCCTCCATTTAATTTCGATTAACCTAAGCATTAACTCCATTAACCTATGCAATAAAACCTCAAATTAATCACTGTGTCAAACTCAAAAATAAACTGGACACATGCTTATATGGTAGGAAAAGAATCACGACCGAACAGCCAATCCTTTGCTCCTCCCTCGTTTTCCTCTTAACAAAATCATCTCAAAATTGGTAAGAATTACAATTACCTTATCCGACAACAATTCATTGATATCAAGAGGTTTCTCAATTGCTAATTTTTGGTATGAACCTTGGAGGTAACGATCTTAATATCTTCTTAACCAGTTTTAGATTAGAATATTTCTTCCCGAGTTGATGTGCTTGGTTTGCTATGTCACACAGTCGCTCATGGAAGCCTCCAATGGTTTCACTCTCATCCATCTTCAGCTCTTCAAATCCATAGCTAACATCTAAAGTTTTGAGGGTATCACAGATTTTGATCCCTCATATATAATTTGTAAAGTGTCCCATGCTTTTGTTGATTCACAAGCTGATATCATTGAAAAACGACCTTCATCAGCGACATTAAAGATGACATGTATGGCTTGAGAATTTTCAAGTGCTCTCTCTTCTTTAGCTTTTGTCCACTCAGATGGATCATTTAGTACTACTTCTTCCTTAGCATAAGTTATCATTGGATGTGTCTAGCCATGCGAAACTGAGTTCCATGCTTTTGTTCCCTATTCCTGAATAAAGACTCTCATTATGATTTCCATGTATGATAATTGAAACCATCCAACATCGTTGGCCTAGTAATTGATGCTCCTTCTCTTGTACCTATATTTGCAAAACGTAGATTTGCACCAACTTATTGTACCAAGTTTTGATTCGGTGACCCGCTCTGATACCAATTGAAAATTTGAAATAATGTAATTTCGTAAAGTTTCTAATTCATTCGCGGTTGATTCTAGTACAATCAAAAATAGAAAAATTAAACTTACAAATGCAAATCAATGTCAGAAATTTGTTAATGCAATTGACACACTTTGCATACGTCTACGGGCCCTTACCCAATTTGATATTTTTTACTAACGACAATAGTTTTATACAAGGCTTTATCGAGCCGATTCACTCAATCTTTGACACTATCCCTTGTCCTCACAACCCATAAAAGTAATTCACACCCAATAACATGACCGATTTGTGCTAATCTCAAAAGAGAATTTTCTCAACAACTTTTAACGATAAAGATAATAAACTAACAACTCAATCGATTAAAAGTAATAAAGAACATAGACGAATACACTTGAGATAAGAAAAACAACATCCCTAATTAATTCAACTCCTTCAATGACAGATCAAAAAGTGTATTCGTCTAATTAGCATTTTGAACATCACTTCCACCATCGACAGCCACACAATCAGCATCCAATTAGTTCACTAAAAGCCATACAAAGGATGGAGAATAGTAACGCAAAAAAAGTGTAAACCAGAAAATAAATCAGCTGCAAAACTCCTAAAGAACATCCTCAATTGTTGTTGAATAGTAGAAGAATATCTAGTTGCAGAAAGTCATGAATCAAAAAAGCCCAGAAAGAAGATAACAATTTTTGCACACCTACAATTAACAACAACACAACCAAAGAAAAATGCAGCACCAACAAAACAACCTATGCTTGTGATCTATTAGAAAATATAGCTAAAAACAATACAACCTAGGTTACGTGATCTAACAAATAACTTTTGCAGTAGATAGAGTTTTATCTTCACACAAACAACTACTAAACATTATTGAAAATCACCCTTGAAATCCCAGCTGCCAAGTCAATAATATCTGTCATTTTTCCTTTCCAAAAATGACAACATTGAGCTCATTATACATGTCAAACCCGGCCATATTACATCTGCCATTGTCCATTCAAAATTCCTAGAAAATTTGAATCCTTGGATAGCCATTATCCAAAAAATATACTGTCTATTTAAATCCCATCCAATTAGGATTAAACCTTATCAAACTTGTCTTGGAATAGTCCACATCAACACAACCGGGCTAATTACCAAATAATGTCCAAAATTAAATAATAAGATATATTCAACTATATCTTAACAACTAGGAAATTGTGACTCCTCCGTCATTAATGTATAAATATACTTTCAACAACTGCTGCACATCAATGAGCATTATCATCTGACCAGCAATTAGCCGGAGCCGGATGGCGCCTACCATTCTTCTTCGCCGCTAATAGGACTCTCAATTCAGCGTTTCTTACTCTTTCAAAGCCAAAAATGTCAAATGTTTTTTTTTCTGGAGGAAATGTACAGAATATTGGAACTTGAACCACATTTCAACTCTCTTTCTCTCTTTCAGAAATGAAACGAGGAAAGTGGCGCACTACTTTAACACAATTTACAATAACGGGATAAATTGTGAACTTAGTTTATAATGTATTGGCATTTAAACATTTCACTAATATAAGTATATAACATGCCAATGTATCATACTTATCCACACATTTTCAAACGTGTCAGTACTTCAGTTATGTCACCTCTCCAAATAAACATCTATGTTTAGACATAGAGCTAGCACTTGCACATTCTTGAGTTGCATACCAAATTTTATACTTCATTTATCTAAAAATCATGATACCAATATCGTTTTAAGTTAAATTTTCTAAAATTTCCATTAATCTAAAGTTTTATTTTAATTTATTCTCATTTTTACAATATTATACTTTACTATTATTGTTTTATCATATTCTAATTAATCTCATTTCTTAAAAAGTATCACTTCTCATAAAATATGTTAAGTGAGGAAGTTACTACTTTATTAACCTTAATAAAGATGCGACCTTAATCTTTATGCCCCGGTTGTTTAAGTTCAATTAAGTAATTAAGAAACTTACATCACCTCTTACTGATGATATTGTTTTCTTATCGTTGCCCGTAATTATTTAAAAGTTTGATGAAATTTCGAGGCTTAAATACTTGTTGAGTTCTGAGTAAAGCAATACTACTAAAGCTATTCAAACAAAAACTTAATTGAAGATTTAAAACTACAATTAGTCCACATAATATGTTAATTGAAGGTTACAGTAATCATTGCAAAGGAACACTAAAATGTATATCTCTTTATCCTATGCATCTTAACTTTTTCAGCTTGATCTTCTATGTACTTTTAATACTTGAAAAGGAACTACAAACTTCTAAAGTTTTACTGTTTCTACTTTATGTGGCACTGCAATTTTCTTACAATATCGTTATGTAAAAATTGTTTTTAAAATTAAATCATGATGTTTTCTTATACAAGTCCAAAGGCGTACATTTTCAGAACGAAATGGAAAGAGGATCAAGCAGGAGTTCAAACCCTCAATTTCAAGAGAATAGCGTGTTCAATTGGCTAATACAAACGAGTAGTAAATCGTTTTATCGAGTCTATCTTTTTATTTCATTCTCTCCATCCACAAACAAACAAACGAACGGAGAAAATGAGTCGTCTGCAAATATCATCACAAGTCAATTTTCGATCGTGACAGGAAGTGAAATCTGTTACAAACTATGTGATAGTATGTTGGTTAAAATCATCATATATACATGAAAGAGAGCTAAAGACACACCAAGATTACAAACATATCACAAGGATCAATAGGTTCATATCCCTTGACAAAGTCACCATCATCCGTTGAAATACAGGCCAAAATGTAAGGTATAAGACACAAAATTTTACTTTCTACCGCCACATAGAATGATGCGCAGGCATTAAAGAGGATAAGAGTGAATTAGGGCTTTCTCTTTGCGGTGCCACCTCAATGATGCCCATAATGAATGCACACGGGAGAGAGAAAGAGAGAGAGAGAGAGAGAGGTTAAGCATTATAGCTGACCTTTGGCGAGCAAATGAGTAAATGCTCTTTGCTATGCTGTCTGTTTCGGCTATTTAGAATCTAACACTTTTACCTCTCGTATGGTATGGTCAGCGTTAACTTCTCCATGGTCTCTCCTCTATATATATACACAAGCCGTAGCCTTCCCTTGGACGTTTGTGTCTGAATTTCAAAGAGAAAAGGAAAGAGATTTGATTCCCTTTACACAATACATATATCTAGCTACCTACAATAAACTCTGGTGATCATTCATCAACATCCAAAATAGAGCTGGATAATATGTCAAAACCACCTTGCTGTGACAAGATTGGTGTGAAGAAAGGTCCATGGACACCAGAAGAAGATATTATCTTGGTATCTTACATTCAAGAACATGGACCTGGGAATTGGAGATCAGTTCCTACTAATACAGGTTCGGACTCGAGTTCCTCAGTTGGCTTTCCTTTTTTCATGATTGAGAGTTTTTGAAAACATTAGCTTCTGCAAATTAATTGTCACTACTTATTATGAGTCTTCTAATTTTCTTTCTGGGTTTTTGCTTTACTTTTGGTTGGTTTAGCCATTAAAGTGGTGTATTTATTGCACTGCACCGCTTTATAGTTTGAACTGCCGCCTTGAATTTATCTTTTCATTTTCTTTCAGGCATTAGCACAGATATAGGGTTGCATTTGTTTCTCGACAAGCTCCACTTTAATCCACAATTTTCTCAACTTCTCACTTCATGCACTTCAATCTCTTCAGGTTTGCTTAGATGCAGCAAAAGTTGCAGGCTTAGATGGACTAATTATCTCCGGCCAGGAATTAAGCGTGGGAACTTCACTGATCATGAAGAGAAGATGATTGTCCATCTCCAAGCTCTTTTGGGCAACAGGTAAAATCATCTCTGTCTCTTCTCTGAGAGTTGATTTCCAAATTACGGTTGCTAATCATCAAGGTCTTCTAAACCCAACGGAGTAAGTTACATACATGTAAGAGAGTAAGATTCTGTGACGGTAAATAGTTGTCCATATCTTTAATGTTCATTGGGACGGAAGCGAGGTTACACAGTATTGAGAGTAAATGAGTAATTAAGGGTTTTTCTTTTTTTTTTTCTATGAAGATGGGCGGCCATAGCCTCATATCTCCCGCAAAGAACAGACAATGACATAAAAAATTACTGGAACACTCACTTGAAAAAGAAGATGAAAAAGCTTCAAGATGGCCAAAGTGAAGACGGGTTCTCTGCTTCACAGGCAAAGGGCCAGTGGGAGAGAAGGCTTCAAACAGATATTCGCTTGGCTAAACAAGCCCTTTGTGAGGCTTTGTCTCTTGACAAAACCAGCTCATTACCTGACTCAAAGTCATCTGTCACCGATGATTATGAGCCTCACAATATATCACAATTTCAATCACAGGCTTCTTCTTATGCGTCCAGCGCTGACAACATAGCAAAATTGCTTGAGAACTGGATGAAAAATCCACAAAATCCGGGGCAAACTAACTCGGACGCCTCTCAAAGTTCTTTCAACAACACCCTGGGCGCCTATTCCAGCTCTAGCGATGGGATACTTAGTGCAACTGCAAACACTCACGAGGGCTTCGACTCTCTCTTCAGCTTCAACCCTTCCAATTCTGAAGCCTCTCAATCCATGGATGAAAATGGTAATTTTACCCCAGAAAATGGCCTCTTCCAAGACGAAAGCAAGCCAAGCATGGAGGCGCATGTCCCATTCTCATTGTTGGAGAAATGGTTGCTTGATGAAAGTGCAGCCCAGACTCAAGACGATCTAATTCACATGTCGATAGAGGACAGTACTGGGTTGTTCTAGCTAGCTGAAAAGAGCGGATCGAGTCCCCGTTTACTAGGAATTCCTTGTCTTTTTTTCTTTTTCTTTTTAACGAGTACTGTACTTTAGCTTATAGGTCTTGCGCTAATGAAACTCGTCCCTAAGCAGCCCGTAACGATGACAGAATCCACCACACCAAAAAGTGTAAATTAACACTAAATCTCTATGTATAAGCTGTATTTCTGACGAAAATCTGAACAGGATCGTCTATATTGGCTTCTTGTTAGAACTTGAATCGTTGTATTTTGTGCACCTCTTGGTGATAGTATCTGATCAGGATTAGGGTCGACTTTTGTAAAAGCAAGAAAATTATAAATGATATTTATCCGATCTCTCTCTCGTCTCTCACCAATTTCCATTCAATGCTTGTCGTTTCCCTCAATGAAGCTCTCCTCGGGGGTTGATTTCCTCTTTCCATTCTCTTGAGCGCCTTACCTTTTCACTCTAGCGCATTAGTATTTGGTGCCACATTGTACCACATCAATAAGTATTAACTCCTCCAAAGTCATATCATAAGAATACTGAGTCTGAATGAAGATGCCTGTACTGCGAAGCAGGGTTTCAATATGTGGAAATGCAGATTTAAGTGAATTAATGCCTGTGTGGAACAACGCAGTGTCGGCAAGGTGGCAAAATCAGGACCTATGAATTGCTTATGCAAGGAGATGACTTTCGACATTGATGCTCGTTGGAGGCACAATTCAAAGTGCCCTTGGGTCATTATCATTTTTTGGTAGGTAGGTTCCCCGGCGGATAGGTTGTTCTTGAAGCTGCATGATCATTGGACGATGGGAAGTTAACAACAGATAACGTGGAAAAATCGCCCAACGTCTTCCGTCTTTCTCTCTTATTATTATTAATAAGGTTAGAAATATTATTTAAAGCTTAAGCCATCCAATGGCTTAAATTGTCTAAAAATTATTTTGGTCATCTTTTAGCATGCTAGAAGCCTAGAACCACGTACAATCCCAAAATCTGTAGTAGAAAGTTTTTAGTAATATAACGGAAGTTAAAATTATTTACAAGTACTTTTTTTATATTGGGACATTTAAAGGCCAATAATGAACTTGGAATTGATAATTTCAATTAGGTGATGAGTGCCTCTCCAACTCCATAGCTTTTAGTGACAAACTCTCCAGAGCACATGGGGAAGTGAGCGTGATTTTAAATCATGGTCACCATCACAGTTATCGTCAAGGTCCACTCTTAAATCTTATTAATTATTACAATTCATAAATCAAACCATGCCAAATTATTTTTGCGAATCTTAAAGATTCTTAAAAGTTGAAGTTTGATCTCAAAAGGGAAAAGACCTATTTCTTCCAATATTTAGTTTGTAATTTTATTATCGAGCTTGTTGTAATTTTATTACAACTAGTTCGATCCATTGATATCTTAAAGGTTTATAGTTTGTTACTTATAAATATAAAATTTCTTAACAAATTAATATTTAGTCCTTCAATAACTAAATAACTCTACATCTGGTTGAATAGTTATCAATTAATATATAGTGATTATATGTTTAAACAACGCTTTATCACAACCATGATATAACACATCTTCTTTATATATACATACTTTAAATGTGAAGTAATCCTTTTGTGTTCCCATTAAAAATTATCATGTATGCCCTTTTTTCTTCTTGCGAGATATTTAAAATGAACGAATCAGAATCATATCCATAAGTAAAATTTCTTTTATACTTGCATGTTTAATTGAAATATTCTGAACTAATTTTTCAATAAACAATTCATAACATATTTATCGTATATTAAAAAGAAGCCTATTGACTCACAAGTTGCAATTTTATATCGCACGTTATATATTATCAATTTATCATCAGTATTGTATGTTTTTACTAGTCTTGTGTTCGTTGCATTAGTTCTTTTTAATAAAAGTCTAATGATAACAATTTTATAAAAAATTTTAAATTACAAAGCTATTTTTGGATGATTTAAAATTTTATATTTTTAAAATCAGGAGAGCCCTGTGCTTTTCTGACTTAGCTCCCGTTTGGTTGAGCTTTTAGAGAGTGGAAAAGCACTTTTTTTTCCATCGTAAAAGCTATTTTGAAGAAAAATGAGTGTTTGGCCCTAAAATTTAAAAGCATTTTTTAATAGAAATAGCTTTTTTGGACGCTAAAATACAGCTTTTTAAGAAGCTCAAATTTGGAGCTTTTCAAAAAAGTCCCTTATTTTAGTTTTTTCGGGTAGACTTTAACATTTAATTTCCATCACTTACGTTTATAACATGCAACGAATAAAAACCTCCCCTCCGAGCCAAGCCAAAATTCCTCTCTTCTCTATGCCTCTTCTCTGCGATTTCCATCTTTATGTTGCAATTTATGTTCTCCTTTTTTGTTATATTAATTATTGCTTTGTTAACATTCCTAGTACTCCATTTAACAACCTTCGCTATCTCTGCTCCAACAAGACATACAAGTTTGTAGGTCATTGTTGCTATTCCCTGTAAGGAATAAGCTCTTTTTCGTTTCTGGGCAGAAGAAAGTCTCAATATTTTCGTGGGTAAAAATGAAGTTTTTATCTTTTTCAGTTCTTCTGGTCTTTTGTTAGTACAAGGAATTATTTGAAGAAAGATAGCAGTAAGCAGAAAAAAGGATGGGAGGTTCGTCAGTCTTGCAGAAGTTGGTGTTATATGCGACGAGTGTGGCTTTGAGTTGTCTGGTTTTGTTCGCCAGTCTCCGACACCTAGACCCGAATCGGGAAGCCTTGAAGAAGGCACTTGAACACAAGAAGGAAATCGCTAAATGCTTGGCTCGTCCTCTCGTCCAAACTAATCCCTACGAAGTACACAACCCAGATTCTTACTATTTTTAAAGAAAACAAGTTTAAAGCTCTGTACTGCTTCTTCTTGTTTTTGTTTATGTATTCTTTAGTGTTTGCTTTGTTAGGGTATAAGCATAGGCACAGTAGTTATCTGCAATTGAATGTGTGGTATTTGGTATCTTTTATCTGAAAAAGAACAAAAAAAATTATGGTTGGGTTTTTTAATTGATGGAAATAATGGTTTGAGACTTTCTGAATTGTTCTATTTATTCATTTGTGTTGCACCTTTAAATTTACTTGACCATTTCAAGTTTGTTTGTTTTAATGGGTTTTTGGTTCGGGATGGATCTTTTCAGCTTATTATATGATTGTAAAACATATAATTATATGTGAATCTATTTGGTTGGAAGATAATGGGGAGAACTTTGAAACTAATAGATGATGATAGGGACACCACTAATAGATGATGTTAGATAATAGGTCTCACATAGCCAATCAATGGCCTAGATATGTTAATGATGAATCGATCCAAAATGGACCAATCCGAAACAGTTTATTCTGATTTCTTCTTCTGTTGGAATGTGGGGAGTTCTGTTTTTTGTTGCTTATGGTTTGAAATGCAGGTGCTCTGATTGGAGTCTTGTTTATGCTTGTTAGGTTTGGATCTATTTTCTTATTTGTTATGTTATGGTACCTTTTGTGCATATCAACTTTGTATGTTTGAATTTTTCATTCTTTCCATTTAGATTCATCTATCAGTTGGTTTTACTTACTATCACTAACTGAAGAATTAATATGGCCAATTCCTGACCAGTTGACTTTTGATAACGAGTTCTGAGACTGTAAAAGAAGACTGTCTTGCATGGGCAGCTAGAGATCCGTCTGGAGTTTTATACCCTTACAAATTTGCACGAAGGGTTGTTCGATATGTTTTACCATGTTAATTAGTACTGTTTTTATGCAGGATTTTCATAAACTTGTACCAGATTTGGTTTTGGACTCCACTATAATCAACAACGAGGAGTGGAAATGAAATCTTAGTTAACTTGGGATATTGGGAAAGGGAAGGTAAAGTGAGTAATAAAAATGACTAGTATAATTCTATGATCATGGAGTGTAACATCTTGTCCCCATATTAAGGGTTAAGACCCGAAATGTCAGTACAAGCGAGCTTAAAGAGAAACTAAGACAATGCATTTTCTTGTTCATGCAAAAAGTGGAACATGCATTCATTGGCAATTACCGGGTATAATTGATATTAAATGTGATTTATTGAAAATGAGCCGTAGAAAGAGTAGAAAGAGTGATTTGGTATGAGTTATGATAAGGAAAGATTTAGAAACAAGAGTGGTAGTGATATGCAAAAATATTGACTGAGTATGCTTCAGTCTTTTAGCCACAACTATCCAAATGAGATGATTCTTAATTTGGATTAAACTAGAAATATATGGCTACAAGTCGTATGAAGACTTCTAATTCCAATTCTGACTCTAAGAATCTCAAAAGTTATCACGAAGTTAAGAATTGGTGCAGTATGTTGGCGTATGAAGGGGAAATTTGCCTTCGGACATTAGGGACAAATTTGAGATTGATAAAAATGAATTTAGGTAATGATTCCTTCTGTAAAGTTGTAGATCTTTCTTTTCTCTTGTCCAACGGTATATTATATGAAAAATTTGGATATCGGAGTCAAAAGTTATGACCTGTATAAGTAGAGACGTTCTGGGAAGAAAAGTGGAAGAAAGAAAAGTAGACGAAAGAAAAGTAGGCGATAGAAAGTAGACGGAAGAAAAGTAGACGAAAGAAAAGTAGACAATAGAAAAGTAGACGAAAGAAAATTAGACAATAGAAAAGTAGACGAAAGAAAAGTAGACGATAGAAAGTAGACGGAAGAAAAGTAGACGATAGAAAGTAGACGGAAGAAAAGTAGACGAAAGAAAAGTAGACGGAAGAAAAGTAGACGATAGAAAGTAGACGGAAGAAAAGTAGATGATGCAAAAGTGAGACGATAGAATTAGTTTTTGAGGTCTTCATGAAAGTTGTAGATCTCGAAGTCTTCTTTTCAATGGTCTAAAAACGTAGTCAATCCGACATCTATAGCAAAAGTTATGGCATTCGCACCGAGACATGTCCATTACAAGTAAGGGCAAAAACCTATTTGAGTATTTTGGCCATAACTTCTTCTTTAGACTTCCAAATGACCTGATTCTTAAACCATTGGATTCGTAAGATCTTTCTCTACACCTCCACCAAAAATAGAAGCTATCTAAAATGTGTGGAGAGAGATTAAGTGAAAAGAGTGATATGGGTATAGTGAGTGGGTTCTTAAAGGATATGAACTGGTGTTATTTCATTGAACACACTTTGGATTTCTCGAGTTCTACTGATCCAAATGAGATGATTGTTGATTTTTGGTAAAAAGGAGACATAGAGCTACAAATGGTATGAAGAGATTGGAATCTGATTCAGTCTCTAGGATATTTCAAATTCGTATGGAAGTTATGTATAAAATCTGTTATGGACAAGAACAGTCCAAAATGATTGAGGTATATCTTCTGAATCACTGAACCGAATGGAATGTTTTCGGTGGTATAAGGAACTTAAGACAATGGAAGATACTTTTCTTCTAGAAAGTGTTATGTCAGAATGTCAAGGATATATTTGGCAAGACACTTAAGCTTAAAAGAACATAAGCTTATAAGGAAGGATAAAATGGACTTTTTGGACTCATTAATGGCATAATTGGAAAAA
>JANZLX010000006.1:28389232-28402926 GCA_025531955.1 Erythroxylum orinocense | reverse complement strand
ATTAGACTAAGTGATTTTGGGAGGTTTATAAGTATTTATGATCTTAGGATGGTGGTTGGAAGCATTGGAGAGGCATTGGAGGGCTTTGGGGAGTCCCCATGTTCGTTAACGGACCTTCTCGGATGTAAAAACACCCCTTGGCTAGTCTATGTCCGTTAAACGGACATCCACAGGTCATTTTGGCCTCCTACGCCCGATGTATGTCTGTTAAATGGACATGCATGTCCGTTTAACGGACATTCACGGGACCAATTGTGATTGTTGACCATTATAGAGGCAGAATCTCGTTTTGTGGTCTTCATGAAAGTTATAGGTCTGGATATCTTCTTTCTAATGGTCTGAAAACGAACGCAATTCTTTAGGCAATTGCGCCAAGATAGGTTCAAATCGATTTAAGGTATGAACATGGTCTATTCTTTTGGTCATAATTCCCTCATCTGACCTCCGATTGAGGTGCTTCTTGGACCAATAGATTCCTAAGACTTGTATCTTTCTCCCCATAAAAGGCTGTATCATTTGGAGTTGATTTGGAAAGTTTGCATTAAAGTAAGTGAGAGGTCGATTAGGCGAGCTTGTTTAGGGTATGGGCACACTTAGGCTTTTTAAGCATATCTTGAGTTGTAGAACTCAGATTGAGGTGATTCTTTCTTCAAAGCAAATTAAAGACTTAAAGTTACAATTTCGTTTTAGAAGTCAACTTATAATTTTGATGATTGATTAGTGTTCGCTCACCACCTTTCTGGAATGATAGCAAATGACCTTTAGGGTTTCAGGCACAAGGTTCAGACTCCGAATGTTGGGCTCCGGAAATGGGGGCCAACAGTTGTGGTATCAGAGCAACTAGGTTTAGTGATCTCCTAGGAATCTAAGTAGCTAGTTTTCACGTATGAAGTGAGCATGCATTATTTTACATTAACCACATGCATTGTTTTCAATGAACAACTTGTATTGTTTTAAATTGTTTTACGTGATTTGAAATTGTTTTGCATGAATTAAAGATTTGCATTGGTTTAAAATTGAAGGAGTGATTATGTCGTCTCGAAAAAGAACTCGAGGAGCTCTAGCTCGATTTAGATCTCATCGCGGAAGTACAGATGAATCGCATGTCCCGCGGGACGCAGGGACATGCCCTATTTCTGGTTCTGAGGCACCTAGTGTGTATCATGAGGTGCCTCCACCGCCTCCTCCGATGCCTTAAATGGATCCTCATTTCTTTCAAGCCTTTGCACAGACTTTCACCTATGCCATGGGCTGAGGGTCACAAGTGCCAGTGCCAGCTCCAATAGAGAGGAGTGGACAGTATGATAAGTTCCGCAAGTATGGTGCTGTTGACTTCAATGGGACCAGTAATCCGAAAGAAGCAGAAGCATGGCTAAAAAGGACCGAGAGAGTCCTAAAATAGATGGGCCGATACAATTTTTATTTGGTCTTTGTTGGACATCAAGTTGGTATTTTTACCAATTAGGATGATGTCAAATTAGCAACTGAGGGATTTCCGAATGCTCGATTCAAGGGGTATTGGACATTGGATGAAGCATAAACTGCTTATGTCATGGACTCATGTCGGTCGACTTATCGCAATTCAGACATTGTCCCCACTTCTAATGAACCCTCCTCTATGCCTACTCTAATCGCACGACCAATATATGAACAAGTCAATGAAGTTGCAACTTTGCAGACAAATATGGCATAGGCTCAAGCATTTTTACTCATAGCCATTGGTGTTATTTTGGGATTTGTTGTTAAGGACATAATTAATAAATTCTAAGGCTTTAATGTTTATTAACCAATTATGTAACTAGATCTATGAATGCTTAGAATTTTTTTTAATGTTAAACCTTTATTGTAATTAATTCTATGAATGTTTTGATGTTTTATTTCAATGTATGTTAAACCTAAAATTTTGGGCTTACCTTATTGTTAGAACCTGTTAGAAGTTTTATTTCAATGTATGCTTACCTTATTGTTACTAATTTTGTATTGATTGTCATTCATATTAATATTAGCATTATTGTTATTTATATTATTATTATTATCAATATTATTATAATTAATTTCTTATTATCATTATTATTATTATTATTCTCATAATTATTAGTATTATAATTTTGTTGTTGTTGTTGTTGTTGTTATTATTATTATTATTATTATTATTATTATTATTATTATTAATATTGTTATTAGTAATATTATTATCAATATTATTATAATTAATTTCTTATTATCATTATCATTATTATTCTTATTATTATTAGTATTATACATTTTTTGTTATTATTATTCTTAGGATTTTTATTATATTTAAATTTGTATTCATGATTGTTATTATAAATTTTATTATTAATGTTATCTATTAATTTGCATTTTTTATTACTATGATAAATTCATTATTATTATTGTTATTATTATTATGATCATCATCATCATCATCATCATCATCATTATTATTATTTATTTTTATTATTAGTCGTAGATGTAGATGTACAATTTTTATTATCAAGCATCATTTTGTATTTTTTTAATATTATTATTATTATTATCATCATCATCAACATCATCATTATCATCATCATTATTATTGTATATTTTGTCTTTATTATAATTCATATTTATTGTTATGAAACATTTTGTGTCTATTTTGTTATTATTGTTATTATTATTATTATTATTATTATTATTATTATTATTATTATTTGATATTTCATAATAATTTGTAATTATTATTATTTGTTAACTTTTCACTTAACACAAATTAATAGTTCGTAATAAAATTATCAATTAATTATATATTTCTAATCATATTAAAGATCAGGGGTATTTTTGTCATTGTCACCATTTTTTCGTTTTGTTCACTGCAATCAAACATATTCTGTCGTCGAGACAGAGACAGAAATTTCTTTTCTATCCACCACAACTAAATACTTTATTATCTCTAATTTTTGTTCCGTTTTGTCTCAAAATTTTTATTCCATTCCACCTTAAGTTGTCAAGACAAAAACCATAAGCAGCCTTAATTCACATTTCATAATCGTCTTGTAGGTTCTATTCGGTCCCCATCGTGACTATGTAGTATGTACTCTACTCAGCGTAGGATCTCGCTTCAACGCTAATATACGTACCTACTGTAGGGTCTATCTCTTCACCTTGAGAAGCTCGATCTATTCAATTAATATTTGATGGAGAGTTTGTGGCCTTTGAGTAGAACACGTCTTCAACTTGAATGCCAGGGTACCAAATTTTGGATCAGAGGTCAATCAACTTTTCTTCTCCCGCCAAACGCCACGCAGAAGGATAATTACATGAAACAATGTATTACAGATTACAATGACATCTTTGTTACTATTATTGTATACTATTACTGTACTAGTTTGGAAGGAACATTATAGTTTTCAGTGTCATTTTTTATATATAAATAAAATACATTTTTCACGTCCAAACTAATCACTTTATTTCATTTAACAGTAAAACTTTGTTGAAGACGATCTAGACGACGACATTTTTTTTACCTAAACTTTAGAAGCGACCTTAGATTCAAGTGAAAACACAGAGCAGAAGCTATGAGCAAAGGGGCCATGTCTAGATTGGTCAACTCCGATTGACGTGTCATCTAATCATTTGCTATGTTAGCCTAAAGTGGTTCTACCATTGATCATACAACAATAGAGGCTGACTTATTGGCTAAATATGGATCGCATAGTTGGCATGTATGGGAGACTCCAATACTAGGCCTTCATCAGTATTTACAAAATGATGCTCTCTCTGTAACTTTTTTTAGGCATTAGTTCTCCTTGTCTTTACCCATTTCACCAAAAAATAAAACTATGCCGCAAATATCGGTTGATATCAGTGGCACCAACAAAAAGGGGTATCAAATAAGACAATTTTGTACCAAACTCTGGTACCAGTCAGTATAGGCTCTTTCGATTGATACCGATTAACAACTAAAATATCGGTCAAATACTAGTCACTATTAGTCATAATTGTAAATTTAAAAAATTTTAGGATTAAATTAAAAAAACTTAAAATTTCTCCCATGCAAAATAATAATTACTTATGTATACAAAGAAATATGATAAAATTGTCTGTAATTTTATTTAATAAATAATAAAATACAAATAAGAATGCATTAACTAAGTTTTTATATCATTAGACTTATATAAAGTGATTACTGATTACATAAGTAAACATAATAGTTTAATACAATTATATTTAATATTTTTTTAAATTTATATATTTCATATTGACTATATATATTTTAATATATACCTATGAAAAATATTATAATAACTTTTGAAATATATAAAGATAACATTTGAAATTAAATTCGCTTATTATAAATTCATTTTTCTTTGAGTTATTATTTATTTTATATCTATATGAGAGTTAAATAATTTTTTATTTAATTTATAAGAAATATATGAAAACAATATTAATAAAAATTAAGAAATATTTTGATGTCAAATTTATATTATTACGATTTCTTAAGATATGATTGAAGTAAAAAAATGTATAATATAATATACTGAGAGTCTATTTTGCAATTTTATAAAATTTAAGAATTATTTTATAAATTTTAAAAATTATCTAAAATGGTTCCAGTATTGGCCAATAATAGTACCGTATCAGATTAAAACTAAATTCGGTAGCAAGTTTCATACGATATTTGTAATATTGTGTCCTACAAATCATATCAACTTTTATGTATGATTGACATTTCAGTACAGGGTCCCACCTCTACCATGTTAGCTAGACATTATCACCTTATGTCAACACCTTACATCATCACTAGTTAAGCTAGTTCGGTCCGTACTTGTTGACTAAACTTTGAACTGTTGATTCAACTATTTTCTTATTTATTATTTTGTTAAGTCAAACCAATTCCTAAGATTTTTAGGTATTACAAACACATTTTTAGGTCATTTTCGTCAAAATTTAACTTTATAGATATGTTTTGTTTTTATTTTTTGCATGTTTTTTCAAGTTTTATTGTTAAGGATTTTCTTATGTGTGCACTATGGATACTTTTGATTTAGTTGGCTTTTGGAGACCCTAGTGTTACTACTTTCCTCTTGTCATCTTTTTTTAGCTTCTAGTCATTCTTTGGGTCATATGAAAACTAGAAAATTTGATGGACTTTCTAAGAATCATGTTTACCTTTTATTGGTAGTGGTTATATTTCTTTGACACCATTTGATTTGATTTATTTTGATATTTAGGAAATACTCCTTATGACAATATAAGAGATTTGAAATATTATATATTATTTATTGATAATTTCATTAGATACACATGTATTTACCTTTTATGTATAAGTTTGAGCTATTTTCCATTTATTCTCACTTTACAGATGTGGCTCAATCTCAATTTTCTTGCAAAATCAAAATTTATGCATTAATAATGCCCTAGAATATAAAGAAAAATCTTGCAATCATTTTCTTGAGCAACAAAGAACTATATGTACCTCTTAACAAAACGGTGGGGATGAAAATAAAGTGTCGACCTTATTATGTAGACATAGTGGTCACAAAATCATAAATACTAGGTGGAAAAAACTAGAAGATCAGGTACCTTTGTGATAAATAATGCTAGATTGGTAGTTGAAGGGTATAATTAGAAGGGGGCATATATTTTGAGGAAGCTTTTACATAGTAGCTAGATTATAGGCGATTAGATTATTAGTTGCATTTGCATCTTATATGAATTTCAAATTATTTCAAATGGATGTTTCAAATACATTTTAAAATGGTTTTATTCAAGATGAAGTTTATGTTAATCAACTACCTAAATTTGAAATAAATATGTATTTATGTTTAGTTTATTCTTTTATAGGTGACTGAGTGTGAGGAATAAACACAAGATTTAACGTAACTTTCTCCATAATTTTCCAATTGATGACGTTTAAGATCCATTTGAAAGATAAGAAGATGGACAATAATTTTATATAAGAATTAGGGAGCTAATTTTAACTCAAAGAGGTTTAAAATAGAGAAGTTAAAGGAAAACAAACAACAAGCACTAAACTTGGGACCATAACATAAGCTTGTCTTTTAGAAAGTTCTTAAAAAAATGAGATATAGTACCAAACCTATGTTGAATATGAAGTATGATTAGTGCAAAAATCATCTTTATTTTGTAGAGAGAAATAGTGTAAAATTGGTACAAATGATAAAGCATATAAGACATTGATTACATAGAGACAAGTGAAGATCAAAAGAAGCAAAATAAGACTAATGTCAATCCTTAATTTATAACAAGCACTAATTCTCAAACGTAATTTCAATGATGTAAAAATCAGATCAGACCGGCTGGTTCAACCCAGTTAAGTACGAACATGGTTTTCTGTTTGATTTTTACTTTTGACCGTTATGATTGAAAACTGGTCGGTTAAATAATAAACAGGCAAGTTTTCTCTGAATTGAGAAGAACCAATTGTGTCTTTGCTATTTTTCTCTGAATCGTGAAGAACTGGTTGTGTCTTCGTCTTCTCCAATGCCCAAATACTATATCAAAATAGAAAGATGAGAGCTTTATGTGATTGGCACATAAAACATTTCTTAATTTATATTATTGTGAGAT
Organism: Erythroxylum orinocense; assembly: GCA_025531955.1. Lineage (NCBI taxonomy): Eukaryota > Viridiplantae > Streptophyta > Magnoliopsida > Malpighiales > Erythroxylaceae > Erythroxylum > Erythroxylum orinocense. Next base: position 28,396,350 of record JANZLX010000006.1, on the reverse strand, counting down.
TCTTTAAGTTTAAATAACATAGAACTTGATTTTTGTAATCCAAACGATAGATAGTTGTATTAGACAATGTTTTAAAAATTGGGCCAGATACTAAACCAGTCAAAGAAAAGGTTTAAGGTTTAAAGATTTAACCGGTATTAAACCACTATATAATAAATAAAAAGTAAAAATTGTAAGAATAAGTAAAAATAAATATTTTATTGAAATAAAAAACACACCATTTTTTATTATTATATAATGAACTAAAAATAAATAAAATTTAATAATTCAAATTAAATTTGAGTCTAATATAAAACTTGAAACAAAAATAAAATTTAAATTGGTATTCTTGAAGGGGGTTGTGTCTCATCATTGTGAAAAGTTCTAATTTCTCCAATGCTATCTACAGACTCTTAAAGTATGTTTTAATCCAAAATATTTACATCAACTTCACATCCAAATAATTTTTATATTTTTAGAAAAATAACTTCTTTTAGATTTTAGATAAAAATAATGTTAAAATACATATGACATACATTACAAGAAAATTTGCTTTTAACGACGGAAATTACTAATGGAAAATACTAATAATTTGTCAGAAAACAAATTTGATGATGAAAATTACTGACGGAAAAACTCATAGGAGAAATGGTCGTAGGTAAAATTTACTTTCCATAGGTAAATTTACTAACGAAATTAAAATTTATGTTGCTAAAATTTACCAATGGATTTACAATTTTTGTAGCAAAAATTACTTACGAATATTGTAATTTTGCTGTTAAATTATCCAAAAGATTTACAATATTCTGTAGGCAAAGATAGCAACGAATTCACTAAATGTGTTGCTAAATTTACCAACGGAAAGATATCTTCCATAGGTAAATCACTGTCAAAATGCTATAATTCGTAAGTAAATTACTGATAGAATTGGAATATTTGTAGGTAATTTTAGTGGCAAATAAACAACTTTCATCACCAAATTTACCTATTAATTATAGCCTTCCATCGGTAATGTACCTATGGAAGTTACTTTCTGTCGATAATTTACCTACATAATATAGCATTCCGTCAATAATTTACCTATGATATTTTCAACTACCACTTCTCACTGCCCACCTGAATTTTCTGTTGTTAATTTATTGATTTTTTCTACATTTAATTTCTCTAAATAATATAATCTTGGTTGATAATATAATGTAAAAATTATGTTGATTGATAATATAATACAAAAATTATAATGTACAATAATAAGCATCTTGAAAATAATTGTAAATTAAGCATTTATGCAAAAACTTAAAAGTAATAAAACATCAAATTTATTCATTTAAGTACTAAAATATTATAAATCTAAGCTATGCAGTTGGTGAAGGTGGATGATCTGACTATCGCGATGAGATGCCCCCCTCCCCTTCAGCTCATCCAACTCATTACGGAACTAGGCTATGTACTCCATTGGCTATTACAACTGAATTCTCAGCTTATCTACAGTGTTCTCAAGTTGAATGACTCTCTCATTAGATGCGAGCGGTCCATTAGATCCAACTATATTAGATGTGGAGGATTGCGAATAGCATGTATTTATAAATGAACCTAAGACGAAAATCTTTCCACAGTGGTCCCTAGCACCAACTTCATCAAGATATGTCTGACTCTCGTCAATAGTTTCAAAGTTTTGAGATAGTCGTTCAATGCTTTCTTGTATTTGGTCACATCATTATAATTGTTTGTGTTAATAAATGATAATTTTTATGAATAAATTTTACATAACTTAAGTTGTCTATGTTGGGTGTTGACGAAGGTCACACCATCATGCTTCTTAGTGTGTGTATGCAAAAAGAGCTAATGTAGTATAAGCTCCTTGCCTATATACTTTTCCTACTTCAGAATAAAGTGTTATAAGTGAACTACAATTTACAAAAATTTTGAAAGAGCTTCCTTTATTTTTAAGATATTTACCCCTATTAAATAAAAAATTTTCTCAACAACAAAGTCATTCATGACACTAGATATTTATAACATTATTATTATATATAATACATATACATTTTTATTGTAAATTTCATACATCAAATTACATTGAAATCAAATTTCATACATCAAAGTACAAAAATCAGAATATAAGTGTAAAGTTTAAATACTTACAAATTTCTCTGTATGCTCCTAATGGGTCAAAGATCCTTCAGTGTGTACGGTTGACTTTCTGCCTCTCGTCCTCCACATTTGTTTCTAAAATTGCGCTCTAAAATGGAGATTGCCTCGAGTGTTGCTCAATACTGGTGCTAACAACTCCATATTTTTTCAGATATATGAGGAGGTCGAACACTATTCTTGTGTATCAAACCAAGAAAGTCTCTATATTGTGCATAAGCTTACCTATCCCATACATTATAAATGACAACATCAAATTTTGAATCCTACAAAATCCTTTTCTGAAAGAAAAATACAATAAATAGTTATGAACAACTATATTTATGTAATTAACGTATAAAATTAGATAAATAAAAAAAATTAAGAATTTTATTTTTTGCACCTGAAACTCTTGATAATAAAAATCTTTTGTCTCCTGAGAGATATTCTTCTATATATAATCCTCCAGTTCTATCATCTTCTTAAACTTGGATGAGATATTTCTGTAGTATGTTCCAGAACTAACCTAATGTATAAGCTAATTTAGATCATTTTCAAATTAAAACCTATAAATTCAATATAAACATATGGTGTTATCCTGTATTATGAAATTTATAGATTTCACTAATAGATCGTTGACAATTGTGACGTAAATTCTTCCATCAACTTCCTTAGCTCTAGGTTGGAGTTTGGCTCCTTCATCCACAACGTTTACCTTGATATCTTTGTTGGTATAGATTTAGATTCTAATCAAGGAGTAGGGTTGCTGGATGGTGTAACATTTGGGTTGTTGAATGGTACAGAGACTGCAGATAGGGATGGTGATATCTGAATGTACAACACATGATTCTGTAGCATCTATAGAATGTGATGATTTACCCATACATGCAATGGCTCCTCAAAATGGCGGTAACCTCACGCTTGCCCTCAACATTTCCTTTTTTTCTCTTCTGTGACATATTTTTAACATGAAATTCATATTTTATTGATAATTACCCTAATAGAACAATATATATTAAATATAACAATGTATTATTGATGAAATAATAAATTTATTCATATAATATTTTATTACTTACATAAGTTAATCGCTATCATCACTTAATTGTAAACCAAAATCATCATCATCTTCTTTTTCTAAAGAATTAGAATCAAAGTCAGGTTCCTCTTCAAATCTCTCGCCCTTTATAGATACTTCATCCTCCCTAGATGAAATTTTAACATATTCATTATTTGGATCATTCAAAGGTTCATTCTCGTTATATGTTACACATGCATTTATTTCATGAACATTCTCTTGAAGCGCTTCACTTTCAATTCTCTTATTTTCCCCATTTTCATGTAATTCAAAAACCTTTAAGTTTTAGTTTGCAAACGGGCAACTAATCTGACTTATCTCGTCTTAAGTTAGGAAAAGGGCAATACATCTAAGTTGCTTCCATCACCAACACAAAAGGTTCAAATTGTCTAAATCTTCTCGGCTAGTTGATTTCAACTAGATTGTATCAGTTGTGCACTTTTATTTCAGCATTATGATTTGGATCCAACCATTCACACTTAAATATCACACTCTATTTTATTAACAATGTAATGTACTCAATTTCAAACATCTCAATAATTTTACCATAGTAATCCATCAATTCTCTATATATGCAAACCCCACTATTTACTATTGCAATGATATGACCATGATATTCGGTATGAAATTTGCATCCATTAACAAAATACACCAAATATTATTTAACAATTCAGTCCTTTCGAAAGATCAGATATGAACTTGTTCTCTATTGGAGCTTTTGAGGCCTACATCAAACAAAAATATTATATTAAATAGTATAATGTTATTTAAATACTTTGATATGATAATTCAACTATTTCAATTATTGCAAGTAAAAATTTACATATTTATCAAACTATTGAGTAAAGTGTCATTCAACTTCTTTATTGATATCATCTTGTATTTTTTGGGCATTAGTTCGCGTAACCATTGACAGGCGCCTATCTTGAAATGACTAGGTGGCCTGTCCAATAACCCACAGTGGTCCTCTAGTTGATATTTGATCCAGTTGGAAAGTTCCAATGGAGCTAAGCGTATTGCCCATTTTACTAAGAAAGCCTTAACTTAACATTAAAAAAGATAAAAGTAGTGGAGTTTTTTTAAAAACATTTTTATTAAAAATTTCAACAGCACAACGGTTATATTTTAACCTACCTAAAATTTTCAAAAGCCCTGTAAAAGTGCAAAACACTTCTATAATCATCTCAAAATCCCCATTACAAATTTTGGACTCTAAGTCCATTCATAAGCAATCTCAACAATCACTTTAATAATCTTAAAAATAAACTCAGATATATAGTCCAAAACATATTCATGCGTTTAACTTTGAAACATTAATATACACGTGTTCTTTACACAACATATAGTCCAAAACATATTCATAAAGATTCAAATGTTTTAAAAAATATTTACAAGGCAAAGATGCCTACACAGCAGCACGTGATGAAGTTGACTAGTCGTGAGGTGGAGTCCCTGCTACTGAAGCCCCTAATCATGCACCTGGGAGGTTTGATTTAAAATAGAAAAGATAGTGTGAGCTAAATGAGCTCAATGAGTGCTATAATTTCTATTCAAATCATATTTAATTATTTAAACCTATTTAAAACAAATTCATCTCAATTTTCATAATTCAATATTTAATATAAAACATACATGCTTCCCGAAATCAAGTTTCTCAAATGACTTTTCAAATAAATAGTGGTGTCATTAAAAAATGTCATAAATTTCTTACACGACATAGCCTATCACTAACTTATTTGTTGTATGGTACCCTCAAGCATAAAGTCATAGAGCTAGTTCTACATCGCTTGCCCACAACTAGTTAATCACTAGTGAAGGAGTTGGTTCTACATCGCTTACCCGCACTAGGATAACCATTATACATCAGTAGTTACAAAGTTGGTTCTATATCGCTTACCTGCAACTGGTTAACTACTAGTTATGGAGCTAGTTTTACATCGCTTACCCATAACTGGTCAATTATTAGTTACAAAGCTAGTTCTACATTGCTTACCCATACTAGATTAACCGTTAGATACCAATCTATTAATATTTATAAAACCTATCGGTATACTATAGGCTAAACACCGTGTCATTTTTATCAACCAATAACATCACCTCATTATAAACTCAAATCATATAAGATTTAACTTTTAAACTTCAATTGATATATTGCTAAAAACATAAAATTGTACTAGCAATATTCACTTATAATGCATCATTCACATAAAACCTATAATCCATATTCACTTCACAATGGAAAAGAAATCATTTTCGTAAAATACATTTAAAATGCACTCACCGTTAAGCTACTTTATTGCCAAGCACACTCACTTCCTTTACCTACACAAGTGCATTTTTCTTAGGCATTTATTTCCAAATTTGGAAATAAGACATTAACATTTTAAATTCGGAAATAAGACATTAACACATACGCTAATCATATTTCTATTTAATACTGAAAGCCAACCTATTGTTCTCCGTTTCCAATTCTAACTTCAAAAATCACTTAAAAATCATATTTTTTTTTTACCATTATAACTTATCAATTTCATCAAAACACTATCTCACTCAATTTAATTCACCACATCATGATGATGTATGATGAGTCATAGATATGGTCTATGTCCATAAGCTATACTTCCACTTATTCCTTACTTTTCACATAGCAAACGTTCAAACTAGGCTTTGAGGTCTTCCAGACATCCGTTCCCCTTTGTCTCTAGTTTCCATATCCTCAAAAATTAGACCATTTGAAGTTCTAATTCAAGAAACATGCAGAAAACATCACAAGCTGCTCCAACACAGGGGCTACATCAGATCACCATATTTAATCTCAAATTCCAATATGATTCAGCTAGAAGTAAGTCAGGGTCTCTTCTAGGAATTTTTAGTACTATGTCTTAGGTTTCATATCCAATTAGAATAACCTAATTTGGAGGTATATAGACCAAGTTATAGTCAAAACAACATGTCTAGTTCAAGTGATCCGAGAACCAAATTCAAACATTTACTAAACATAATTCTCTCTTTTCATATTCACCCTTTAAATGCTTCCAAACTTATTATCCAATCCATGGCAAGTAAAAATCATCATTTATCTTACATAAATCTATCCCACTAAAAAGCCCCAAAACTAGAAATTTAGGTTAGGAAAACTTATCAATTTATCTTCCAATCTCTTGGTATTTGATGAGTACCTGCACTTGACCAAGATCTTTCCAATTTATGCTCCAAAACCAAGAAAAACGGTAACTGCACTCTTGTTCTCGCTCCTAGACCAAATTCCCTTCTTCTCTCTTCCTTTTCCCCTTTTGTTTGGTCTTTCACGTTTATGTTCAAATGAAGACAAGTCTTGCTTTATTCTTTTTAATGTTCACTTAATGACTCCACACTTCGCCTTCCTATTGGTTCTCTTATAATGACTCATTCTTCCACTAACACCATGTAAAATGACCAATTTACCCTTAATGACATGTGAAAAGACCAAATTGCTTTTTAATGACATGTGAAAAGACCAAATTGCCCTTAATTGAATGTCGGACTAAATCCAATGATAAATGTGTTTTGAATGTGAATGTAAAATCATATGATTGATTGAGAATATGAGAATGTGAAGTATTCCATTACATGAATGTATGAAAGATAAAGGCTGTTGTGATCGGAGTCGCCGACAAAAAGAGCTTAAAGCTCATCATATGATAAGAGCCTTTGGCTCAGTTGCTATTATACCTGATATCCAATAAGGGATATGGGACATTATCTGATAAAAGTTTGGTATCCACAAGGGATAATGTAGCGCCCCTTACCATAGAGTACCCACCGGAATGTCCGTAGGTAAATTTTTAAAACCAAACTGCCAACCACCACTAAACTCTCCATGGCATCACAATAATAAAACAGTAATAAGAAATTGGTAACTTTTTAAAACCAAACTGTATTTCATTTCATTTAC
>JANZLX010000006.1:28356838-28375637 GCA_025531955.1 Erythroxylum orinocense | reverse complement strand
TGAGATTTGTGTGAGTATCAATGGTATGAAAGAAAAAGAAAAGGAAAAATGTTGTATCAATTTTCGGACTAAACCTTTGATTCAATTTAGCTTGTGTTTCGATTCTTTCGCTTATGCTTCCGCTTTCCGTTCGATTGCTTTGTTTCCGCTATTAGATTTTGATTCGATTTGTATTTCGGAATTCGCTTTCGGTTCTTCGCTTCCGTTTCATTTTTCGGTTGGGGTCCAGTTTTCAAATCGGGTCCCAACATTTGTGGTATCAGAGCAAGAGTGGAAATGCTCTGATTTAGTTCGGTTTGTCATAAAAGGTTGGATATCCGATAATGGGTTCCAACATTTGTGGTATCAGAGCAAGAGTGGAAATGCTCTGATTTAGTTCGGTTTGTCGTAAGAGGTTGGATATCCGATAATGGGTTCCAACATTAGGGATATAAGGCGTCTGTGAATTTCCTCCTTAGATACAGGTTGGGGAAAAACATTTTCTCCTCTATGGAAAATTGATCTTTCACTATTTCCTTAAGCAAAGTAAATAAAGAAGTGGCATTCGAAGAGAATCCCAAAGTGTTAAAGTAGAAACCCACAACTTCCTCCATAATTCTAGTCTGGCCAGTTATTAAGGTGCCATTATTTTGAAGGATAGTAATTCTGTTTGAGACCTATCTTCCTGCCACTTTTCTATGAAAAAACTTTGTGTTCCTATCCCTCTTTGTTAACTAGTAGTCTCTTGACCTCATTTTGTTCAATGGTAACTCATAGCTAAGTACCTTTGAGTACTCTCTTAAAGCTTGCCTTTCCTTATTCACTAAGATAATGTTAACTGGATCCTAGTAAAGTTTAATCTGGGCTTGAGTTAATTTTGACTTATAAAGCCTAGTAGGACTTTCATGTCACCAATTTTGTCCTTGTTTAATTTTTTAAGCTAATCCTTTATGCTCCTTAACTTTCTGGAATATATATTTTATTTATTATAGTAGAAATCTCTCAGTAATACTCTCAATATGGTCACTTTAAACCTGTCAACCTCTGTAAGATGATTGTTAAATCTGAATGGGATTTTTGTGGATTCTCTAAAGTAAAAAATGTGAACAATAATAGGAGAATGATTAGAGAAAACAAAGTTTCTAAATGATACCATGCTTTTAGGGAAACTTCGTAACCATTTCAGATTGAACATGTTTCTGTTTAACTTCTTTCGCAGGTTCCATTCACCTTGTTGTTGTTTTTTTGCTCTAGGTAAATAAGTTACCTTCATAAGGTAAGTCTAATAGTTGGGTGTCTTTTATATATAGCCTCAGATCATCAATGTAGATTCTGGTGCACACATTGCCTTCAGTCAAATTTAGATCTCTTGTAACATTAAAATCATAAATGGCTAACTATGGCTCTTGCATGATTGAACCTTTGAATTATACTGAAATAGCACTCAAACTATTCTTGTAAGCTCCTTACCTTGATATGAATCAGTTAATCCATAATTGTATGTTTAGAATGTTAAGTTCCTCTACATTATAGAGAAGTGGGATTCTCCCATTGTGGTGTTGAATATAATTGACAATCATTTTCTACTTATTGTAAAAAAGATTAAGGAGATTGGATTTATCCTTCTTAATTTTGGATTCTAAGATACCAAAATGCTCAATTTATTCCCCTTTATAAACTCAAAGATATATTGCTTGTTTATGGTGGAATTAAGACCCTTCAAATTCCATGTATCAACTTTCAAGATCTAGTTAAAGTGGTTGCCCTCTTCTTCATGATTGATTTCTTTCTCTATCCGTAGGGGTTTTAAAGGTTTCCTCCTTCTCCCTATCGATCTAAATAGAATTTTATGAACTCATCTGAATAGGTTATAGTTGATTGTCAGTAGTCCTATCCTCCTTACTGATGGGTATAAGGCTAGAGGAATTGCCTTCTTATGCCTTTTGCCCTCTTAGTTTAACTCATCTAACTTGTGGCTTACAGTAACTTGTTTTTTCCACCCTAGTTTTTGCGGTCTAATGTCTTAGTACTCCATCAACATTATGAATTCCCTCTCCCACGAGCTCTAAATAGTCTCCATTCTTTGATATTCTTCCTGTCAGATTTCAAATTTTGGTTACCTTTGGTTTAGGCTTCTAGGAATAAGTCACTTTGACTATGTCCTGAACCATTTCCATATTACTATTGAACCTTGTGATAGGGATTTCATTAAAAAGATCATGATTTAGTCAACTGAGATGTAGATTCTAGCATAATTTATGCATTTAACCTCAATTGTAACTTGTTCGAGGCATATATTTTCCCTATATAACTTGTTAAATAGCTTAAACCAAAATTTGTCCAATATTCTAGTGCGTTGCCTTATATGCACTCCCAGATGAGGATGTTTACAGATTTGATGTCTATATTCTCAAAGCCAGGTTTCTATGTTTGAAGGAACATTGGATTTTTCTAAATTTGACAAGGACCATCCTTAACAATCTTTAACGCTTGGTCTTTGTTGGAGAACTTAAAAATGAAAATATCCTCCTCATTAATTATTATTTCTATAGGCTCGTAATTTCTCTAGTTTGTAGTAACCCATGCCTTCATCGTAGGGAATGACACTCTCTTATCTGGAAAGAAACCAATCAGAGTTGCTGGCCATCTATCAACACCTTCTTTTTTGACTTTAATAAGAGGTGCTAATATATGTTGTTTCTGGGTGAAGAATTGTGGTGGATAGAACAGCTTGGAGCTAGATTTTGATTCCCCCACCACTTGAGTCCAAGTATATCGAGCTTTAGGGGATGGTTGTTGATCTGAGATTAACTCAACTGGTTCAATGTTTTAAGGTTGAAATGGATCATCAGAAGCAATCTTAAGGCTAGTTTTTGGGGATGAGGGTGGGAAATCATCTTTGATGCACTGCTCAAGGTTTGTTGCATTGAAAGTAGGAGGCGTTGTCAAGCTATTAGTTCAGAGTTCAAATAAGTACTAAAACAATATATTCTTTTTAATGGAAATACTAAATTTACCTTTTATATAGGTCTAATGTAACATCTCATTACTTATGTTGAGGCCAGAATGTAAATATGAGAGATTAGAAAATGAATTTCATGTTCATGCATAATATGACATACACATATACATGAATATTGAATTTTTACACATGAAAATGATTGTTCATGCATTCATTGACATTTTTCCGGTATAATTGATTTATATATGTGAAATGTATTTTTTGTTGAGAATTATGGTTTTTATGTATGGAAAATTTGATTTGGAGAGTGTATTTGTTAAATTAGAATCTTAAGATAATTTTCGAAAATGTTGAATATTAGTATGTTAGGAAAATGCCACTTGGCAAGTGAATTGATGAATGGAAATAGAAATGAGAGTTAAATGATAATGACAAAATTTTTGGAGATGACTTTAGAATTTGTGAGTTAATGATATCGAAAATTTTAGTGATAATTGGAATAAAAAGATGAGAGTTATGGGGAAAGTTTAGTAAGAACTTAGTTAAAGCCTTAGATGTTAGATAAGTGACAAGTGTCACTGGTTTAGCTCAAGTTTTAGCCTACAATTACTTTGAAAAACCAAGTCACGTTTTCTTAAGATTGAAAGACCAAGTATTGTACTCTTGTCTTCATCTACCTTGTAGCTTTCTTCTTTAAGTTTTTTCATCCACACAGAGTTTTTCATCAAACCTCCACCAAAGTTAAACCTTGTCTTCATCTATCTTTTTCCACTCCCCAACTTTGTAGTTCTTTCATTTGCCTCAAGAAAAATCGAAACTTGCCAACCTTCATAATGATGTACGTAGTTACATGAGGGATTAAGGCTTTTTGATATTTAAAGATTTTTATCAAGAAGTATCTTGTAAATCCTTTAGAGTTGTTAGGTTATAGAACAAATATTTCATATTCATGAGAAAATATACATTTTTCATGTTCACCGTGAAAATAGGATGAAAATGTGGATGTGTTGATTTTTTAGATTTGAGGATCAAAATGTTATAAGAGGTTGTAGAAATGATTTTTGGAGTTGAAAGATCAACGAAAATATGTATGAGAGTAATGCAGAAAATTTTTAGGAGAAAAGTTGACATATGCTCTATTTTTCTTCAATGTGTATAAATAAGTTTTTGGCTGTTTTTATAGATGTTTTAAAATGGTTTTAGAGTTAAGCAAGAGGTGTAAGATGATGTTCTAATATGGGAAAGAGATTTAAAATGAAAGTTTAAGAAGAAAAATGAAGAATGTGTAGGGAATAAATATGCAGAAAAAATTGAAAAGTACAGAAAACTTGAAGAACATGCATGAATGGGTGTTGTTTTTGGATGTTAAGTCTTAATCATGGATTCGGGAGTTGTTTGTGAGTGATTAAAGCTGAATGAAAGTCGAAAATGAAGTGAAAATAAGGGACAATGTAGGTTAGAAAGGTTGGATTTAGAAAACGAATGAAAGAAGATGAAGAACTGTAGTATTTCTGAAGAAGGAAGAAAAGCATGATCGTGCTTCTGTATGATCATAACTTTTCTGTTAAGTTCACTGGTCACAATAGTGTAATTTGAAAACTCTCTGGAATCTCATGATTGTGTCGGTGCACGATCGTGACTTTCAATCTTTATTGAAAGTTGACAAACGCGAACATCCTTTAATCTTTTAGCCATAACTTCTTCTCCTAACCTCCAAATGATATGGGATTTGAACCAACAAACTCATAACACATTGTTCTTCATCTCCATATGAAATTATAACCATATAAAATCATTTAGGACAGATTGAGTGATAAATTTGGGACGAAAATGATGAACAGTTCTGGAAAATTGATGAATCGAGTATTTTCATTAAAGATGCTTTGGTATTTTGGAAATATATTGATATGTAGTTATCCAAATGAAATGATTCTTTATTAAAATTAAACTAGATACATAGGGATATAATTTTATAAAGAAATTAAAATTTAATTCTACCTTTAGAATTCCAGAATCTGACTTGAAATTTGGTACGGAACATTATTATAGTTGAAGAATAGTCCGAATTATTTGGAGTATGACTTTTGGCATACTGAACAAAATTGAATGATCTTGGTGTAATTAGAAACTTAAGACAATGGAGGACATTTTTCTAGAAGAAAGTATTGCCAACTTACTTCATTTTCATTGTCAGATTGATCATGCACAGTAGACCCGAAAGTGTGTTTCAGGAAAAATATGAATTGACCAAATAAATTATGAATTTCAATTTTAATGATTTTATTGAGGTATAAACCTAAGTACAAATTATTCTTAGGTAAGTTTTGAAATATGAATGTTTACGCGATGAGAAGAATATCATTGAACATGCATTACGCATATTTCATATGCATACATGTGCATTAATAAATACTTATAATTGTGCAAATTTGCGATACGTGTATATTGCAGGATATAGAGGAGCAACTGGAACGTCAACATCCAGACGTTATTGGTACTTCAAGGCAATAGCTTCGGGAGCAATCTGTGAGTAACCTAGATAATTTTTCCCAATTAATTGTTTTCTTTAGAATATGTTTTGAATGATGATATGAATATGATTTGATTATATTGATGCCAGACAGTGGAGGTCCAAGACTTAATGCATGAATGTGATATTAAAGTGTTACTTGTATGTGAATGTGACGAAATAAATGCTTCTTGACATGATTGTTTGAATATGAGAGATGCATTCCATACATGAATGCATGACTAGATAATGAGAATTATGACCTGATTAGCCACCGAAAATGAGCTTAATGCTCCTAATGTGATTAAGAGCCAAAAGCTCACTATGTAAAATGGGCCAGGTATCCCCAACGAATAAGGGACGATATAAATGAGCCCGATATCTATAATGGATATGGGACAGTTTAGGCATTCGGTCACAACAACTTAATAATTGGAAAAGAGTCACATGAGCATTTCATATACATTATTATACGTACATTGACTGATTGAAATGCATGTTGTCTTACCTTTAAATGAGAAGGTGATATGTGATAACTTATGCAAAAATACAAAGATGTGAAGTATATGTTACATGTGTGATGTGTTATATGAATTAAGTGAACCATCGATAATGATTACCTCATCGGGTTCACAAAACTCACCAAAATTGCAACGTTGATTTTTCAAGATTGAGAGAGAGGACTTTAGCTACTGGGAGACACTATAAGAAGTATAGTCTCGTACTTTTAGGAAGAAGAAGAAATGGCTCAAAGGTCGGTCAGCTGAGATTGAAAGATTAGATAGAATTTTTTGTAATTCCTCTTTCACGTAGCATATTTTGTATTAGGATATAATGATGTACATGTATAGATGTTTGAAAGTTACAATGTATATACGTTCGAATTTATGAAATGAAATAAGAAAATTTTGGTTTTAAAATATTGTGATTTTCTTGATGATGTCTTATAGGAGAATAGAGATAGATGATGCTATGTTAAGCAATTGTAGTGACTGCTCTATTGTGCCATTAGCATAAGTTATGTACTGGAATATCCTTCGGGTGTTCTGGTATGTACCCCATGGTAACGGAGCGCTACATCTAAAGATTAGCATCCACAAAAAAGTCTTAACAATTGACAGGTTCAGATCAAAGAATGGATTGAGTAATAGGTATAAAAGGACTAAAGGGGTAAGGTAAGAATCTAAAGTTTAATGAAGACTGTAGAGGCTGGGTGGAAGGAACTGGATAGGAAAAGAAAGGGGAAGAGGGATGAGGTTCTCTCTCTCTTTCTCTTACATTCTCTCACACCAACAATCTTTGATTGTCTATTTTATTAGACGTTTATTACTAATAAAAACGTGACACACTTTAGGGGAGTCCTAATGGGATATTTTAAGGTTAAAAAAGGTTGTTTTATGATATTAATAGTGAGAGATTTTTTTAATTAAAGCTTATAAGGTGAACGGGTTGTTGAAGTCCTCAAAATTATCTTTTGATTCACTAAATAATTGTGGTAGTCATAGAACTAGGTCGAATTTGAATTTGAAGAGAACTAAATATCAATTTCTTAATTTCAATTGAAAAATAGGGTTGGGTATATGATTAATTAAGTAACAAACTAAAATTAACAAGAAATTATAAATCAACTGAATATAAAAGTGAAAATTCAATTTTAGTTAACTAGGGAAAGATCTCATCCAATTATAACTTTGATCATTAGTCTAGGATGATTAATTTTACAAATAAGGTAGTTAGTTTGAATCCTAATATAATAGTCATAATAAGTCTCAATTCCTAAATTAATTGATTAAGACTAGTATTCAAATCAAAACTTAATGTTAATTGATTGGGTATGATTACATTCTATATCAACTAAATGATAGCAATAATCTTAGTGAAAAAGACAACCATAAATTAAATAATTAACATATATAAAACTATTTAATTTAGTTTCCTTGCTTCTTATAGATTAAACTTGCTTCTCATAGATTAAATTTGCAAATACATAAATAAAATATTTGCCACTTGTACCAATCATTCATGACAATTATAAATCACTGAATTCGTAGATAGTGATACAATACTAAATTTTATATTAATTTATCAAATTAATCAATATTAGTTAGTCATGAAATAAAAGCACACGAAATAAGAAATACTTGAATAAAAATAAAATCTAGGTTTATAACAAAACCTCCCAAGGTTACAATTACAATTTTGATTCCTCTTAAATTTAAATAGCCACTCTTGGCTATCTTTTGCTCACTAAAGATAGAAAAAGATAGACAAAAAGAAAAATAATAATGAATATTTTGTTCTTCCCTCTCCTCCACTAAAATCTATGAATAATCTAGAGACTATGATTAAAAAATTTATAATCCATATATAATAAGGTTGAATATAATTAGACTAAAATTCCTAGAGTGAGTTTGACTCTAGGCCTAATCTTGTCTTATTAGTTTCGACAATCTATCATCTTTAACTCCATCTCTTAAAAATTCATTGCTTTAACAAATGGTGTTCTAGTTAGATATTTTAAACCAAATTTGCTCCAATCTTCACTTGCACCTCTTAGAACAAAATAAACATAAATTTTACTAGTTAAGCACCAAAATTAACTTAAAATAAAAGAGATAGGTTCAATTATGTTCTAATCACATCTTATCAAATTCTCCCACACCTAAATCATATTTATCCTTAAGCTTACATCAATTTAATATATCATTCATCCTTTTAACAACCTTTTATCCTCTTTCATATTATCCAAAATATCCTAAAAATTAATATACATTAAAGGTTTGAGATCAAGTAACAATCAAGAGAACAAACACTCATAGGATAATTTTTTAGAATGAAATAAAGCATCTTAGCAATTCCGTCAAAGTCAAATTGAACAAGACTTTAACACTCTCTCATGGATTTCAATCTATAAATTCAAAGTATTTAAGGTTCATTAAATTCTCGAATAAAACATAGAAGGTTTTTTTATAAGCTTACTAATGAATCTTATCTCCACCACTAAAAAGTGTTAAATTAATGCATACATTAAAGGGTTTTTAATAAGAACTATAGCATGGCTCAAGTAAAGCTATGAAAAAAATTAAGTTCAACAAACTGTAGAAAAGTATAAACTTATCTACATAATTTTTAAGTCAAATTAGTTCGAAATTCATTTGATTCAAATCACATAATTTTAATCACGTCATTGTTTTTTTTTCTTATTTTCATTTATTTTTCTCTTCTTTTCTTCTTCTTTTAGAACAAGAAACATTAAAGAGGAGGTCCTTTTTTTCTATACTTCAAACTAAGAAATCAAAATTCTATAACTTGAATCAACTAAGTTACTTTTTATGCAAATGGTTAAAATCTTATGCAAAGAAGGTTTATACAATTCCTTTAATTTAAAGGCATAAAATTATTAAAAAAATTAATGAAAATAAAGGTAAATGTGACTTATAACAATGTTAATATGCAAGAAAATACAGGTTAAGGCTCAAATTGGTTCTCTCTAAGTAAAAACTATGGTATGCTTTTAGAGGTTAAAAATAGTTGTTTCTAAGTGTCACTATCATCTCCATATATAAATTCACAAAAAATGTGGTCTTAGAATGAATACAAGAGCCTAGTATAAACAAACCATGTCTGGTAACACTTAACAAAGAAAAATAGGTGAGTACAAATGTAATAAATTGCTCTTAGGCTCAGGTCCTGTATAAGTTCATTCAATAAAATTAATAAGAAAATTTAATTAATTAATAAGAAAATTTAATTAATTAATAAGAAAATATTAATCACACTCATCTCTCTCATATATTAAAACTGTTGGACACCCACCCTCGTGGGTCACGAGCCCAACGTCCTAAATGACATCTGGACACGTGTTCCACAAGGTTGGCATGCCCCTACCAAGACAGTTTGCCTTTACCATTGCCAAAATGATTTTATCGTCTGGAAGGTCAAAAAGGACCAGAAGGTAGGTACAGACGAAAAGCAGACTAATTTAAAAAGACAGAAGAAGTGGGAAAATTGGCCTAACTTTCCTTACGGATATTGGATTGGGGTGTTCTTTGGATGGTTTGAAAGAGGACTTCAAGGTCTACAACTTTAATGAAGGCTCAAAGTCAGATTCTAGCTTCTAAAGGATAAAAAATGGAACAGAAGATAGGTACAGACAAAAAGTAGACTAATGAAAAAAGATAGAAGAAGTGGAAAAATTATCATAACTTTCTGTACAGATATCGAATTGGGATGCTCTTTGGATGGTTTGAAAGAGGACTTCAAAATCTATAAATTTCATGAAGACCTCAAAGACAAATTCTATCATCTGTAGGGTCAAAAATAGACCAGAAGATAGCAAAAAAAAAAAAAAGAAGCAAAAAAGACAGAAGAAGCAAAACACAGAAGAAATAGAAAGACATAAAAAGCAAAAAGACAGAAGATAGCAAAGCACAAAAGAAGATGATGTCAACACAGAAGAAGCAAAACCCAAAAGAAGATGACGTCAGCACAGAAGGAGTAAAAAGGCAGAAGAAGTGGGAAAATTGCCATAACTTTCCCTCCAGATATCAGATTGGGGTGTTCATTGGATGGTTTGAAAAAGACCTCAAGATCTACAACTTTCATGAAGATGTTGAAGTTAGATTATATCTGTTGAATTATCAAAAATGGAACAGAAGATAGGTACAGACGAAAAGTAGACTAATGGAAAAAGACAGAAGAAGTGGGAAAATTGTCGTAACTTTCGCTACAGATATCAAATTGGAGTGTTCTTTGGATGGTTTGAAAAAGGACTTCAAGATCTACAACCTTCATGAAAATTTTGAAGATAGATTCTATCATCTAAAGGGTCTAAAATAGACTAGAAAATAGCAAGAAGAAAAAGAAGCAAAAAATACAGAAGAAGCAAAACACAGAAGAAACGAAAAGAAAGAAGAAGAAAAAAGACAGAAGATAGCAAAACATAGAAGAAGATGACGTCAGCTTAGAAGAAGCAAAAAGACTGAGAAACAAAACAAAGAAGAAGATGGCGTCAGCACAGAAGAAGAAAAAATGCAGAAGAAACAAAACACAGAAGAAGCAAAAACATAGAAGATACAACTTCACTCTTGAGCATCTTCCTTTATAGGTAACATTCGAATTACATTTCCAAAAATTTCATACCATATACTGTTAGAAAGATCTACAATTTCTAGAAGATAAGTTTGCCTAAATCAGCCCAGATCAACCCAAATATTTTCCTAAAGTCAGTACACGAATTTTTCTCTTATATAACCTTGATAA
Organism: Erythroxylum orinocense; assembly: GCA_025531955.1. Taxonomy (NCBI): domain Eukaryota; kingdom Viridiplantae; phylum Streptophyta; class Magnoliopsida; order Malpighiales; family Erythroxylaceae; genus Erythroxylum; species Erythroxylum orinocense. The sequence goes on along the minus strand of JANZLX010000006.1, from coordinate 28,364,925 downwards.
TCATGGGCGAAAACAAAATCATAATCCACTAGCATCAAAAGATTGTAGTTTTACAAAGATTTAGTGGGCATTTCAAGCCCCCAATACATCAATATTTCAAAGATCCAAAATACAAAAGATACATGAATAATAAATTGCTCAAAATGTAACTAAAGCCTTGGTTTACAAGATTACCTTAAATTATAACAACATTTCAAAAGTGGAGTGATTCCTTGGCCTTTGACTACTCAATCTCTTGCTCATCACCTACTTATGGGGAGGAAAGTGAGGATGAGATTAAAGCTCGTGGGTAACAATTTTATAATCGATAATAAGCAAAATCATTGCAATAATCATTTTCATTTTAAAAAACTCACATGAATGCATAACATGTATACATCACTATTTTCAACAAATCACGAACACATAGGCACATCAAATTGGTTCGGGTGGATCCAAAATAGAACATACTATGCATTTCCACATAATGATGTTGCGTAGTCATAAACTTATGGGAGTTCATGAAGGAGCTCCATGCCACTAGCAGGCAGGTAGGAGAAGTCTTTTTGTCAAAGTGCACTCGACTTAACTTATGAGACTACCATAAACCCACATAACATGTATTTCACGACTTATAAAACATATTTCCCATAAAGGCATATGTTGGAAACTTGTTTTCTTAAGCTTGATACCTTTTTTTAAAATCATTTTCATAATACACCATATGCAGCACATTTTCAAAGCACTCGAAGAACAATAAATTCACAGTTAGAAGTAGTTGAAACTCATTTATTTCCACTTCTTTAAAGAGTCATTAATGGCTTATTACTAAATCAAAAAAATTTAAACCATTTTGATTTTCTTGCTTGTAAGCTTGCTCAAATGTGCCTCTTCTCTTGCTCCTATTGTCTTTCTTGATTCCCTTTTCATAGGCAAAATTTTACCAAAATAGAAACCCACAAAGCAGGTTCCATAAAATGATTCTAGAAAACTTAAACCCATGCATTTCTAAGTTTCAAGAACCAAAACCCTTTCAAAAACTCCCAAAGATTAAGTAAGATCTTACCTTGAATCTTCACCAAATGAAGAAATTATTGGCTCAAATGGAAGCTCTTATCTTCCTCTACTTTTTCCCTTCTTACACCACACCTAAATCTCTCCAGAAGGCTTAGAAAAGATGGAACACTAGCTCAAACTCTCTTCTTTCCTCTCAACCGTCGAAACCTCTCTTCTTCTCTCTTTGATTTGTTATTTCGCTTCTTCCTCTTCCATTTTCGTTTTTCCCCCTCTTTAGGAAGAAGACAACACTTCCTTTTCCCCATTTTACCCTTAATGATAGATAAAAGTCCACCTTACCCTTCCTTTAATGCCTTAAGGCTTTTAAACTTAAGTGACTTGCCAAAATTGGCCTTACACTCTCCCACTACTTTAAAACTTCAATGCCCTTAGCCCATGTCATATCATCTTACCCACATTAACATGATAATTAATTCCAACATAAATAAATCTAGCAAGACCCCAAAATTAATCTAATCATGCTTATAAAAAAATTTCAGGGCCTAACAAAAACTAGAAAGATGTATTCTAATTTAAGGACAATTTCTAAACAATAGTAAGAAATTTAAGGCTACAACAAGGAAAAATCACCAAATATGAGTCATAGTATTCAAGAATCTAAGCATAAATAAAAAATTTTACAAAAGAAAAATAAAAACATATTTGAACATGGCATAGAAATTGACTCTCCCCTATTACCTAAATCATATATTGTCCCTAGTATATGCATAACATGCTCACATTTAAAAATATAATTAACATAAAATAAGAGAAAGATTATAATACTCCCCTTAGTTATGAATCTGAAATTAAATCACTACAGTGTAAGTGGACAAGGAGTCACCCTCATAAATTAGAGCAAAGCATCTAAATTATTATCCATTTTTGAAATTTTATGACCTAACCTCTCCAGCTAAAGATGATACTTGTGTCGAATAGATGATATTGGAAAAATAGAGGTTGTTAAACATCTGAATCCTTGTGTTGATGCAGAAGTGAACTTCTTTAAAGGAAATCATATGACACAAAATGAAATTAGCTCTTCTTTTTCTCAATCAACTTCATCTTTCTTAAATAAGCACCATTCAAAAGTTCCACCCCATAAGCTGCATACATATTAGTGTTAGCAATATCAAGCAAGTTAAGATTAATAGTCAATTGAGTAATCAAAGAATCAAGTCATAAATTACTTATACATGATAAAACATTGTTAAATTGCAAAGTTATCCAAGCACCCAAATTAATATGAACCTTATGTACTATGCATCAAATAAAGAATAATTCATCTTTAGTACATGTATAAGTTGTAGCCTCAAATAGACCCATTCAAGTTCTTTAAGAAAACTTCCTCAAGATTAACTTGGATGATACACAAGCTTATCAAAAGACATTGTTTTCCAAACATCTAAAGGATTAAAATCACCATAGTCCATAATAGGTTCCTTATAAGTGGTGAAATTGGCATATTCATAAGTTATAAACCCTAAGGCTAATTGAACTTAGTGATATTTTCTTTAAATTCTTTACCTATTAATCGTTATTGTACAATATTATGACTACTTAGAATGAAAATTCAAGTTTACCGAATTTAAAATAGTGTAAAAACCCTATTTAATTCGATAAATATTAGGCTTCTCATTTGCACAAATTTTCTCTAACTCATATCATCTATTCCTTTGATATTCAACTCCTTTGAGGAAGGGTAATGCACATACTTACCTGAATTGGTTTGTTTGGTTTTAAGAGCAACATACCTATGTTTCCTCTCTTTAGAATTGAAAGTAAGATTTCCATAAAAGTTAGACTCAAATGGTTGAAAAATAGGCATATGTTTGGCAACCCTAGCATGCTTTTGATTAGCACTAGTAGTTAATATAGTCTTTAAAAGGCTTTTGTCAACTATCTTAAATGTAAATTTAGCATTGTCTTCTATCTAGTTGGTACCTTTTATTCTCCTTATTGCTATAATAGCTGTGAAAAAAATAAACAAATCGTAGACAACAACTAGAGCAATCAATTAAGAACTAAAACAATTATCACTAAAAGTGATAATACTAAGAAATAAATCACTAAGAAAAATAAAAACAACTAATAGTAACTAAAAAAATAACTAAATAACTAAAATCACAGTATAAAAATTGACTAAGAATACATAAGAGAAAAATGAAAATAGAGAATGAATAAAATTCAAATAATTGATGAAGAGGTGGTAACAAGTCATCGGTGACAATTGATCGGCGATGATAGTTAAGAGTTGACGATTGGAAGCTAATGACTAAAATTGGCAGATGGTTATAAATGACATAGAGAACATAATGTTGAACGCAGGACATTTAGAGATAGGAAAGAATTGAGAGCAACACAAGGAGATGATGGACGTATAAGAGGTGGTTACAACTAGAGGTTAACAGTTGTGAAGCTGATGACTAGTCAAAAATTAGTGACAAGGTGGATAACAACACGTGGAAGAAGACTTAGAGGAAGCTATGCAGAGAATATCGAAGGCTAGTAAGAGGACCTAAAATGAAAGAATAAAAAATATTAGGGTATTTTTATTTATTGTTTTAATTAAAATGAAATATAAAAAGTCTTGAAAATTGCTAGTGTTTTGTTTATATTTAAAAATTATCATTATTTCCTTATAACAAAACAGTTTACTACTATCTATAAGATGTGATCTCACCTTATTCTTTTCAGTTAGGGAATTTAATACCAAAAACTTAAGTTGTACAAGGTGTAATCTCACTTTACTCATTGTAGCATTTTAGAGTTAAAAAACTATTATCCTAAACCTAAGTTACATAAGGTGTGATCTCGAGTTATAAATGTTAGTAGTGTAAAACTTAAAGTCTGTTATCCTTAAAGCTAAGTTGCATAAGGCATGATCTTGCCTTATGAACCTTAATAATCTAGCTAAAGGATCAAATTTCTCACTTAAACTAAGAAAAAAAACAACTATAGAAAAGCAAGTAAATGAAACTTATAAATAACTAAAACATAACTATTAAACGCTATCATATTTGGATTGCCTCCCAAAGAGCATAATTACCATTATAGTTTTAAGCATCTATTCGTTGATTCATAAAGCAAGTATAAACTATCTATTATTTACGAAGATCAGATGTGGAGAATAGCTTCTGATTATACCTGGTAAGAGTATGAAAAGAAAATGAGTAAGTCGTAGAGCATAAGCAATGAGGCATATGATTGGTTGGAAAATATTATCTAGAAAAAAAGGTGCAACCATGTTGTTTTAATACATTATTAAGATGTCACGATCCAATACCACATCAGGCCCATGACCACCGCCACATACCTAGGCTAAAGACACTCACAGTATCCTTAATCCGACTATGCAAGGCCAACTGAGTATCTCTCTTCCCTTTTTTAAAAAATAATTAGGCAGCACAACGACTGTATTTTAAAAATCCCAAAAGCTGTAAACATTTTTAAACACACTTCTATATTCACATCCAACCACAAATTCAGGACTTTAAGTTCCACTCAAGATAATCTCAACAACAGTATCAAAGTTCATACATAAGGTCATTTATAAACATAAGGCAATCAAAAGTTAACTTAGAAAATCATAAAGCGTATCTACATAAACACAGTTCATGAGCCAAAGACAATAAAAGTACAAAATAGGAAACTACCTACGTGCGGTAATACCCTGAAAATGTCAAAAGATCGCATGATCCACTCAGAGCTTCAAACTCACTAAATTAACCTGCATTGTTAGAAAACGAAGGGGGGTGAGTACACTAGGTACTCAGTAAGCAGGAAAAACATATATCACAAATAGAATTTGATTCATACCAAGACGGTATAAATGACCTATGAAGTGAATATATATCACATAGAAAACACATAGGCCTAGCCTATGACTCAACGTATACTGGTTAGGAACCATATAGGCCTAGCATATTAACTCACTCATCCGGTGAGCATAGGTCCCAGTTCTAATACGCAAAAGCATAAAAACGTCATATGTATCAATCAAATCTCAATAGGAAAACCCATATCAAGATAAGTCAAAAAAATCATGTGTGACACCACTAGTTGGTTAAACTAATATGCACACTTACCGATGCTTGGTGTTGGCTTGACTTTCATCCGTGGTGAGTCTGGACAACAGTCGACAAGTGCGTCATGACCCTAGGTGATGACCTCGTCGGTGTGCAGACCCTAGGTGTGGAATTACCCGCATGTCCCATAGAAAGGTAACATACGACGATTTGACTTAATGTACCAGCGTCAAGGGTACAGGGGTCGCTTAATCAGTTGTGCCTAACATACGATTAGTCAATTGTTTACTCACCAATCACAAAACAAATCATATATAATTATTAGGTATAAAAATCAAGTAAGGCACTCTGCCATTATTTATCGATCCAACCGATAAAATGAAACCTTGCCATGACTCTAAGCCAAAAGAGAATAAATACATGTAGCATGCATGACTCGATTATGCATATGTCAATTCCAAAACATTTTCTCATAAAATAAATGCCATCTTTTGTAATCCAAATGCATATTTCTTCATAAAAAATGTCATTTATTAAATACGTAAGCATATTAGCATCCATTTGAAATTCAATTTCTACCTTACGTTGCCTAGGTTCAAAATTCACATACAAGTCATCATGCTTGTCTTAGGATGTTTTAATCCTATTTGAGAAATATCATTTCCCCAACTCACTTCAAGAGAAGATATACACTCCCTTAACTTCAACAATCCTTGGTACAAGCTCCTTGATTTATAGCTCCCGTGTTGGATCCCGATTGCTTCCGGAACCCAACCCTCTTGCTTTGATACCACACATGTTGGATCCCATTTCCGGAACCCAACTCTTGCAGACTTATACAGCTATTGGACCCTGCTTGATTTCAGAGTCCAACGCTTGCTCTGACATTCCAACTCTTGAGAATATCATTATACTTAACTTGAGCCTGCATATTACCTTGAAGGGTTATTGCATTAAACCCTCATTAGTCATCATAATTTTTTTTTCTCTCATAACATCCCAAAAATTTACTGGCAACTTGTTCAATGGCGTGCCCGTACAAATCTGTCACCATGCTGGAACTCAATTTTCCTGCTTGTGAGCAGAATTTGGAATCTTAAGACTAGAATTTCAATTTGACTTCTTCATAGAACTTACAACTCAAGGTATCTAGTTTGCTTTGAAGCAAGAATAAACTCAATCAGAGTTCTATAGCTTAGGATATGCTTAAAAAGCCTAAGGATGCTCATATTCCAAACATGCTCTCCTAACCAACCTCTCACTTACTATAATGAAAACTTTCTCAAATCAACTATAAAAGATACAAATTTTCATGGGGAGAAATATATATGTCTTAGGAATCCATTGCTTCATGAATCACTTCATTTGGAGGTTGGATGAGGGAGTTATGCAAAAAAGAATATACCATGTTCATACCTTAAATCGATTTGAACCTATCTTGCCACTATTGTTATAACATTCAATCTAGGTGTCGGATTGAGTTTGTTTTTAGACCATTGGAAAGAAGGCTTCGAGATCTAAAACTTTCATGAAGACCCCAAAATGCGATTCTGCCTCTAAAATGGTGACAAATCACAATATGTCTCGTGAATGTCCGTTAAACGGACATGCATCAGGCTTAGGAGGCCAAAATGACCCAAGAATGTATGCTTAACGAACATAGATTGGCCAAAGGGTGTTTTTACACCCGAGAAGGTTCGTTAAACTGGCCTTATGTCAGTTAAACAGACATTGGGGCTCCCCAAAGTACTCCAATGCCTCTCTAATGCTTTTTACATCCAATCTAACATCATATTCACTTATAATCTTCCTAATATCACTTCTTATCATGCAAAATCACTTCATAACAATTCAAACATCAAATTTATTTCATAAAATTCTCAAATCTTGTCTCATTTGATTCATCAAAACTACAAATTCTCATCATACATCATAGTTGTCATGTTCATACACTCCATGCAACATCATACTTGTATCAATCATATCTCTTAACTTCGACATCCAAAAATTACAAACTTTATATCGTCGGAAAGCTAAAAGGATCATCTACAATTTCTATGTAGACAACTTTGACCAGTTCTACTTATATTATTTTAGATTTTCCCTTGAAGTCAGACATAAATCTTATCCTTGTGAAAACTTGAAATTGACCCAATTTCACTTCCTCAGCTAATGCAACATCATTCTTAACCACTCATAATTCCTATTTTCCTTTCCACAATATCTCACTTATATGCATATGCATATCACAATGATTCAAGCTCAAAATCATTAACTCAAGTTAGATTATTTCTTTAAGTGAGCTTAATTCCAACTTAACCTCATCCATAGTTAATTCAATTTTCAACTTCACCTCATTTTATAACCATTTGAATTCCAACTTATCTTTATCCATTCTTGGATCTTAGCTCATTTGACTTGTCACATTTTGCTACATCTCATCATCCAAAATTCCTTTGTGTCTTCTCTATAATAACTCATTGATGTGTGTGTATATATATATATATACATATGTATACCAATCATTCTTACTTAACATTCATCATAGTCATCCATATACAAATTCACTTTTCAAACCATACACAATTCCATATTGCATTAACATCATAAACAAGAGTTTACAAGCTTCAATGGCATTTCCAAGCCACAACACAATCTCAATATAAAAAACCCAAAATACAAAGATGCAAAACTCAATAATTTCCCAAAATACATCTAAAGCCTTGTTTTACATCAATTAAGCCAAAACAAAACAAACATGCATATTCGGATTTATGCCTTGATTCACTTTCCCTTGATCTCTTGCTCAATACCTGGAGATGGGGACAGAGAGGGGGTGAGCTAGAAAGCTCGTGGGTAACAGCTTATAACGGACGAATAAGCAAAACCATTTCAAAGTTTACTGTTATAGAAAATTCTTGTTGAGAATCGATAAAACACTTGCTTCTCAAAATTATCATCATGTAGTTAAATTTATGAACCACAAAACATGAATGCATCAACTTGTTCACAAATCATGGACAC
>JANZLX010000006.1:28341898-28356738 GCA_025531955.1 Erythroxylum orinocense | reverse complement strand
AGAGTTATGTAGGCTACCTTTCAAATACTTGGTCATCCCTATCTCTCATATTAAACTCACATATACCGACTGCCTACCCCTCTTGGAAAGATATAAGTCTAAAATGGATTCCTAAGGCTCATGAACTTTTTGAAAATGGAAATGACATTTTTGAAAACGTCAAAAACCAGGCTCTGATACCAATTTAATTGTCACGACTAGTACCGCCTTAGGCCCATGACAGCCGCCGCATAACCGGGCTAAGTACACTTACGGTATTCTTAATCCGACTATGCAAGGCTAACTAAATATCCATTCTTTTCTTCTTCTTTTTTTAAAAATTTGGGCAGCACAACAGTTGTATTTTAAAAATCCCAAAATGTTGCAAACGTTTTTAAACATACTTTTATATTCAAACCAAAACTTTACCACAACTTCAAGACTTTAAAGGCCACTCAATGCAATCTTAACAATAGTATCCAAAGATTCATAAATAAAGTCATTTATAAAACACAAGGCAATCAAAAGTTAACTTACAAAATCATAAAGCGTATCCACATAAACACAGTTCATGAGCCATTAGACAATAGAAGTACAAAATAGGAAACTAACCATATGCAGTAATACCCCGAAAATGTCAAAAGATCGCACGATCCACTCAGAACTTAAAACTCACTAAATTAACCTGTATGGTTGGAAAGCGGAGGGGGTGAGTACACTAGGTACTTAGTGAGCAGGAAAGACATATATCACAGATAGAATTCGATTTATACCAAGACAATATAGATAACCTACGAAGTGAATATATATCACATAGAAAACACATAGGCCCAGCCTATAACTTAACATATACTAGTTAGGAACCATATAGGCCTAGCCTATGAACTCACTCATCTGGTGAACATAGGTCCTACTTTTAGTACACAAAAGCATAAAAACATCATATGTATCAATCAAATCTCGATAGGAAAACTAATATCAGGATAAGCCAAAACAATCATATGTGATACCATTAGTCTACCAAACTAATGTGTACACCCACCGATAATAGGTGTTGACTCTACTTTCGTTCGTGGTGAGTCCGAACTACAGTCGACGAGAGCGTCATGACCCTAGGTGATGACCTCGTTGGTGTCCAGACCCTAGCTGTGGAATCTCCCACAAGTCCTGTAAAAAAATATCGATACGGCGACTCGACTTTCATGTAACAGTTTCAAGGATACGGGGGTCGCTTAAACATAATCAATTGTGCCTAGCACACGATTGGCCAATCATTTCCACACCATTCACAAAACAAATCATATACAATTATTAAGGATAAAAATCAAGTAAGGCACCATGTCTTTATTTATCGGTCCAACCGATAAAATGAAACCTTATCATGGCTCTAAGTCAAAAGAAAACAAATACATGCAGAATAGATGACTCGGTTATGCATTTGTAAAGTCCAAAACATTGTTTTATGCAATAAAAGTCATCTTTTAAAATCCAAATGCGAAGTTATTCAAAAATGTAGTTTCAAAAAAATAAATCGTTATTCATTGCATTTTAGTTGCAGGTTTGTTAAAAACAATATCAATTTTCAAAATATGAAATAAAATATCGGTTTCAAAAGTAGTGTTGAAACATTATTTCATACAATAAAAGTTATCTTTTGTACTCTAAGTGCATAGTTGTTCAAAACAATGACAAGTATTTACCATACGTTGCTTAGGTTCAAAATTCACGTACCAGTCATCATACTTGTCTTAGGATGTTCTAATCCTATTTAAGAAATAAGGTTTCCCCAACTCACCTCAAAAGAAGGTATGCACTCTCTTAGCTTCAACAACTCTAGGTACATGCTCCCTAATTCATTGCTCTTGAGCCTTTATACATAAAAACGATATACAATGAAATTACTACTTAAAGATATATTTCATATTTACACACCATCACATAAGTGTATAAAACACAATATCACTCTCTTTAAGCTATAGGATTTGACCATTGAGCTTCTCACATAGTTACTTCCTTACTATTCACATTAGCTTTTCTTTTGCATTTTCTAAGGCATTTAATGCCTTTAATCACACTCTTACTCATTTCACTACATAATTAAGCACACTTTTATCCAAGCACATAAGGCCATTATTAATCGATCTAAGTAACAATTCAAGTTTAGTTTAAGTAAACATAAAAGTCTCTTTCCAATGCACACCATCAAAATCCTTAAATCCGAAGCCAAGTTCACTTAGGTATTTTATCAAACACCTAAGGGCATAAACTTGAGAGCCTTCTTCCAATGTATATCTTCCTCATTTTTCATCATCAATTCATAACATGCATACATAATTCACATCATAGAATTCATTTAGACTATCAATTTCGAAAGATATTCAAAAATCCACAAACTTTCACCTAAAGGGGACAATTTCGGTTTTGACTTAAAGAACCCTCTCCGTGACATATTTCATTCATCTAAGCCATGTTTCTTGCATAATCAAGCATGGGGAACAACATATCTTAACACAAAACTCAAAATCCTAATGTAGAGAGAGATGAGACAAAATTTACCTAAACCTTCCTTTAGTGATATCTTCCAATCCTTTGAGAATTTCTCAATTTTAATGATAGATTTGAGTTCTTTGACCCCAAATTAGCTTAGAACACCTTGGTTTGACCAAAACTTCCCCTCTTCTCCTTCTTTCTGCTCTCTTTTAATTAAAAAAATGTGTTTTAATGCCAAATGAAGGAGTTGCATGACCACACACGTCTAGAATTTGACTCTGCTTTGACCAAATATGATCAATTTACCTTATTGCCCTTAGTTACGTGAAATTACCTTTGTACCCTCCAAACTTTCCTAAATTTGCAATTAAGTCCAAATTTTGAGAATGATCAAAAAATTTTGAGAATGATCAAAACTTTTATTTTCATTTTGGTTCCTGAACTTTTGAAAATTATAATTAATCCCCTTAACTTTATAAAATTACAAATTGGTCCTACATGAATTGAAAAATTACAATTAAGTCCTTAACTTTTAACAATTTGCAAATAAGCCCTTATGTCCATCAACTTTTCCAATTAAACTTTCTAAGTGTCCCATAAGTCTATAAATTATATCTAATCACCTATACACATTAGAACACATTTAATTCGACTTTAAATGGTCATATCCATCCAATGGACTCAGTTTTACACAATTAAAAGCTTACATGTCAGAAATCTCCAAAATTTCCCATACCGATGAACTCTAAGTTCATGTAAGGGCATATAACATGATATATCACTAGCATACATACCAAAAGGATTCAAATACATCTTTGAACTCATATACATCCATGTATATATCAATATATAGTAGTATCTCCAAATACAAAACAACACAAAGTGCTCAAAAATTCTAGCATTACAAGTCCTCCCCTCCTCGAAAGAGTTTCGTCCTTGAAACTCCTATGTTGAGGACAAAAATAAATGGGGGTACTGACGTCTCATAGTATCCTTAAGCTCCCATGTCATCTCCTCAACCTTACCACTTTTCCAAAGAACCTTAACCGTAGGTACCTCCTTTCTGTGTAATTTATTTATCTGTCGATCCAAAATCTACACTAGTTTCACTTTAAAATCAGGTCTTCTCTCATCTCTACGAGAGGTGTCCCCAAAACATTTTTAAGCATAGAGACATGGAATATATTATGGATCCTATCTTATGGTTGATGCATAATTTATACAATTATCAGTTATCTGTTGACAATATTTTGATTTGTTTCTATATTTAATTCATTAAAACATAAAGTGGATTGATGATATAAAGTAAAAATTACCTTAATTGATAATTAAAAATTATTTTGTACATGATAAATATTTAATTCTTATGAAATAACTACAAGAACGCTATTCATTTGGTGAATGCAGATGCTCTGACTATTGCAATGAGGTGCTACCCCTCCCCTTCAACTTACCTAGCTCATTATGAAGTTAGACTATGTACTCCATCGGCTGTTGAAACTGAGTTACCAATGTCTGTACTATGCTCCGAAGCTCATGGACTTCATTAGATGTGAACCTCCTACTAGACGTTGTTGTATTGGACATCAAGGGTAGCAAATAATATGTGTTCAATAGTGAACATAAGCTTAAGATCCTTACATGACGCTCCCTACTATCCACTGTATGAAGATAGGTTTGACTCTTATTAACATTTTCAGACTGCTGAGACTGTCGTTGAATGCTTTCTTATATTTGATCCTATCAAAATGCAATGTTTATGTTAATAAGTGATAATTATTAAGCATTAATATTAAATAATAAATTTCACATAAATTTAGTTCTCTATATAAAGGTCACACCGTCATGCTTCTTAGTGTGTGTAAGCAAAAAGTGTTGATGGGATGTAAGGTTCACGATTATAAACTTTTCCTGTATTGGAATAAAATGTTCAAGTGAATTATGATTTTTAAACATTTCAGCAGAGTTTTCTCTATTTTAATGTTATTTACCCCCTGTTGAGCAAAGAGAGTAACTCAACAACACAGTTATATATGGTACCAAACATTTATAACATTGTCATTCTCCATAATACACATATTTTTATTCCAAAATTCACACATCAAATTAAATTGAAATACATCAAAGTAAAAAAAACAGAATATAAGTGTAAATTGTATATACTTACAAGTCTCTCTGTAGGCTCGTGGTGAGTAATAAATCCTCTAGTATGTACGAGAAGACTCTCTCCCCCCGGTCCTTCACGTCTGTTGGTAGAATTATGCTCTGAAATGGACATTACCTCGGGTGATGTCCAAAACTGCTGCCAATGACTTTATATTTCTTCAAAAATATAAGGAGGTTGTACACTAGTCTTATGTATCACACCAACAAAGTCTTTATAATGTGTACGAGCTCGTCTTTCCCATACTTTATAAATAACTTTGTCAAATTTAGAATCCCAAAAAAATGTTTCTAAAAAAGTAGGAAAAATATACGATAAGTACTTATAACCTACAATAGTTATTTAATTATTGTATAAAAATTAATTAAAATAAAAAAGATATTTTTTTACCTCAAACTCCTGAATATGAAAATCCTTTGTCTCCTCAGAGATCTCTTTCCATATACAAGATCAATCTTCTCCTTGAATTTTGATGTCATGTTTCTTAAGCATAGATTAAAACAAATAATTTTATATCATTTTTAAATTTAAACCTATAAGTTAGTTATAAACATATCGTGCTTCATGTAATTTTATTTATAGATTCTTGACAATTGTGATGTAAGTTCTTCCATCAACTCCCTTAACTTCAGGCTGGAGGTTGCCTCCTTCATCTGCATTGTTTACCCCTGATATCTCTATCGATATAAGGGTGGTGGATGGTGTAGTAGCAGGTACGGAAGGTGATGCCTCATCTACAAGTGTGGTAGCTGGAGGTATAGCATCTAATTCAGTTGTAACTGAAGAATGTGATGCTTTACCTAGACAGTAACTGGCTCCAAATTGGGGTCTGAACCTTAGTCGCATCATATCTTGTTTTCTCTTTAGTGCCATATTACCTGAAATTCATATTTTATTGAATATTCTAGAAATATAAAAATTTCAATTCAATATATAACAATATATTGAAATTTTAATAATTGATTTATTGAATATAATATTCTATTATAAATACAAATTAATCGCTATTAGCACTTAATTGTAAATCAAATCATAATCGTCTTCTTTTTCTGAAGAATTAGAATCAAACTCAGGCTTCTCTTCAAATCTCTCACCCTCCTAATCCTCTCCAGATAAAATTTCAACATATTCATTATTTGAATCATTCAGAGGGTCATTCTTGTCATATGTAACAAATGCGATTATTTCATAAACATATTCCTGAAACGCTTCATTGTCAATTCTTTGTTCTCCTTTTCCATATGATTCAAAAACACCTATAGATTTAACTTTATAAATGGCCAACCAATCTGACTTATCTTGTCATAAGTTAGGAAAAGGGACATAATACACTTGGATCGCTTGAATTGCCAACAGAAAAGGTTCAAATTGAATAAATCTTCTTCACTGGTTGATTTCAACTAGATTGTATGGGCTATGCACTTTTGCACCAACATTTGGAGTTGGATCAAACCAATCACACTTTGCTTTATTGGTAATTCAGGGTACTCAATTTCAAGTATTTCAATAATTTTACCATAGTAATCCATCAATTCTCCCTATATGCAAACTCTAGTATTTACTATTGCCATGATATAACCATAATATTCTGCATGATATTTATATCCATTAATGAAATACACCGGATATGATTTCACAGTTCGCAAAGGTCCTTTCACAAGATCACATATGAACTTGTTCTCTATTAGATTTTCTAAGGCCTACACAAAAGAAATTATCATATTAAATAGTATAAAGTCATTTAAACACTTTAATTTTATAATTCAATCATTTTAATAATTGTAAGTGAAAGCTTACATATTTCTTAAACCATCGAGTAAAGTGTCTTCTAACTTTTTTATTGATATCATCATTTTTTCTCGGGCATTAGCTCGCATAACCATTCCTCGTATAATGTAAAAACATTATTATGTATTTCAATTGTGAATAACACTAAATTTCAAAACCCAAATAATCAATTTCAACTTACTGCATGAAAATTTGAAATCATTTGGGAGAGATTAAGTGATAAATTTGGGACAAAAATGATGAACAGGTCTGGAAAATTGATGGAGTATTTTCATTAAACATGCTTTGGTTTTTAGCAATGTATTGACCTATAGTTATCCAAATGGAATGATTTTTAATTTAAATTAAACTAGAGACATAGGGATACAATTTTTCTGAAGAAATCTAATTTTAATTTTTGTCTCTAGAATTCCAAAATCTGACTTGAATTTTAGTACAGAATACTGTTACAGTTGAAGAACAATTCGAATTATTTAAAGTATAACTTTTGGAATACTGAACCAAATTGAATGATCTTTGTTTCATTAGAAACTTAAGACAATGGGGAACATTTTTCTAGAAAAAAGTGTTGCCAAATTACTTCACGTTCATTGTCAGATTGATCATGCACAGTAGACTCAAAAGTGTGTTTTAGGAAAAATCTAAATTGACCAAATGAGTTATGAATTTCGATTTTAATGATTTTATTAAGGTATAAACCTAAGTGCAAATTATTCTTAGGTATAAACCTAAGTACAAATTATTCTTAGGTAAGTTTTGAAATATGAATGTTTACGTGATGAGAATAATAGAGTGATACCCAGGATTGTCATTGAACATGCATTGCATATATTTCATATATATACATGTGCATTATTAAACACTTATAATTGTGCAAATTTGTGATACGTATATATTACGTGATATAGAGGAGCAACTAGAACGTTAACATTCAGACGTTGCCGGAACTTCGAGTTAATAGCTTCAGGAGCAATCTGTGAGTAACCTAGATGGTTTCGCTCAATTAATTGTTTACTTTAAAATATGTTTTCAATGATGATATGAATGTGATTTGATTATGATGATGTCGGATAATGAAGATCTGAGACTTGATGCATGAATGTGATATTGAAGTGTTACTTGGATATGAATGTGACGAAATAAATGCTTCTTGACATGATTGTTTGAATATGAGAGATGCATTCTATAAATGAATGCATGATCAGATAATGAGAGTTGTGACCTGAGTAGTCACCGAAAATGAGTTTAAAGCTCCGAATGTGATTAAGAGCCAAAGGCTTACTATGTAAAATGAGCCCTATGTCCCTAACGAATAAGGGATAGTATAAATGAGCCCGATATCTATAATAGATATAGGACAATTTAGGCACTTGGTCACAACAACGTAATAATTGGAAAAAGTCACATAAGCATTTCATATACATTTGTATACGTATATTCACTGATTGAAATGTATGTTCTCTTACCTTTAAATGAGAAGGTGATATGTGATAATTTTTGCAAAAAAGCAAAGATGTGAAGTATATTTTACATGTTTGATGTGTTACAAGAATTAAGTGAACCATCGATGATGGTTATCTCATTGAGTTCACAAAACTCACCAAAAATGTAACGTTAATTTTTCAGGATTGAGAGAGAGGACTTTAGCTACTGGGAGACATTATAAGAAGTATGGTCTTGTAGTTTTGGGAAGAAGAAGAAATGGCTGAAAGGTCGGTTAACTAGGATTGAAAGATTTGATAGATTTTTGTGTAATTCCTCTTTCATTTAGCATATTTTGTATTAGGATATGATGACATACATGTACGGATGTTTGAAAGCTACAATGTATATACGTTTGGATTTATGAAATGAAACGAGGAAATTTTGATTTTAAAATATTGTGACTTTCTTGATCATGTCTTCTAGGAAAATAAAGATAGATGATGTCATGTTAAGTGGTTGTAGCGACTACTCTAGTGCCCCAATATCATAGGTTATGTACTGGAATGCCCTTTGGGTGTTCTAGTATTTACCCCATGATAACGAGGCGCTACATCTAAAGGTTTGCATCCATAAAAAATCGCAACAATAGAGAGGTTCAGCTCAAAGAATAGACTGAGTCAGAGGTATAAGAGGATTGAATGGGTACGTTAAGAATCTAAAGTTCAAAGAAAACTGTTGAGGCTGGGTGGAAGGAATTGAATAGGGAAGGAAAGGGAAAGAGCAATCAGGTTCTCTCTCTCTACATTCTCTCACACCAACAACCTTTGATTGTCTATTTTATTAGATGTTTATTACTAATAAAAATGTGACACAGTTTCGGGGGATTCTTATCTGGGATATTTTAAGGTTAAAAAGGGTTGTTTTATAATATTAACAATAAGAGATTTTTTTTAATTAAAGCTTATAAAGTGAACGGGTTGTTAAAGTCCTCAAAATTAACTTTTGATTCACTAAATAATTGTGGTAGTCATAGAACTAGGTTGAATTTGAAGAGAACTAAATATCAATTTCTTAATTTCAATTGAAAATGTAGGGTGGGTTATATGATTAATTAACTAACAAACTAAAATTAAAAAGAAATTATAAATCAATTGAATATAAAGTGAAAAATCAATTTTACTTAACTAGGGAAAGATCTCATCCAATTATAACTTTGATCGTTAGTCTAGGATGATTAATTTTTACAAATAAAGCAGTTAGTTTGAATCTCATTATGATAGTCATAATAAATCTCAGTTCCTAAATTAATTGATTGAGACTAGTATTTAAATCAAAACTTAACGTTAATTGATTGGGTATGATCACATTCTATATCAACTAAATGATAGCAATAATCTTAGTGAAAAAGGCAACCCTAAATTAAATAATTGAGATATATAGAACTATTTAATTTAGTTTTCTTACTTCTCATAATTTAAATTTGCAAATACATAAATAAAATATTTGCCACTTGTACCAATCATTCATGACAATTACGAATCACTAAATCGTAAATAGTGATACAATATTAAATTTTATATTAATTTACCATATTAATCAATATTAGTTACCTATGAAATAGAAGAACACGAAATAAGAAATACTTGAATCAAAATAAAATCTAGGTTTATAACAAAACCTCCCAAAGTTGCAACTACAATTTTGATTCCTTTTAAATTTGAATAGCCATTCTTGGCTATGTTTTCCTCACTAAACATAGAAAAGGAAGACAAAAAGAAAAATAATAATGAATAATTTTTTCTTCCCGCTTCTCCACTAAAATATATGAATAATCTAGAGACTATGATTAAAAATTTATAATCCCTATGTAATAAGGTTGAATATAAATTCTCTTAATTAGACTAAAATTCCTAGAGTGAGTTTGACTCCAGGCCTAATCTCGTCTTGTTAGTTGCAACAATCTATCATCTTTAACTCCATCTTTTCAAAATCCATTGCTTTAATAAATGATGATCTAGTTAGACATTTTAAACCAAATTTGCTCCAATCTTCACTTGCTCCTCTTAAAACAAAATAAACATAAATTTTACCAGTTAAGCACCAAAATTAACTTAAAACAAAAGAGATACGTTAAATTATGATCTAATCACATCTTATCAAATTCTCCAACACCTAAATCATTTTTGTCCTCAAGCTTACATCAATTTAATATATCATTCATCCTTTTAACAGCCTTTTATCCTCTTTCATATTATCCAAAAATATCCTAAAAGTTAATATACATTAAGGTTTTAGATCAAGTAACAATCAAGAGAACAAACACTCATAAGATAATTTTTTAAAATGAAAAAAAGCATCTTAGCAATTACATCAAAATCAAATTAAACAAGACTTTAACACTCTCTCATGGATTTCAATCTATAAATTCAAAGTATTTAAGGTTCATAAATTCTCGAATAAAACATAGCAAGTTTTTTTATAAGCTTGTTAATGAATCATATCTCCACCACTAAAAAGTGTTAAATTAATGCATAAATCCAAGGGTTTTTAATAAGAACTATAGCATGGCTCAAGTAAAGGTAAATAAAAATTAAGTTCAACAAACTGAAGGAAAGTATAAACTTATCCATATAATTTTTAACTTAAATCAGTTTGAAATTCATTTTATTCAAATCACATAATTTTAATCATGTCATCGTTTTTTTTTTCTTATTCTCAGCTATTTTTATCTTTTTTTTTCTTTTTTTAAGAACAAGAAACATTAAAGAGGAGTTTTTTTTTATATACTTCAAACTAAGAAATCAAAATTCTATAACTTGAATCAACTAATTTATTTTTCATGAAAATGGTTAAAATCTTTTGTAAAGAAGCTTTATACAATTCATTTAATTTAAAGGTATAAAATTATTAAGAAAATTAATGAAAAGAAAGGTAAATGTGGCTTATAACAATGTTAATATCCAAGAAAGTATAGGTGAAGGCTCAAATTGGTTCTCTCTAAGTAAAAACTATGGTAGGCTTTTAGAGGTTAAAATAGTTGTTTCTAAGTGTCACTATCATCTCCGTATATAAGTTCACAACACAAAATTTTGTTTCGGAGACACATCATATTCCCAAAGATGTTGTAATTCAGATATCAATGGATGTAAAAATACATCAATTTTATGCTTTGGATTTATAGGCCCTAACACAATCACTGTCAATAACATATATGCCTCATTCATACACATCTATGGAGGCAAATTATAAGGAGTAATTATGATTGGCCATGATGAATATTGTTGCAGATTGACCAAAAGGTTGGAATCCATTCGTCGACAATCCCAACCTAACATTTCAACTTTCAGCTATAAACTTATGATGGGTGTTATTGAAATGTTTCCATGCCAGTGCATCTGAAGGATGACTCATTACTTCATCTTCCTGTTCGTGTTCATTATGTCATCTCATGTGAGATGCAGTAACATCATAAGCATATAGTCTTTGAAGTCTCAAAGTTAACGAGAAATAATACATCTGCTTCTAGGGTACTAATTTTTGTTTCATAGAACGCTTTCTAGGCTTGAACATAGATTGATCACAATTTGCACTCTTGTAATTCCACATCTCCCTAATACAACATACATCCCAATTTGTAACAATCAATCTTTTCAACAGGAAAACCAAGACCCCCATTAAGTTTCTTCATATTGGAAAAACTATCAACCATTGTATGATCAGGAGACAATGATTCATTATACCATCCAAGAATTTTATTAAAACTACAATCAGAAATATGCCCTTCAAACTTTATGTTCAATATTTAAGCAATTGAAGACAATTAAGTCATTGTCTCACAATTTAGCCATAATTATTGGTCAGCTGAGTGTAGTAAGTCAAAAAATTGTTTTGCATTTGGGTTTGGTTCTTCTTTAAGATTTTCTATATTTTCCTGAAAGGTATATCCGACTGCATCATAAACCATTTGCATGTAAGGATTTTCAATTGCACCCACATTATTTATTATAAATCCAATCCCCCCTTCAAACTCATCTGCTTTCACTGACGAGTTTACTTCATTACCTCTTGAGATGATACAAATCAATGGCTCCTCATATTATGTCCACTCAAAATAATTTGGGACAAACCCTTTTCTCAGCAAATTCCCATTCACTTCATCAATAGGAAGGAAACGAATGCGTTTGTGCTTTTTACATGGACATCTGATCTTTGGCCCATCCGTATATGCAGATTGAGAACATACATAATGAATAAAAGCTTCAACTCCCTCAACAAAGCTAGGATTAATGAACACATTAGGTGTTAATTGTCTATACATCCAAAATCTATTAACATTACTCATTTATGCAAAACTGTTAATTTAAAAAAATGATTTCATAATTAGTATCCTTCATATCTCCTATGTTTACAAAACATCTAAACTTTACACAACATCCCCTAAGTATTAATAATTTGAATTAATTACATAATTGATGTCAATATTATGGTACGTGGCATTGTTTACCAATGTGAATCAAGAAAGTAAGTTCTTGTTGTGACTCCTAGGCTTGTGGAATTTTTCACCGATAAGCCTCATGGGAGTTACACTATGGGTTTCCACCCTATATACTATCCTAGAGGTTTATTATGCAAAGAACGGTCTAGTCCATTAAACGTATAAATTTCTTGTGTTAATAATAAGTTTACATTAATCACATTGAAGTTTAAGTATTTATGTGTGAATTAATCACCTATAATTGATTTCAATACTATAGTACATGACATAGTTTACACCTGTGAATCAAGAAAGCAAGTTCTTGAAGTGAATCCTAGGCTCGTTGGATTTCTCACCGATAAGCCTCATAGGAGCTACATTACAGGTTTCCAACCTATATACCATCCTAGGGGTTTATTAATGCCTCAACTCATCCATAAGTTCTCAAACTCATTACACATACAATAAATACTTAGACTATTCAAAAAGAATGTAAAATCTCATCAATGATTATAAGAATATTCTAAACAACAACACAAAATCATGACCTCCCTTACATTCACACAAAACCCAAACGTATCATAATTGTATTATTAAAGCAATACATATGGTAGATGTTAGTTGGACGACTTGTCTGGATGGACGGACAGCTTTAGACTACAAAGAAGAAGGATGAGCGATGCTCTTCAACACAATATAGGACCTGCAAAAAAGAATATTTTGTAATTAATATAATACATTTGATCAATAGCTTTGTTATATTTTTAATATATTAAAGCAAGCAAATCAGAAAATAATATTTTTTATTTGAAATAGAAATACGTGGACTTTTAATGGGAGTAATGTTAAAAATTAATGTTATGATAATTTTAATAAAAATTCGTTGCTAATTCTTAATTTTCTTGTATTGTAGGAATCATGCTTAATAAACATAAGGTAATTTACAAAGAATATATCCTAATGATAAGGAAAGATAAGAATAACTCATTATGCTCTTAACTAATTCCATCAAAGTATGCTTATGCCTTTATGCAATACTGTTGTATTTTAGTGTGACAAACATTGTGTATTAAGTACATACATTATGTTTTTTTTAAGAATTTAACAAATAGGTCAAGACATTGACCTATTTCATTTTACCTTCCACCAAATTTACCACCTTTATAAGACGTAACAACTTTCACTTTTTGGTCTAAGTATATTTTAAATATTTTAACCCTCATTAATAAACAACTCTAAGAATTTATTGATTATGATTTCTCATATAGCAATTAGACACGTCCATAATGTAAAATCATCAATAAATGTGATATAATAATTTTTCACACTAAAAGATGAAACATCAAAAGGCCCATATATATCAAAATATATATAAAAATTCAAGGTGTTGTATGTATCTTGTGTTTGTTTTCTTAATTATGTGCCTTATATGTTTTCTCATAATACCATGCACATATTTACTAAAATAAGTAAAATCTAAATTAGAATGATTTCATTCTTTGCAATTTTTGTATTCTTTCTTTAGATATGTTACTTAGATGTTTATGTCATAAACGACCAACATTTAATGTAAGGCCAACAAAGTCTCAACAAAAATATCATCAAAATTTAATTTGTATAAACCATCATGAAACCATTATAATCATTATTATTAGAAAAAATGTAACATGCATTTCAAAACTTAAAGGAATATCCAACTTTGTCAAGTTTAGACAAAGAAACTAAAATTTGAATCTAGTTTTATATTTAAGTTTCAACACGTTCTCATCATAGCAAACATCTTTTTTTTTCTTTTTATGAAATAAACTTTATTTTAAAAGTATTATGAATAAGATGATTAATGTCATTTGATCTCTATTAACTTATGTCACTAATAGTATTATAATAAAATAATGATATATATAAATAACGATATATAATATTATAAAATAAAAATTATGGTATATTTGATAAATTACTAAAGTGATAGCATATTTAACACAGTTTACTCAATTTATTAACCTAATAGGAAAATAAATTCACTTAATCATTATATTACAATCCTTTTTATTTCTTAACCTTTGATAGTAATAAAACTAAGCGTGAATATACTATAATCAACAACTCACTCTACTCCTACCATATATCATATGAAGAAGGGGGAAAAAAGAAAATGAAAAAAAGCATCTTTTGCATGCATCAAATATAAGAAAGTATTGAAAGGTACTAAATATAAGAAATGGATCGCAGCTTCATGTAAACTAATAAATCATTTTCATAACTAGCTAGCTAAGTGAATGTAATACCCGGTATCTAGTTTAACCGGTGCACCGAAATAAATATGTATTTACGATTGATGTCATTAAAAATTTCAGAACAGTGAATAATTTTATTTACATCGAATTAATGATGTGTGAAATTTTTCGATGGTCACAAGAAATTATTCGGACAGATGTTTAAAAATCAGAACAAGGAGGGCATTTTTGTAAATAAGTGGTCATGAGGAGTATATAAGAAGCTAAATGCACTAAAGACAAAAGC
>JANZLX010000006.1:28298114-28315413 GCA_025531955.1 Erythroxylum orinocense | reverse complement strand
TCATTTCTAAACTCAATCCAAACCCCAAATCATGCATTAACACAACAAGATCATCAACCCTAAAAATTTCGACATTTCCGACACCGTCGTTCTCCAATTTCTTCCCATACACAATCAATCCCTCATTTCAGTTATAAATCCCACTAAATACAATGCATTCGACCAAGTAAACACAAAGAATGCAATACTTACTTGTTTAATGCTTCAAATCTTCAAGGTTTTCCCAAAACCCTAGCTTTTCTCCCTTTTCTTCTTCTCTCCCACGATACTCTCCCTCTTTCTCTCTTCTTTCTATTTCTTTTCCTTTATTTTCTATTCTTACTCAATTATACAAAGTCTATATTACCCCTCACTATAAACCTTTAACCTAAAAATCCTTAAATGATCTTCCTATAATGCCCTTAGTCACATTTTCTTCTTTATTCTCACTTACTCCCTACTATACTCTAACTTACTCTTAATTTCTCCAATTAATACATCTTATTCCATTTATCTAAACAATAATCCTCCTACAAACCACAATTAAATATAAACCTTAAAATAGAATTTGAAATTCATGCTTATTCAATAAGAAACGAATTCGAGGGCGAACATTACCGATCTTCTTGGTGAATTAGGTTTTGACTAATCTTTCTCCTAATTTCTGGTATGACAATCTTAGTGCTACCATTTAGCCTCGGATTTGATTTCTCATGCTCGTATCAAGCACTTGAAATTGACATTAATTTTGTTTGTGATATAGTCGTCAACATAGCTTTATTCATTAGCCACGTTTCATCTTCTACTCATGTCATTAATAGTTAGATCAAAGCTCTTTCATCTTCAACTTTCAACGACTTCGAGATAAGCTCAAAATCTCATCCTCTCGTGAGCTTAGGGAGGCTGATAACATCTTAGTATCTAAACCACTATCCATTATATATTTTGTCACTATTTTCACATTTATATATCACCTCTGTTGTAATTATTTTTTTAGTCTTATCTTTATCTTTATTTATGCTTATCTAGTTTTCATCAAAGATGTATATTAAGGGTTATTTTCCTCAGTTAATAATACACAACAAAACACTATCATTTCTTCCTATTTCTCTCTTTCAACCCTAATATAACATTGATAAATTAAATACAATTTTTCGTAATTATAAATTATATTAAAGTGTAAGATCAAATATCTTATTACATCAAATATAAATTATAGGGAATATCATAAAAGAATTCACAAATATTCCTAAATATAATTATTTTACTTGAAGAAGGACTTTTCTATCTACTGAAAATGATAAAAGGCCTCATATTTACTTTTAAGGAATAAAAATATAATAACCATTGAGATTAGTTAAAATAGCAAAAATTTCTCTGTATTTAGAAATTAAATTCTAACGAATGTAGGATTAATGCAATTTTTAGTTGAAAATAAAATTTTCTAGTTTTTAATTTCTAATTTACATTTCAACAATTTTGAATGAATTAGAATCGAAAAATCAGAATGAAATGGTATAAGCATGAGCAACTTCCAATGTGTGAGCCCTCCACATTATTGACATAAAAATGGGTTAGCAATCATGGTTGGCCCCGGTACTTTTGATCATTTCTAATTTTGCAGCAAACGTCTGATGTGATATTCTTTTTGTTGGAGGCAAATGGCTCACCAAATAGTTGGTTGCTTGTGGGTCTTGTTATTGAAGTTATCAATTCCCTCCCTCTCCTCTCTCCCTCCAGGTTGTAGTGCTCTCTATCTTTGGCTTCGAGATTTTTGTGGATATTGACTAAAATAGTAAAGCTCATCATTATTTGACCGTATATTAATTTGATAAGAGAAAACAAAGGCACGCAAGAAATGAAAGAGATAATTTTAGTAGATACAAGGATAGAGACTAATGAAACGACATGTCTAGCTGACCTATTAACTCATCAGTCCCATTTGACATTTTTTTATCGACTTTATTTCTTTAACTCAATCCAAATAGCAAGGCAAAGTTGCTCCCTCTAAAATTAGGTGTTACTTGATGCGGTAAAAGAAATGTTATTGTATAGATCTAGCTACAATCCAAGTTTTGGTTTAGTGTCCCAGTGTTATTAGTCTAATGATTCAAGATGATAACACCAATCACGTAAATGATACTGATCAAATGCAATCGTGAACAGGACGATCAAATTCCAGAAACAGTTGCTTACAAGAAGGAAATTGTTGTATGTATTGTAGCTGTAATCTTTTTGATGGACAACATACCAAACTCGATAGCATATGGAGCAAATGAAAGCGTCTTTCACGTTGATCATGCTAGTTGCGACCTTAAGGAGCGGATAGACAGACAGACGACGAGAAGGAAAGCGTTGGGGTTTTGACAAGTTATGTTTTATCTCATGCGGAAAGAACCATAGTGGGTCTTAGTCTATTCTACAGGCATTGACAAGCTAGGTTACATCAATCAACTTTTTTTAGGGTTTTCTTTTTCCACAATGGACTTTCGAAAGGATCCTAGATAGGCTGGAATACTGTAGAACACACTAGCATGGGTAGGGTGGGTAAGGAGCAACGGGTCTCATCATAATCCTTTCCTGAGATATAATAACAGCCATATTTTCAAAGTCCCCGTCTATTTCAACATCTTAGTCCAAGTACAGTTCTATGAGGTCTACTTCAAGGTTAGACTTCTATGTTGTAGTGGTAATTAATATATATCTGTAATGCTACTAAACCCGATGGAAAAATTAGGGTAGATTTTGCTATGTTACAAATCAAATGAAAGGCTGTACTTTGCCTAATTTCAGAACTAAACACTTTCTATCAAAATAACAAAAATAAGTGAAACTTAAATTGAACTCATTAATGACTAGGCTACTTTAAGCACAACAAGAACAATTTTCATATTTCTAGTTTCTTATAATTCATCCACCCCAACCCTGGCCTCGATTTGAAGTAAATCGTTTGTTGGGGTGGTGTTGCACCGTGATCCTATGATCATCACTATTACATTCGTAAGTTACACGATATTCAAATTTGGATTGATTAGCTTTGCATCAGTCAATGTAGAATCTCAACATGATCTTAAAATCTAGATTAGTAATTAAGATTTATTGACGGATAATGATTAATAAAAGACAATTTCAATCATCAACAGAACTTTTATAAGAGTTTCCCATCCAACCATGGACTTCTAATTCATATATTGACAAGAAATGTTACTGTTGGGGGAATATATATAATGCCTTCAGTTGACATTCCAAAACACTATAGCTGCTCCTTAAAAATTAACTACTGCTGTTGCCTTTGAGACAATTCTTCCAGAGCATATTATACATAGCCACATCAAACTATTTATTCTGTGTCTTCTCTGTAATATCGCCAATTTTCAAAGATGCTCCTTTCTGTATATAAATCAAGTGTCATTGTTAACAAAGTAAAGTTGTAGCTGAACACTTGGAGATTCCTGCACAGTATACAGTAACGATGGCATAATCTTACTTTCCCTCCAACAAAAGAAGCTTACATTGCTATAAAGTCGTACACCTAAAAGGGTTAAGGTCACTTGTAGGTTATAAGTAAGCAAGCTTATTTATTATACTTAAAAAGGATAAATAATAACTTTAGTGTTAAATCTTTTTAATTAAGTTTTAAATTTTCTAAAATGAAATTTATGAATTTAAAATATTTATATAGTTAACGATAATATAAAATAAAAAAGGAGAATCATAAAAAATCAAATCATCATAATCAATTCTTGTTATATTTACCACCTCTTATTTTTATTTAAATAAATGTTTTTTTGAAACTATTTAAATAAATGTTTTGAATTCATAAATTATATTTAAAATTTTTGACACTTATATAAAAAAAATTAAAAATTTACCACTCAACAAGTCAATATTAATATTTCAAACAACTTTTTCAGTTGCCTGAAAATTCAGTACAATATGGGAAAAAGTATTAAGGAAATACTATCAGCATATATCTTCACAGCAAGGTTTCTGATAACATTTTTTAAGTAAATGATGTATGTGAATGCTCATGTTCCTCAATTATTGAGAACCACACGTGTCTCTGTCCCTCGTCTCTTTCCTCAGCTCGAAACATTACGCACATGATTTTAAAACAGTAACTTGATTGAGAAACAGAGCGAGCCACTTTCTTTTTCCTCTTGCAAATTTAAAATTGGTATGGTGGAGCCTTCTCAGACTTTTCTATGAAGGACCCCGTAAATTAAATTACTAGAAATATATTTAAAAAGTGGGGGTGGGGGACTTTCTTTTCTAAAGCAATTTTTAGGTTGGCACACTTGCTACTTCTTTTGACTATTTAGCACCAACTTACCATTGTATATTTATATCTTGTTTTACTTTATATGTTTAGAGAATGATATATTCCTATGGCTTCTTCAGGTTTATATGGCAAAACTTTGAAATTCCTATAACCTAGCATGCACGAAAATGAAGTTTCAAAAAAAAGAAAAACTATTTCTATAAAATAAAAGAAACCAACACGTTGGCTAAGAAAAAATTAATGCATAAAAATGTTATTTCATTTTAAATTTAATTATTTATTATTTTAACTACCTTTAAAGATATCTGGAACAAACAATCGTCAAAAATAAATATAATACAAACTGAAAAGTATAAAATGGATAAAAGAATTTGAAAAATACATATTTTCAACAAAACTCTGTGAAAAAAATTGAACCATATTCTTGCATGTTAAGTTGTAATTTACAAAAGAGATTGATTAAATATCTAGTGATTACTAAAAAGCTATTAACTATTAGCTATTTAATCAATCTCTTTTAAATAATAATTAAAAATAATCTTATATTTTTATTATTTATAATAATAGTTACTGATATTCATCAAATAAAACCGTTGAAATTACAATTTAGGTATAAACTGACTTTCCCTTTTGTTGAGGAGTATACCTGATTATTTGTTCTGTCTTTAATAATTTGTGTATTTTGTTTCTTTCACAAGCAACTTAGCTCAGGATTGCGACACGTTGCCTAATACTTCAAAAGTTGAAAAGCATCTGAGAGAGGTTTAGGTTTTGGAAAGTTATGTTTGTCCTTGACGAGAAGTTGAGTTCATTCACATACGGTGGGCGATGCTTAATTCAATTCATCAAATAAGTAAGCATAGAATCTTAGGTATATTAGACAAGAGTTGTTGCCACAGTCTGAAGGGGCCATGAAGACTTGCCTTTTTAGAGTCATATCTGACCCACTAAAATTTATTAGACAAGCCAATTACTCACTATATACGACTGATGATTATTCCCTATTTTAGTCCACAAATGAAAGTTTTCTTTGATGATGATCAGATTTAGGGCCACCCCACAATCAATCAAAAATCTTCATCTTTCTCTCTAATGTCTTCAGAGGCAGTTGAAATATCATGTCCAAGTTTCCACTCAAGGGTTTTGCACGACCTTAGCTCTTGAATAAGGACAAGAATAATCTGAATCTCCATTGCTGGTCCAAACTCACCACTTATGGTTTTATAATCGACGGAAATAGTTGATAACCTGTATCTCAGTATTTGAATCATTTCTTTCCAATAAATTAAATGGTATGATAGGAGATAGTCCCTTTTTTAAAAAAATTCTACCACACGTGAAGATTGAATTTGAGATGATAAGTACTATTGGATTTTTTTTGATCGAAAATTTGATCTTTAATTGGAAAAAAAGTAGAATAATGTGTTTATAAAGTTGAAGATGATTCTTTATGCCAACACTTTCCTCTAACTTTTCACTAAAATAATGGAAGCTCTTATTCACAATGAAGATAAGGGTTGATTGAAATTATGATTTGTCTATAAAAAAATAAGAAATTTCATTAATTTTAATTTTCCAGAAACAAAAAAAGTAAACGAGAAAAAGAACGGCTGCTAGTGGCATTTTTCTATATTACCTCTAGTCGTATAGCACTAAAGATATCTTATAAGTATGGATGCTGACTAGGGTTTGGGCTATAGTCACTAATACATTCTTACATACGCACAAAAGTTATAGCAAGGTACACCCTTCTTTTACTTCTAGCTCAATCCAATTCAAAAGCTGGCGTTTTCCAATTCTATATTTGGATAACCAAACTGAATAGTAACTAAGCTTCCCACCAACGCATATACGAGAAGTAGGGTTTTTAAGATGATGAAGAAACGCGTACAAAAACGAGATGGGTCTGGAAGAACAACAACTTCATCTTCTGTGATGGGAAGCGTGCGATACGGTGAGTGTCAGAAGAATCACGCAGCCAACATCGGAGGCTATGCGGTGGATGGCTGCAGAGAATTCATGGCAAGTGGAGAGGAGGGAACTAATGATTCTCTTCTCTGTGCTGCTTGTGGGTGTCACAGGAATTTCCATAGAAGAGAAGTGGAAACTGAGGTGGTCTGTGAGTATTCTCCGCCTAATTCTAGTCGTCGATAGAATTTGATTAAACAAATTGTTAGCTGTTTGTATATTGTTGTTATGGGAAAAGAGAAACCACAGAATTAGTCTTCAGGTGTACTGTTCTCTTTGAAATGTGCTTTAAGGTGTGTACGAAGTATCAAATTTCTTGTTCTTCAATCTGCAAGAAAGATCAATTATAATTCCTTTTGGAGTTCTTCTCAAATCTCATATGTTTGGCCGACTTTTCATAACTTTCAAGTACGTATATAGAGATAAGAGATTTCAGTGAGCATCTAAGACGACTTTATTGAAGTTTGATTTGTCAACAAATAGCATAATAACACGGCAAAAATATACGGATGTAGCAATGAAGGAAAATGTGGGTTTTTCCTCATCAATATGTTCAAGCATTTAGCATTTGCCAAAATTTTAGAACCACCAACAGCCTGAACGATTGAAATTATAACCTCATCACTTCCTTAAATTACTTAAGAAAACTCATTTAATATCTAATTCATAATGGCACTTCATTCCCTTGATCCAATGGCCTTGAATTTATGCTGATCAGACAGCAACCTTCAATTGATGCAAACTCGCTTGTGATTTTACTACAGATCAACATAAGACCGGGGGCATGTTAAAAGGGTATAAGTAATTAACTAAGAATGCTTCTTACTCGATCAAGACCTACAGGCTTCTGAGTTTCGAAAATTTAACCTTTATTCCACTATACGTAAAGAATATCGAATTTGTTGCCAGGTAGATGAGCATATCTCTTTAGCTGTTAGATAGTGAAGTTCTGAGATTTTCAGTTTCATCAGCCTGATTGTTGACAGCTAGATATCTTCCTGAAGTTTGAAAATGAGGTGGATAGCTGAACGTGCACAATTCATTTTGTAAGCTTTCTACCCCTTGAAGCTAGTATATACTCAACCTTGCATTTTTGTAAGCTTTCTAGAGTGAATTTATCTACTATCCGTGTGGGAATTCCGTGTATTGATGAACATATATTCTCTTTATTTCTTGCCCACTAACAGTTTAAGTGTATTTATCTGATAAAGATAGTTCATCTTGTTAAATTTGCAATATCTAGAATAAATATTATAAAGGTCCACTATCGAATCACCTTTTCTCTAATTCAGTATCTAACTTAAACGTCACAAAAGTTTAAAAAAAAAACATAATATATCTCCCCTCTTTTGGATATAAGATTACTCAAAAAAAAAATTACACAAAAGAAATAATAATGGAGTACGAAGGAGGAACATACTTTCTATCTTCTTACAAACATGCATCTTTTATTATTTATATTATTATCTTGTAATCAATAATGTATAATTTCCAAACGATTCTAAGTAGAAACTCTCATACTATATAAACAACTATTGTGAATAATATTTCTAAATTGGTTCGCGTGGATCAATAACACTTAAGTTAGGATTGAGCCTGAGTTTGATAAAGTTTTGGATAATTCGATTAAAAATCGATCGAGTTTGAAGCTTTCGGCTCGAATTTGAACGTAATTGAGTTTCACAGATCTAATGTATTAAATGACCATTTTAATACAATAGTTTAAGCTGTTATGTGAGGCCAACTTAATTAATTTTATATTGTGATGAAACTGTCACTTAACATAGTATTAGAGCCTTTGTGATCAAGTGATCATGAGTTCAAATCCTACCACCCACTTATTATTCAGCACAAGGTAGAGTGAGCCTGTGCAATTTCAAGCCTAAGGGACTTTCACTTGAGAGGGTGTATTAGTAAATATATAAAATCAATTAAGTTAGCTTCACATAACAGCTTAAGATATTGTATTGAAACAATCATTTGACACAATGAAACTATTTATTAAAATATAAAATAATATATTTTTTATATGAAAGAAGTTCAACTTTCAAACTGAACACAAACCATGAAAGTTTAAACAAAGTTCAATCTGAAGTCCAAGAAAAGACATGAGTCTGAATTTGAGTCCAGCCTAAAATTAAAAAAAGCTCGAAGTCCATTTCAAAATTTGAAGTAAAAAAGAGTTAAATCTAACCTAAAATTTGATTAACACAGATTGATCTTATTAATTTTGAGTCAGGCTGAGCTAAATTAGGCCGAACTAGGACATTTTTGTCATTCCTAATAATAGTCACAATAATTGTCAAAATCAATTCTATGTCATTGTATTATGAAGCATTTGTGAGGGTTTTAGGGTTCCTCACGAATTTTTGATTTCATTGTAATAAGGACGCTGATAGATATAGACGTGTAAGAAAAGTGTGGTGGTAATTTGTACGATCCTCTTTTATGAAATTTATTGATTTTGTAAAGCTAATAGTAAAAAGGAATTAATGTCAACATACATAGACTCATATTATGAGCTTCTAACAAAGGATGGAAGGTCTCAAAGATGGATATTATAATATGTTTCAATGTCAATTATTTAATTGCCACGAATGGAATCATTATCATTTTGCATTTAAGAAGAAAATTTTGATATGTATTTTTACCGCCAAGCATAAATGTTGCATGATTAGATAAATGCCACACTGACAAAGTTAACAATTTTTGGATAACTTTTAATGGCTGAGTTGGGGTATGTAATGAATTGACCCATTAACTTATATTATTTTCTTTTTATTTCTTGTTATTTCTTTTGCTCCTTAGTAAAAGGTTCATAATATGAAAAAGGAAAAAAAAAAACATAGTGCAACCTAAAATCAAAAGAGACATTGCAAGAAAATAACACATTATCGATAAAACATTTCATAGTAAATTAGCGACGAAAATTGATTTTCCATTGGTAAATTTGTCAGAAAAATTATTTTTTTTTGCGACCACGAAAATATCTGTTGATAGATATGGAGAGAAATTATCCCTATATATTTTTTTCGACGAAATATAACGACGGAATAGTATTTTTTGTCAGTAGAATACCGACAGAGCTGTTGTTCCATCAGTAATTGTCGAATTGTTCATAAATTAAAATGACGTCGTTTGGTTTTAATCCAAACAACGTCATTTTGAACACCCACTTAAGCAACCTAAAGCCCCCTTTCTCCCTCTCCTTTATTATTTTCTCTCTTTTTCCCTATATCAACGTCGTCAGTCCCTTTTCCTCCTAAGCATCCAACATCGATTTTTGCTTGCTTTGGTCCATTATGCATCATTTTCAGGTAAGTTTGCTTTTGGGTTTATTTTGTCTCCAAAAAGTTCATTATTATGTGAATGTGGGTGGGTGGGTTTTGTTTTGATCGAATGTGGATATTGTGTGTTTTTACCTAATGTGGTTGGTTTATTTGTTGTTTGAATTTGTTTTTGTTGGTAAATAATGAAAAAATCAGTATTTTCGTTATTAGTTAGATATAATTCGAGTTGCCTATGAATTGTTCGATGAAATGACTCTTAGAGATATTGGTGAGACTTGGCTAATGCTTAAACTTGGTTAATGCCTTGGAATCTAAAGAAAATGCCTAGAGTAGTTACATAAGACTTGAAATGGAAAATGAACAATTATATGGAAGGTATTTTGAAACTAGAACCAGTCATCGTAATTAGGATTAGCAAGCCTAAAGTCAATTTAAAGGAGTTAATACATAAAAAGGGTTAGGATTTCATATAATAGAATAAAATGGGACAATTATATGGAAGGTGATACTTGTGAAACAATTAATGAGCATTTTTATGTATTAATAAGGCATGGTTTGAAAAGAAAGGTGAGTACAGTGCTTTTGTACATTTGGAATCAAATTTTACAAATTTTCCTTTTAATATTTGATGGCTTAAATTTGGTTTTACCAATTATGTCTTAAATATGATGCAGGGATTCCTCATGACCTAAACCATAAACTCAAATGAAAATTCTATATTTATGGGTAATTAAATCAAAGCTCAAGTTGAAGCCATTGAAACTTATCATGTGAATTTAGGTATTAGACATTATTTATACCTTTTCCAAACACTTTATGCTCCTACTATTTCTCAAATTTTAATTTCTTTGTCTCAACTTGATAAAGTTGGATATTCCTTTAAGTTTTGAAATATATGTTGCATTTTATTTATTAATAACGATTTTATTAGTTTCGTGATGGTTTATACAAATTAAAGTTTAATGTTTTTTTACTGAAACTTTGTTGCCCTTGCATTAAATGTTGGTATTAAACATAGTTTAGTACAAGAAAGTTTAGCTCAATTATGACATAAACATCTAACTAACATATCTGAAGAAAGAATACAAAGATTGTAAAAAATGAAATCATTCTAATTTAGATTTTACTTATTTTATTAAATATGGGCATGGTATTAAGAGAAAACATATATGACACATAATTAAGAAAACCAACACAAGAAGCACACAGCACCTTGAACTTTTATATATTTTGATACATATGGGCCTTTTCATGTTTCATCTTTTAGTGGGAAAAAGTATTTTATCACTTTTATTGATGATTTTACATTATTGATATGTCTAATTGCTATATGAGAAATCATAATCAATAAATGCCTTAGAGGTGTTTATTAATGAGGGTTAAAATATACTTAGACCAAAAAGTGAAAGTTGTTAGGTCTTATAAAGGTGGAAGGTAAAATGAAATCGGACAATGTCTTGACCTATTTGTTAAATTCTTAAAAAGCATAATGTATGTACCTAATATATAAATGTTCGTCACACTAAAATACAACAATATTGCATAAAAGCATAAGCATACTTTAATGGATATGGTTAAGAGCATATTGAGTTATTCTTATCTTTCCTTATCATTATGAATATATGCTTTGGAAATTACATTATGTTTATTAAGCATGATTTCTATACCGCAAGAAAATTAGAAATTAGCGATGAAAGAAAAATTAGAAAATAATATTGTTTATTTTGAAATAGAAATATGTGGACTTTTAGTGGGAGTAATGTTAAAAATTAATGTTATGATAATTTTAAATTATGATAACATTAATTTTTTTATCATAACATTAATTTTTAACAAAAGTCCACATATTTCTATTTCAAAATAAACAATATTATTTTCTGATTTGGCTTGCTAACTATTGAACAAGTGTATTGTATTAAATATGAATTATTCTTTTTTGCAGATCCTATATTGTGTTGAAGAGTGTCACCCATCCTTCTTCTTTGTAGCCTGGAGTTGTCCGCCCCTCTAGGTAAGTGTTAAGTCATTGAAATTGCACATATTTTAGGCGTAATTATTGTTAAGGTGTTGAAATTATTATCCGAATTTAATGGAATTGTTTAATTATTGTTTACAGATGGTTTTTAACACCTTAGTGACGAAATAGTATAAAAAAGATGCAAAAGAAGGAAGGAAATCCGAAATCCCCAATTTAACAAAAATTCAGTGACTAAGCGTGGACACGCCTGAGGATGGAATAATTCTGCAGATAAAATTCCAGAAGTTGATTCAAAGTAAAACACAATCTTTAAAGATTCTCTTGCCATCTTTTCAAAAAGTTACCTACCGAAATTAGAAAAGTGCCTTATCTGGACAAAATTAAGAGAAGATAATGAAGAGATTAACATCAAGAAGGAGAGTGGGATAATTGCCGTATAGATATATATATATACATATT
Source organism: Erythroxylum orinocense (assembly GCA_025531955.1). Lineage (NCBI taxonomy): Eukaryota > Viridiplantae > Streptophyta > Magnoliopsida > Malpighiales > Erythroxylaceae > Erythroxylum > Erythroxylum orinocense. The sequence continues at coordinate 28,303,457 of JANZLX010000006.1, read as the reverse complement.
AGGTTTTACAATAGGGTATCGTAGGTTTTGGGTTGCTGCACTTTTCTGTTCTTGTTCTTTACATTTTCTACATATTTCAAATAGGATTTTCGTATCTTTCATCAAAGGACTAGGGATGGAGACATATTGCATTGTTATTTCCTTTGTTTACAATTCAATTATGAGTAGCTAATTTTCTTATCTTGGTTAAGGGAATCCATGTTAAATGTTATTATGGTGAGATATTTCGGATACTTTTTTATGTTGTTAATGAACATTGGATATCTTCAGATCTAATCTTTCTAATTGGATTCGTTGGTTTCTAGGTGCGCAACTAGAGATTAATTGGTTCAACTACTAGATTAATGGAATATGACATTCAGTTTCGATAATCGCAAGTAGCAATTAGGATTAACCTCTCTACGTTAGAGTCGAGAAATTCTAAGAAGATATTCGCTTGATTGATTGCATGTTGTAAATGTATTTCACTTGCTCATTGGTTCTTGATTCTTAATGCTATTATTCAATTACACCTATGATTGTATCTAGGTTATTGTTTAATAAGAATGCTAGGATACGTGTTTCTAGTCATTACACTTAAGAGAAATTTCCCCTAATGAATGTTTATTAATAATTGCAATTTTATGTCGAGGATCTATAATAGCATGGTAACATCGGTGACCCGAAATCAAGTATTTTTTATATTGAATTTTCAGATTTAATTATTGCCTTCGAGTTGTGATTTTTCCTTTAATTTTCTATTATTGCCGTGATTAAACAAACCACTTTTTATTTTCGTTATTTTTGCCGTTTGAATTCGCAATTTCATAACAGTAAATTTCTTCGTGGAAATGATATCTGCTTACCACTACTACATTAATTTGTTTTAACGAAAGTGATTTCTTTTATATTTGGTTGCAGGCGACAGCATCACTAGTAAGTTGTCCAACTAACGTCTACCTTATATATTGCTTTAATAATATGATTATGATGTATTCGGGTTTCGTGTGAATGTAAAGGAGGTCTTGATTTTGTGTTGTTGTTTAGAATATTCTTATAATCGTTGAAGAGTTTTTATGTTCTTCTTTAATAGTCTAAGTATTTACTATATGTGGAATGAGTTTAAGATCTTATGGATGATTTGAGGTATAACTAAGTTCCTAGGACGGTATATAGGCTGAAAACCTGAGATGCTGCTCTCGTGAGGCTTATCGGTTAAAAATTCTACAAGTGTAGGAGTCATAGCAAGAACTTGCTTTCTTCATTTACAAGTGTAAAAAATGCTACGTACTATAGTATTGAAACCAATTGAAGGAGGCAGATTCAATTGATCAATACCTCAACTTCAATGTGATTAATTCAAACTTAGTATTAACACAAGAAATTTATAGGTTTAATAAACATGACAATTCTTTGCATAATAAACCCCGAGGACGGTTAAATGTTGCGCCTTGTTTCTTTGCATAATGCATTTATTACATATGACAAGAATGAACCTTTGAACGATCTAAATAGTGAATATATTGAAATTTCATCTAGAGAGGATGAGGAAAGCGAGTGATCTGAAGAGGAGCCTGAGTTTGATTTTAATTCTTCAAAAAAAGAAGATAATGATGATTTTGATTTACAATTAAACGCTGATAGCGATTAATTTGTGTTTGTGATAGAATATTATATTCAATAAATCAATTATTTAATCAACAATATGTTGTTATATATTGAATTGAAATTGTTATATTTATGGAATATTTAATAAAATATGAATTTCAGGTTAAAATATGGCACCCTAGAGAAAACAAGATATGATATGACCAAGGTTCAGACTATAATTTGGAGCCAGTTACTATCCAGGTGAAGCATCATATTCTGCAGCTATAACCAAATCAGATGTTGTACTTCCAGCTACTACATTTGCAGATGAAGCATCACCTTCCGTACCTGCCATTACACCATCTACCACCCCTATGCCGACAGAGATCTCAGGGGTAAATGATGCGAATGAAGGAGGCGGCCTCCAGCTTGGAGCTGAGGGAGTTTATGGAAGAACTTACATCACAATTGTCAATAATCTGTAACTAAAAATATGTAAAACACCATATGTTTGTAATGAAGTTACAGGTTTAAATTTAAAAATGATATAAAATTAATTGCTTTTATATTAGGTTGATTCCGTCTGGATTGTGCTCAAGAAACATGATATCCAAATTTACGAAGAAGATTGATCGTGAGGGTTATATATGGAAGAATATCTCTCAGGCAACAAAGAATTTTTATTATCAGGAGTTTGAGGTACAAAAATTATATTTTATATATTTTTAATTAATTTTTATACATTAATTAGATAAATATTGTAGGTTATAAGTACTTACTATATGCTTTTCCTTTTTTTAGAAAGAATATTTTATTTGTATAGTTTGGGAGAGATGAGCTCGTACACGTTATAGGGACTTTGTTAGTGCAATACATAAGATTGGTATACGACTTCTTTATATTTCTGAAGAAATATGGAATCGTTGGCAGTAGTATTGGACATCAACTGAGGTAATGTTTATTTCAGAGCTTAATTCTACCAACAGACGTGGAGGACCATGGGGAGAGAGTCTTCCTGTATATATTGGAGGACCCATTACCTACTATGAGCGTGCAGAGAGACTTGTAAGTATCTACACTTTACACTTATATTCTGTTTTTTTTTACTTTGATGTATTTCAATTTAATTTAATGTGTGAATTTTGGAATGAAATAAGGTGCATTATGGAGAATGACAATGTTATAAACATCTAGTGCTATATATGGTTGAGTTGTTGAGTTAATTTCTTAATAGGGGTAAATATCATAAAAATAGATCAAAATTTGTCGAAATTTTAAAAAATTGTAGTTCACTTATAACATTTTATTCTAATGCAGGAAAAGTCTATGGGCAGAAAGCCTACATAATGTCAGTTCTTTTTGCACACGCACACTAAGAAGCATGACAGTGTGACCTTCATCAACACCTGATGTAAAGAACTAATTGTGTGCAAAATTTGTGCTTTAATATTAATGCTTAATAACTATCACATATTAACATAAACATTGCCTTTTGATAGGACCAAATACAAGAAAGCATTTTACAACAATCTCAGCAGTTTGAAGATGTTGATGAGAGTCAATCCTATCTTCATCTAGTGGGTGGCAAAGACCATCGTGGAAGGATATTCGAATTAGGTTCATTTGTAAACATATGTTATTCGCAATCTCCGACATCCAATACAACATTTAGTAGGCGGCCACATCCAATAAATTTTATGAGCTTTAGAGCATAATAAGGCACTGGCAACTTAGTTGCAATAGTCGATGGAGTTCATAGCTTAGTTCTGTAATGAGACGGATGAGTTGAAGGGGAAGGATAACACCTCGTCGCAACATTTAGAACATCCACATTCAGTAAATGAATATCATAGTTGTAGTCATTTTGTATGAATTAAATACTTATTGTTGTACAAAATAATTTTTTATTATAAATTAAGATAATTTTTACTTTATATCATTAATCAACTTTCTGTTTTAACAAATTAAATGTAGAAACAAATCAAAATATTATCAAAAAATAACTGATAACTGTATAAATTATGCATCAATAATAAAATTATCAAATAAAATTAAATGTAGGGAAAATTAAAAAAAGTATCAATAAATTTATCGACGCAAAACAAAGTCCATCGGTAAAATGTAATCAATATACGGACGGATAACTAAGTTCCATCGGTATAGTTACTCGTTAATTTACCGACAGAATTACCAAAATCTGTCAATAAATTTATCGATTAAAATAATCATTTCGTCGCTAAATTTACCGACAACATAAAAATAACCTTCTTTAATTATACCAACGGAACACAAGATATCTGTCAACAAATTAGCGATGAAAAATCTGTGCTTCGTCGCACATTTTACCTACGGTCAGTTTTTTGACGCCTTGTTCCGCCGGTAAATTTCGTCGCTAACTTAGCTTACCGACAGAAAACTTACGCATTTCATTGGTAATGTCCATCGTTAAACTCCATTTTTTTGTAGTGAAAAAAGCCAATAATCATAGTATGAAATGATTCAAATTGCAGTAAAAGAATGATTAAGCAGCAATGTAAAACCTTGTAGACTTTGTATGTAACATCCCAGATCACCCGCTTACAGACATTGCCTGTTTTGGGCCTTGGCACAGCCAAGCCCTCACGGTTTTGCTTTTCTTGAGGCCTTCCCAGGAGGTCACCCATCATAGAACTACTTTCACCCAGGCACATTTAACCTCGGAGTTATGATGGGATCTGGTCCGTTAGGCCATGAAAAATGCATCTGTAAGGGAGAGGTATCTGTACCCTGATAAGGCGTACTTCGTTCCCCTCTCCAATCGATGTGGGATCTCACACTTTCCACCACCCGTAGGGCCCAGCCCTCTTGGGGGTCCAGCCTAGCTGGCACAACGGTTCAGGTACCAGCTCTGATACCACTTGTAACATCCCAGATCAACCGCTTACAAATATTATCCGCTTTGATAGAACCTGAAATTTCAAGCATCTGGTGTTGCCCTGGTGTATGACTAGGACTTGTTACTAGCTGTGGTGGTGGCAGTACTTGTGGTGGCATCTGTGGCACTCCAGCCCCAGGCTGCTGCTGTGCAGTGTACTGTGCCCACCATGTCACCACATGCTGTAGAGCTTCTCTCGACACCGGTGGTAAATCCGGCTGCGCTACTATTGGTGGTGTTACAGTATGAGGCTGCCTATGAACCGAAGAGCTAGCTACCGCTGGTTCTACGACTGCTTCTGTGCTATATTCCTCCAGCTTGGGTCGCAAAGGTCTCACGTTGCGACGCCTTCCCCTTCCTCGTCCAACCATCACCCATTCTAGAACTACCCTCACTCGAGCACGTTTAACCTCGGAGTTCCGATAGGATTTGGTCCACTAGGCCATGAAAAAGCAAAACCGTGAAGGCTTAGCTGGGCTAAGACCCAAAGCGGACAATATTTGTAAGCGGGTGATCTGTGATGTTACATTGTATCCTAATAAGTAGTGGTGTGAACCAATACAAGAACAACCGTTAATTATTTTTAAAAGCGAATAGGAATGCTAAGGAAAAGGCTTCAATAAGTCAATCAATTCTACTCTTCATCCACTATGATAGCATAGAAGAGAATGAGTCATGAGAGGATAACTGATCGCGGCTCTGTCGTTCTATTAATTAAATCGACCTTGGAAATCGGTCAAAATAAAAATATTCCAAGATTGCAGCAAGCTAAACCTCGGGTCCTCTCTCTCGATGGAACCGTTATGCAATTGATCCTAAGACTAGCCTAAGTGAAACATGCAATTAAAGCAATTAAAAAG
>JANZLX010000006.1:28204329-28216015 GCA_025531955.1 Erythroxylum orinocense | reverse complement strand
ACTGAAACATAATCATATCCCTTTCCTCTAATTTCATTTAAACCAAGCCTCATAGTTCACATGCACCAAATTTTAGGGTTCTAACCCGAAGTAAGGGGCGGGATGTTACAATCCATGTTATCTGTTATTATAGTGAGATGTTTTGAATAGTGTTTATGATGGATATATTCAGATCTATTCTTTCTAATTGAATTCATTGGTTTCTAGGTATTAATTGGTTTAATCGCTAGATTAACAGAATATGACGTTCAATTTTGATAATCATAAGTAGCAATTAGGATTATCTTGTTTACGTTAGAGTCAGAAATTCTAAGAAGATATTCGCTTGATTGATTGCATGTCGTACATGTATTTCGCTTGCTCATTGATTCTTGATTCATAATGCTATTATTCAATTACATCTACGATCGTATCTAGATTGTTGTTTAATAAGAATGCTAGGATACATGTTTCTAGTTATTACACTTAAGAGAAAACTCCCCCCAATGAATGTTTATTAATGATTGCAATTTTATATCGGGGATCCATAATAATATGATAATATCGGTGACCTAAAAATCAAGGTATTTTCTCATTGATTTCTCAGATTCAATTATTGCTTTCGATTTGTGATTTTTCTCATAATTTTCTTATATTGCCATGACCAAACCCCTCCCCCTCCCCTTTTACTTTCGTTACTTGTTTCATTTGAATTCGTAATTTCATTATCGTAAAGATTCCTTGTGGAAACGATATCCGTTTACAGCTACTACATTAATTTGTTTTAACGGAAGTGATTTCTTTTGAATTTGGGTGTAGGCGACAGCATCACCAGCTTTATTTTATAGCTTCTTTTTTTAACATTCACCTCTTATTTTAAAAGCTTATTCTGATGTAGATTTGCTAGTGATCATATAGATCAATGAACTACACTGGCTTATTTTATATAGAGATTGGTTAATCTTATGACATAATAAGATGCAAACAATCACATCTCACTCTAGTAATGAAGGTAAATATTAAACCATGGATGATATTACTTATGAACTTATGTGGTTGTGAGTTACTAAGAGGTATAGTTATACATTCATTAACTATTATTCTCTATTGTGATAATCATTAATAATATCTTCAATAATCATATTAAATATATTGAGAATGATTATCACTTTATAAGATATCATATCATTCAAGTTGTAATTTGACTTATATTTGCTTTCTTTTAAAGATCAGATTGTTGATATTTTAATTAAAGCACATTCGCTAGCTGATTTCATAGTTTCATTTACAATCTATACCTTAATAATCTTTGGCCATCTTTAGCTTAAAGGAGGATGTGGATGCTATTCTAGAAAATATTTTAAAATATTAGTTACAAATTTTCTTAATTTAGAATAGTAATTTGATTTCCTCTTAGCAAACTTCTTTCTTTATTTGAATGCAATTTATTGCTTATATATATGATTTCTCTCTTAAATAGAAATCATATAATAGATTATGCAATTTTTATTTTTATTTTCTTTTATTTTTTTTCAATTATAAGAACCATTTTTATGAGTAAATTGTGAAATTTGAAAGAACTACTACTACAATTTGTATGTCAAAAGGAAAATTATTTGAGGACTTAAAAATGGTGGATATGAACTTTAAACTATATTATAAAAATACTACACTTATAATTTTTAATCAAGTATTACCGTGTAATGTTTTATTTTTTTCTAAAATTTTGAGATGAGCTAATTTTGGAAAAGTAGAAAGCTTGGATATTAATTATCATATAATGTAAGAGTGGTGAAAGTTTTCTATTATGATTAAGAACTTAGGATTTCGAGACTTAAGAGGCTATTTTCCAAGGATTTAAATCACCCCTGTCTCATGTTTTCAAGAACATCCAACCCATCTATTTTTTCTTTCTCAGTTATTGAATGGCTGGATGTTACGGGGAACAAATTGGTACATAATTAATAGAAAAAGTGATTTAAAGCCATTTTCTAAAGCATTACGCTAGCTTCTTCGAAGACAATGTAAAAATTAGAATCAGACCTCTTATTTTTATTACAATATTTCTATTATATTCTATTAAATTTTATTTACATAATTATGTAAAATCTACATAAATATATAAATAAGATTTAATAAATTATAATTAAAATAAAATAACTGAAACAGATTATTTGATGTGCACTATTTAGCAAAGGCGCAATCTTTCAAACATATTGATAAGGATAATAATTTTTAAAATGGAGAGGGTCACAGACAGACATAGCTAAGAAAAGTTGGGCTTTTAAAAGAGAAGAATCGTAAACCTGATCCAGGTCCAACTGTGAAAAACCTGAAAAACCCCGTGTGAAGTATCTTAAAATCCCCATAACCATAGGGTTTGGTGGCCTCAGTTGAAAGATGACAGAGAGCGAAGCGGCCGGAGAGAACGCGGAGGCAATCGGCGAGGACATGGATGTCATCGAGGCCAACGGCGGGAAGCGACCCAGAGGGGAGGAGGATGGAAATGAGGAATTGGTGAAGAGGCAGAAGGTGGACAAGTCTGTGGAAGAGGAGAGACTTGAGAAGAAGGTTGAAGAAGAAATTGATGGAAATGGAGAAGAGAAGGGAGAAGAGGAAGAGAAAGAGGAGGCCGGTCCGGTGACTTTGGGTCCGAAGAGTTTTGGGTCGTCGGTTGAGATGTTTGATTACTTCTACAAATTCCTTCATTTTTGGCCTCCCCATGTTAAAATCAACAAGGTATAGTTGTTTATCCTTTGGAATTTGATGAGTGAAAATAAAGTTTAACACTTTTAGTGCATGGATGACTAAATGTATAAGCGATGCCAAGCTTAGCTAATAATTAGTATGTTTTTTAAAAGGTATAACTTTTACTTTAGTTGGATGGGATTGAGTTTAAGGGAGAACATCTATTGGTGGATTTTCATGTGTTCTTGCCGTTGAGGGGTGGAATTGAATTTAGAGTTGATATAGGTTTTTCTAGCGTGTCTAGAAGAGGAAGTGTAAGTGATTCAAGCAGCTAGTTTACTAATCTTTTTATTAGTTTCTTTTGCATTGTCAAATTTTACCTTTTTCAGTTTTAAACTTGTGGTTGTTATTAATAATTGCTATGTAGGCTGTGTTGTGAACTATATCTACCCCTTTCTCTTGGCTACGAGGATATAAATAGATGGTGTTTGGTACAATGTAGTAATGGGACTATACAGCGCACCATTGGTTCCTGTGTTTGGTCCCCTTTACAAGAATGGAATCTTCGTTATGTCATGTTTAAAGTCATGCCCTCCCCTTTCCATTCCACCCATAATTCTGGTCCATTGTGTTACTTTCTCCCTAGCATCACCTGTGGGGAATAGTTTAGATTTTGCGCCTTTAGGCTTTAGGAGCTACTTGAGGATCTGATAATGTGCTCCTAATTGCTTCTTTTAGCTTACTTTCTACATTGTGTATATAGGGAAATTGAATTACAGTTGTTTGCCAGAGTAAGAGGATATAAATTACAGACATTGTTCTGGCGTGATTTATACTGTTGGATGTGGGATTAATTAATCTCCATTGAGGTTATTAAAATATGGGATAATAGTCAAAATTTTGAGTTATAATGAACTCTTTTATTGTTTTCCAAATGATAAAGGGCATTCTGATCTCATTGCTTATTAGAACTTCCTTGTCTTTTTGGGAAACACGTATCCCCATACTTGTGAGGTGCTTTTGACTCAAATTCCTAGTGGTTTTTCTTTGATTCATAGTCAATTATCAGAAAAAAAATCTTCTAAATGTCGAACCACTTGCAGTGTCAATTGCAACTTTTGCAGCCTATAGCATCACTTTTCCTATGTCAATGTGTGCATTGAGTTGCTTTTGAGACATCAAATCGACAAGGATTTAGATGAGGATGCAGGATTTGGCGGAGGATGCTTAATGTGAGAACCTAATAGGATTCGTTGTCATTCATGGGTCATATCATGCCTCAATCAATCATGCCAACTTTTACTGCTAAATTCACCACCCAAAGTCCTTTGATTTGTGGTTTTTTATTGCAGTATGAGCACATTGTCTTACTAGACCTGCTGAAAAAGGGTCATCCGGAGCCCGACAAGAAGATTGGTTCTGGGATCCGGGCTTTCCAAGTCCAAAATCATCCAACGTTTAAGAGTCGATGCTTCTTCCTGATTAGGGATGATGACTCTGTTGATGATTTCAGCTTCAGGAAGTGTGTGGATAATATTCTTCCCTTACCAGAGGATATGAAAGCAAAACCAGATGCCAACAGGTTACTTGGTGGTCGAAAGGGTCACGGTGGAAGAGGTGGAAGAGGTCGAGGAGGCCGTGGAAAGAGGTGGTAAGTCAAGAAATTAATAGTCTCTTAACTTACAGGGTATAAATGGTTTTGCCAAGAGAAAGCAGCACCCTTGTTTCCATACCTATTATATAAGCGCAGGTTGTAGCTTAAAACCTTGTTTCTATATTAAACTTAATGGCCTCCGCTTAGCATAGGAGATGGGGTTTTTTCTGCTATTCATCTCATCTTATGTTGGTAGTTCTTTTTGTGTGATTTTTCTTTTCGTTCTCCTATTCATGAAGAGATTATCCACAGATTATTTCCTAAGAAAACATGGTGCCTTACCTAAGATCATTTCAAGCTGATTGGGGAGGCTAATATCAAGCCTTGCAATCATATTTACTTGAAAATGGAATAACTCAATGCAGCTCCTATCCTAAAACTCCAGAATAAAATGGATACGTGGAAAGAAAAAATTGGTATATTATAGAGATTGGTTTGACACCCGACATCACTTGATTTTTCCTCTACCATGAGATGAATATCCTCTAACGGTTGAATTCACATGGTAAGTTGTAGGATGTATAAGTGGCTTTGAATCTATTTCAGTAGCAAGATTCTCCTCTCCAGTAAGCAACAATCCATATAAATAATCCCAAGAAACAACATCTAAACGATTTTCAAAAGACCGAACAAAGGGTCTGTATGCTGGACCCAAACCGTTAATGACAACCTGAACCAAATCATCTTCCATGGCAGAACTGTTGAGTGCTTCCAACTGATCAAATGTTACTGTTGCTCCTTGAGTATATACTAAGCAATAGATTCACTATGATCCTTTGTTACCTTAAAGAATTATACTTTAATGGTTTGTATCTGTGCCTTAGAAACCGAAGTACTGGATAATATTTTCCATGTCGTATAGGAGCTGGAAACACCAACTACTGGAGCAATAAAGCTCTCACTAATAGAGCCAATGATCCTGTTAAAGAACTAATTGATCTTGTTTATACTAGTCAAGATAAGCTTAATTTGATTGATCATTAATTTGTTGAGGCGGTGCCGTGCAAGAATTTAATCTGATGGACAATTGACGTGTGATGCGTAGAAGAGTTGAAGTATGAGAAGTAGTCGATGAAGAAAAAACATTGATACCATGTAAAAGATATTTAGAAAGGCAAATATACTTCGTTCACTTTGAGTAGAAGATACACATACTATAAGAAAATAGGACAATTAGAGACGTTTATAAAACGTCATAGAATTTCAAAAAATATCATAGAATATATTCCACGACGTTTTAAAAAATGTTATAAAAAACGTAGTGAAATATAGTGTAGACAAAAAATTTCTGCGATGTTTTTTGTAAAGCGTCACAGAAAATATTAACATTCTGCAACGTTTTAAAAAAGTCAAAAAAATTAGTCTTTCTAGAACGTTTTTAGGAAACGCCATGAAAAGTTACATTCCATAACATTCTAACTTTCCGTGACGTTTTTTAAAAACGTCACGGAAAGTATTTGCAAATAGAATTTTTTTTAAATTATTTATTTATATTTTTGAAAAGTAATTTAATTTTAATAATTTTTAAATAACTATTTTTTAAAATCTTATTTGTTTAATAACTATTTTATATTATTTATGAATTTTATTTATTTAATAATTCTTCAATTTTTTAATACATCATTAATTTTAAACATTTCATTATTATTTTTTCCACTTTTCAAATATCATAAACTGATAAAAGTCAGAACAATTTATCTAAAATGTAGGATAAGTCTGAATAATATCTATCTAAATTGTAGGACAAGTATCAATCTAGATAACAAACCAAATAATAATGGTTACAAACGATATGTACTCTAGTTGTCCTTAAAATATATTACATGAAACATTATAATTTGCAAGCTCCGTATAGTAACCCAGTTTGAAATGATTTATAGGGAACATGTCCCGAGAATGCTATTAGTGTATGCGGATCCGAAGGTTTCATACTTGCATCTGCTCGTCTTTTATTTTCGTCCTTGAAAAGAAGCATGATGATAAAATGTTGTTCTCTTATATGGTTGGACAGATTCATCTGCAGGTGGTTCTCTAAAGATGGGCCGTTCTTGAGTTTTAACAAGCGATATAAATGAAGGGTACAACGTTAAACCGTTCATTTTCTCAAATTGCTTAAGGAACAATAGCATTCATTTATAGCACTTACTATACTGATATAACACTCGTTTAGACAGAAATAAATTTGGTGGAGTATTTAACACCAATTAGCTCATAACTTTGAAATGTAACCTATCCCTCACATTTATTTCTAATAATAGTAACAAACCTAAAAAATGATTATACCTCCGCTGCCACTAAATGATTGGTAGGTTACACTCATTTACCATTAAAGTATAGTAAAACCACTCCCAGATTCCTGCGAAAAATCTGAGTGACGTTAATTGGGTTTATCTCACGGCGGCACAAAATAATTAAATATAACAAAGACACTTTAGATAATCGAGTCGAGAGTTCATGATTTTCCAAGTAATTTAATTATTAAAGGAGGGCATGGAAAGTTGGCTGATATAGATAGTCATGATGACTTGTGTGGTGAAGATCGATGTCTGCGTTTTCTAGTGCCTTGAGATAATGAAGATAAGCTTAGTATCTCATCCTTCCACCTTTGCTACTCTATGAGTACTCGAATCCAATCAAAGCCCTAAATGCTAGCCTTTCCATCTAAATGCTAGCTTACAAGAGCAAGACTAATTACATGTGGCTTTAATGCAGGGATTAATTTACAGTATCCACGCCTTGAGTATTGTTTCTTTTAAGCAAGTAACTTGTACATATTAGCAGCCATTTCTCATGCATGAGGTTGTCCAATCTAATTCAAATATGCTGTTTTAACTAGAAATATATTTCTACGTACGTGGTGATCATGTCATGTATTTACAAAATTAGAACAACATATCATGTTAGATAAAATCATTAAATGCGGATTACCCATGAGATCTTTTCTTTTCTTTCAAGCATTTTCTGCTTTATACAAGTGGAAGAAATTTCTTGTGGAAATGGACATTGGCTAGATATAGCAGAAAAGAGAGAGGGATAAAAATGATGCACCAGTTATAGGAAGAGAGATATTTCTGAAACTCAATGTGGAGGGCTCTCATATAACAATAGTCAACATCCTTTACACTCTTATCTTCATCTGTCTTGCTGAACATAATAAATGACATGAAATTAGCTTAATAAATGGGGTGAAATTGTTAAGTTCATCTTTTGTATTGTAACTCTCACAAGCACACACTACCCCCATAAATGCTAGTCATTCATGCATGGCCAGTTATGGAGATATCCACAAGACGGCGCACGATCTTCCAGAACTAAATACTCTCCCTTTTTGTTTCTTTAAATTATGTTCATTTCAGTGGGATGTGTATATATAGCTGTATACGCACATCTACTACTCATTTCGTTCCCCATTTATCCATTAAAAAAACCACAGGTTTATGCCAATTTAAGCATCTGTTCAAATTCCATCTCTCTCTGAGATTGTGTTTTGGGTGTTGAATTAAGATGGCGAGTCAATCATTTCAAGGTTTTAGCGAAAACGAACTAGCAGTTGCAAAAGAAGAAGGGTTACGGATCTTACAACCTCCAAGTGATTTTAGGTAATTTGAGGCTTGAGGGTCTGTGTCAACCTTCATGTATCTCCTTTTCTCTTTCTTGTAAAGTTGATTTATATAAGTTCATATTTCATTTCTTTGTTTGCTTGCTTTCATTTTCTTTTTATTTCTTTTTGTTGTTAGTGGAAATGGCTATTCGCTGCTGGATTGGGGGCACTATGAGTTACTACCAGTACAGGAAAACTTACTGGACGCTATCCCACTGTTTGAAAGCTTTCCTACTGATCCTCTATATGCTTCATTGGATCTAGTAGAAAGCCCATATGTTTCTCGAGGTATTAACTTAAGAGTTCATAAATTACTGAAACTGAGTATTGTTTTAGAAGTAGCTAGTTTTAGAGTTGAATTCTTAATGATTTTTCCATGTTCCAGAGGATGCAGTGTTAAGTAACGGCGGTTACGGATACACTGGTGTATGGAATGAACTGGGTTCTTTGTTTGAGTCTAAAAGACCACCACTTTTACTCTCTAACAACGGAAAGACTGACACCGAACTGAGGGGAGAACAGAAGGCCAAAAGATGCAGAGAAGGAAAAGGCAATAACAACAGTAGCATAACAAAAGTGTTAACTAGGCAAACCATTTCTCGGTACTTTTACATGCCCATAACACAAGCTGCCCGAGAGCTGAACGTAGGGTTAACTCTGCTGAAGAAAAGATGCAGACACTTGGGAATAAGAAGATGGCCTCACAGGAAGCTGATGAGCCTCCAAACCCTAATAAAAAATGTTCAGGTAACACTATCTATTATGATATATTTCGCTTTTCTTTTCCTTTCTCAAGTAACATACGTGTTATATATACTGGATAATCAAACGAAGTGGACATGCATAATTTAGGAGCTTGGAAAGTCGGGGGAGGGAAGTGAAGTAAAGTTGAGAGAAGCAATTGACATATTAGAGAGAGAGAGGAAATTGCTAGAGGAGATGCCTGATATGCAACTGGAAAACAAAACAAAGAGGCTGAGGCAAGCCTGTTTCAAGGCAAATTACAAGAAGAGAAAATTGTTGGGCATGAATATTAATACAGAATGTACATCAAGTGGAGCATGCAGTCGTTCAAGTCTGGATGCGACCATTACAAACGATCAGGATGGTTATGAAGACGATGATGATGCTGAGGAGATAAAATCCCTTCTGTTTTGTGACCCTTACTCTGCTTCCAACATCATGGTATAGACACAGTTACCTGCTTTTGAGATGCTAGTTAACTGAATTTGTTTCGACTACTTGTAGAACCTTGTTTTATCCTTTTCCTTGTTTGGTTATAGTATTGTTACATAGGCTGTTAATTCCTTACTACAAAAGTGCAGTTTTCTTTTTTGTTTCTTCCGGGGCTTTATGAATTAGGCTCGTACACTTTAAGGATTTTTTTACAATAATGTACGTAGAACTTTATGCAATTTGGTCGCAAACCTTGTAGTTTGAACCAGTTTTAGTTGTAAGCAACTAAGAATGCTTAAGCTTTTCTTTTAATCTCCTTTATTTTTTATTTAGCGGCCTTTAATATGCCTGTGATTATCCGAAGGAAAAGTTGAATGCTTTGATAACAGACGTGGAAGGTGAAAATGATCATTTGAAAGCACGGTTTAATCCCATTTGCTTGCTTAATGAGGTGGGTACCAAAGTGAGTTCTTTTGAATGGTTAATATATATGAAGATACAGGTCAACAAGAAGGAGCTCACATCCATATTGGATACGAGTGCCACTGATCATTCCTTTTTTACAGAATGGATATTGTGAAAATTAAGGTTAAAACTGTGCAAGACACCTATGAAGATGAAAACTCTCATGGTAAAAGCACAAGCAGTAGTAGGAGTTGCATTTAATGTTCCATTGAGTGTGGGAAGTTGGAGTGGAAAATTTAATATGATGGTGATATCCTTTGATCATTTTTTCTTGATTTTGGGCGGCATTGACTTTCTCAAGGAGGAAAAAGCAGTCTTATATCCACATCTTGGTGTATTAGGTTAATGAAAGAGCAAAATTTAAGTTATATGAATTATTATGGATCCAACAGAGTAACGATGGACAAAACAACAATGGTAGCATTTGTTTCTGCCATAAGGTACGGAGACTTACATTACGGTTATATGGGAGATTACCGAAGACTATATCACAGAAGTCTCTGACGCTATTGCAAAAATATTAAGGGAATTCAAGAACATAAGGCTTAAAAAGTTACCAACAACTCTCACTCCTCGCAAAATCAATCATAAGATCAAGTTGATGCTAGGTGTAATTCCTCCTGCTTTTTCACCATATAAAATGTTACCATTGGAGTTGGTAGAGTTACGAAAACTTAGTAAATTGTTGAAAGCGGGATACATCCAATCACCGACGGAGCCACATGGGACTTAGTGGTGCACTCTTAAGGTTTTTTTTAAAAATTAATTTTAATATATATATATTTAAATATATAAAAAAATGGAGTTATTTAAGAGTAAGTGGTACACTGGACCTCTAAAATTTAAAAAAATTAATATTTGAACCTTTCTATATTAAATTTCTAGCTCCCTTCACTGCATCCAACCGTCTAAATTCTCATACAAAGCTCTTATATTATTCCAGAAGAAGCAAGATAAAGCCTATAATAATAAAAAGAAAATATCCTATACCTTTGGTTTAAAACTTGACGGATAGATTATCAAGGACTATAGTGTTTGTAAAATTATACTTATAAAGTGGGTATTGATAAGTGTGAATTGTTGAAGGTGGCAAGCAAAAATCAATTTACGTAACTCAGTATTGATTATATGAAATTTTAGTCATACTATTCGGTTTGAAAAATGCCTCTGCAACATTTTACAACTTAATGAATAATGTGATGTATAACTTTTTGGAGGATTTTTTGGTGGTCTACTTAGATGATATTATAGTTTATAGTATTGCCAAGGTAGAAAATATATAATACTAGATGATATTGTGGTTTATAGCACTTATATGATAGAACATATATTACACTTAAGAAATATGTTTGAACAATTACGATAACATAAGCTTTTCGTGAAAATGGAGAAGTGTGAGTTTGCCTGATCGAAAAGTAAATTTACCAGATAGTTGGTGAGCAAGGGTAAGTATAGGTGGATCCTAAACAGGTAAAGGTAATTATTGGTTTGTAGGTTCTATAAATGCTGAAAGAAGTTCGAAGCCTTTTGGTTAAACATAAATGAGCTTTAATTTCTTTTTTTCGGTAATAAACCTTTTTGCCCTTACAACATTAAGTGTGGCAACGCCAAATAGCTTCTTTGGATCATATACCCCTTTTTGCTTCAAGACTCCAGCTGCAGTTGGCACTGTGGAGTTGACTAGATTGCTTATAATATGGATGAAAGCATCAAGATCGCTATCAGCAACAACTTCGACCAAGGTCTCCACAATGATGACATTAATATTGAAGAGATCATAGCAGATCATACCAGGCTTTCTTGCACTCTATCAGGTATGACAACTACTTTAACACCTTTTTAAGCAATTAGCTACTTTTGCAGCCTTAGTGAAATCCAAAACTTGTAAATGAGCGTTAAAGTGACTAAGGTCAACAGCAACCCCCTTACATTAGCTATATTATCGAGATGCAAAGTCGAAACCAATGGAGACAACTTAATTAGTAGTGCAAGGGGTTGAAGGATCCCTCCAGTTGCTCCAAGAATAGCCACTTTATTGTGAACTTGTACTTGATTTTCGGGCTTTTGCTAGTATATCACATTAGTTTACCAAAGGGGTCTTTCCAAAGGTTTGGATTTTAGAG
>JANZLX010000006.1:28174346-28190667 GCA_025531955.1 Erythroxylum orinocense | reverse complement strand
GAGAAGTACGCTTCTTGCTTTTAGTTGCACCATGATCACGAAATTCCATAGCTGCAATCTCCTCTTCTTCATGAGGTTGACTAGAGAGATTCTCAACTCTTTTTGTCGCTTCCATACTATCACTCACAGTAATAGAATTGGCTGGATTTTTTATAAGCAAACAACTTACAGTCACGGAACAATCTAATGGAATTAGCTGGATTTAAACAAGTGTAGGTGTTAGCTGGATTTAAACAAGTGTAAGTGGTTGATGAAGTTAGAAATAATAAATAGTATTGGATTTACCTCACTCTTCGATGGTAGTCAGTAGATGACGCTGAGTGTAGGAATGCAGAAAGATCTTGTATTTTAAAAATAGATAGTATGTCACTGATGTCTCTTTTCTGAGATTTGTTAATGAGTCAGTAGGATCTTTTTCTTCTAAAGTTTAGCCTCAGAGAGAGATTGTTTCAAGTGCTGATCACTTTACAGAGACCGTAGAATAAGCGAGAGAACGAAGAAAATAATCTAGGTATACATTCAATCTTAGGAGACTATTAGTTGTTATAAAGACGAGTTAGCTGCTACATACACTTGCCCCTTGCATACATGATACACAATTATTTGCCATAAAAAGAAAGAACTATCACTCACAGAAAGAACTTGTATTTTAAAAATAGACACCAATGTATTGTAAGACAAGTGCAGTGTCGTCAGAGGATTACCGCTCACACCATGGGTGATGCGACCAACGGGTATAGGCATACAGCTCGGTAAGTGGGGATTACCGTTCACACCATTTACACAGACGACTAATGACTGATGAGCTTGTGGGTTGCGAGTTGCGAGTTGCGAGTGACGACTCGTTGTGCGTGTGTTAGACCCCATTTTCGGAGCCCAACTTTCAGAACATAAAACCTTGTGCTTGAAACCTTGAAGGTCATTTGTTGTCATTCCACAATGGTGGTGAGCGCACGCTAATCAATCATCAAAATCATAAGTTGACTTCTTCATATAAATTGTAACTTTAAGTCTCTAATTTACTTTGAAGAAAGAATCGCTTCAATTGGAGTTTTATAACTCAAGATATGCTTAAAAAGCCTAAGTGTGTGCATACTCTAATTATGCTCTTCAACCTGACCCTTCACTTATTTTAATACAAACTCTCTCGATACAACTCCAAATGGTACAAATTTTTATGGGGATAAAGATACATGTCTTATGAATCCATTGGTCTAAGAATCACCTCAATTGGAGGTCGGATGAGGGAGTTATGCCTAAAAGATTAGACCATGTTCATAACCTAATTCGATTTGAACCTCTCTTGGCGCGATCGCCATAACTTTCATTATAGATATCGGATTGATTTCGTTTGTGGACCATTAGAAAGAAGACATCTAGACCTACAACTCTCATGAAGACCACAAAATTAGATTCGGCCTCTAAAGTGGTCAAACAACACAATTTGTCCCGTGAATGTCCGTTAAACGAACATTGACTATCTATGGGGTGTTTTCCCACCCGAGAAGGTCCGTTAAACGGACATCGGACCTCCATGTCCGTTTAACGGACATTGGAGTTCCCAACCTCCATGTCCGTTTAACGGACATTGGAGTTCCCCAAGCCCTCCAATGCCTCTCCAAAGCCTCCAACCTTCAACCTAACACCATAAAGACTTACAATCTCCCCAAATTCACTTATTCTAATGTCAAAACACTTCATAACTACTCAAACATCAAGTTCAACTCATCAAATTCTCAAATCTCAACCTATTTACTACATCAAAACCACAAATTCCAATCAATCATCAAAGTTGTCACAAATGCAAACCATATACAAAATCCTAACTTGCAACACTCATATCTCTCCATTCCGACATCCAAAAATCACAAATTTCATACCGTTGGAAAGATCAAAAGATCTTCTATAACTTTCAAGAAGACAATATATATCAATTCTACCCAAATTTTTCCAAAATTTCACTCACATTCAGAACACACTCCTACCCTTATGAAAATTTGAAAACTAACAATGCAAACATTTGGAAAGCCATATAGAATGGCTCCAACAGAACTAAAGGAGCTTAAGGAATAGTTCGAGGAATTGTTAGAGAAGGGGTTTATACGGCTGAGTTCTTCACCATGGGGAGCGCCGGTTTTGTTTGTTAAGAAGAAGGATGGGACGTGGCGCATGTGTATCGATTACCGGAGGCTTAACAAGGTGACTATTAAGAACAAGTACCCTTTGCCTTGGATTGATGATCTGTTTGACCAGTTGCAGGGAGCAAGGGTCTTTTCTAAGATTGATCTCAAGTCAGGCTACCATCAACTCAGAATCAAGTAGTCTGATGTAAGCAAGACAGCCTTTAAGACTCGTTACGGGCATTATGAGTTTCTGGTCATGCCCTTCGGATTGACCAATGCTCCGGCTGCATTTATGGATCTCATGAATAGGGTCTTCAAGGTTTTACGTTTCCGAAAGTTGGGCTACGGAAACAGGGTCCAACATATAAGGAAGGATAAAATGGACTTTTTGGACTCATTAAGGACATAATTGGAAGAAGAAGTATTTTCTTGCTTATAAATGAAGAAGAAAACGTGAATGGAGGGATAAAAGAAGAGAATAACAAAAAAGAGAAAGAAAGAGAAAGAGAGTTTGGTGGTTTGAGAGAAAAGAAGAGAGTTGATCTAGGGTTTAATTATTCTTAGTCTTCAAGAAAGATATTGAAGTTGTTCAAGAAGAGAAAGAAGTAAAGGAAGAGAAGAGCTTCCATTTGAGCCAAATATCCCTTCATTTGGTGAAGAATGAAGGTAAGATCATTTTGAATCCTTTAGATTTTTGGAAGGATTTTAGTTCATGAAGTCTAGAAAATGCTTGGGTTTAAGTATTCTAGCATCAATTTTAGTGATTTTGCAGTGTGGGATTTTCTATTGGATTCCTATTGAATGAAACTTAGTTTGTTTTAGGGAACTAAGCGATCCTACCTAAGAGTAAGGAAAAAGACAACCTTGACTTGGATCTTAGCAAGGAAAGGAGATGGGTAAAATATTTATAGTTATTGTGTATATGGGCAATGTGCATATGTGTGTATGTATAAGCTTGAATTGATAAATTGTGAATTGCTATGATATGCTTTTATGTTATGTTATGCATATTGATGTATGACATTATGATAAAAATTGAATTGTGAGCATGATTATGCTATGCCTTGTATCATGACATTTTGATTGAATGGAAAGAAGAAAAAGGATGAGAATATGAAATTGTGAATGATTGAATTAAGCATGCGATTTGATTGTGTTTGGGCGAGAGAGGAACCATTTTGTAGTCACGTGCATGTCGATGTAAAGCCTTCTTCCGGCTGCCCGCTTATGGCACACGAGATTCGAAAAGTGACTTGTTTTGTTCACAAAGTAAACTTCGATTTCTCTGTTTTGTTCAGGAAACCCTCGAGCCAAATTGTGTGTGCATTTGCATTTTGGTGTCTTAAGTTATGATGAAATTTTGAGTGTTATGTCTAGATGTGAAACTTTATCCAATATGTTCCATGGAATGATGTATTGAATTATGAGATGTGTATTGAAATTGTGAATGCTGAGATTCATTATTAGTCTGTATGGATATTTGTATATGTTTGATTGTGTGACTCATTGCCAATGGCTATAAATATGTTAGCTACTGAGCTGTGTAGCTCACCCCACGCTTCCCTCCTCAGGTGCAGAAAGAGAAGATTAGTGATCCTTGCAAGGCATTGGAACGCCAAGATAGTTAAATACTTTTGAAATTAAGTTAGTTCAACATTTTTGTATTTTGGAATCATCTTAAACATAAGCATTCAATTGTATCATGTGTAGTTTGTATTTTGTATTTCATATTTGTATTAAGGAAAAAAGGGGTGGTTTTAAATGTAAAGATATTATGAAAACAAACATCGTGTTCTGTATGGGCCCAAGTGATTTTTCGAAACTTTTATGTATTCAATAATGTTTGCATCTTTGTGACTGAAATAGTTTTAAATAAATCGGGCTGATTTCATTATTGATTTTTTCGCATAATCTTTAATTATATAAAAAAATTTTGCAATGTGTTTCGACTGTTAAATGCCTTGGAATGCTAGGCTCCGTAAGCAGGGTTCTGCATGTAGCGCATCTTGTATCTTACTTTAGTCTCCATTAACTGGAATAACTTCACTAGTGATGAAGTCTCTCCCTTCTGAAGAATGGTCAGTTTCTTTGATTTTGTTCATTTAGCCTTTGGGATTTCTTCGAATAAAGTCTTTTCAAGGAATGACTCATTCCTTGGCATCCTCAAAAATTTTTTTCAGCTAAAGGCTCTTTGTTTTTTCTTATTTCTTCTCTTTTTCTTTTCGTTGATTCTTCTTTTTCTTTTTCTTCAGCCTCAACAATTTCTTTTTGTGGAGCTTGTTTTGTAACAATTCCTATGGTCCATGGTCTTCTTTCCAACAGAGAAGGTTCTTCATTTAAACCATCGTCATTTATTTCCTAGTGCACTTCAGGCACTTTCTTCTCTTTGGGACCAGGTTTAGGAATTGCGAAAATTTTTAGAGTAGGAATAGGTAGGAAGAGAATAGGTAAATGGAATCTCACATTTTTCGGTAACTCCCCCTTACTGAAAGTCTCTTCTTCTTCACTTTCTTCTTTCTTTTTTTTCATTTTTCTTCTTTTTCTTTTGAGTCAGAAGCATATTATTTTTCAATTGTTTCTTCTTTGTCATCTGAAGAGGAACCACGATAATCTAGAGACAACATAGCAACAATCTTCCTTTTCCTATCTCCTGGGATCTCCTGATTGGGTATTTCTGAAGTTTGGAGCTTTCATAATATAGAGATAGGTTTAGTAGTAGTATTTAAAGAACCTATTATGGGAGACAAAGACGAGGAATCATAAGTAAAGATTTGTTCTTGACGATGTTCTTTCCCATGGCTAGAAGTTTAAGCCAAAATTTTCTTTTGTCATTTTGATTTTTTTTTGCCATTGTAGATAAGCTTGGTGAAGTTTGAGAGAGAAAACAAGAGGCAATAAGAATGTAGAGAGTTATGATACAGAGAAAATAAGCGGTGCATATGAGAATGACAGAGATAAGGAAATGAGAGAAGTTTGCTTAAGATATACTAAGTGATTCCTAAGCATTGATCTCGTGAGAGGATAAGTAGACGTACAGGACAGAAGATGAAGTGTAATCAATTGCATATCTTTTGACAGTTACATAGAGTTGTCCAATTGTGCGTGCGTTTTTGAAAAAGATAAGACAATACCATTAATGACTCCCTATTTTTAGGAAATGCGTCACTTAGAATGTCAACTCGAGAGAAGCCTTCTAAAAAGAATAGGCGCCTTCTAATCTAGAACAAACCTACTAACTTAAGAGGAGACTTCTAAACTAAAAGGGACCTTCTAAACTCTAAGGAGCCTACTAAATTGAGAGAGAGCTTTTAAGGAATCAGAATAGGAGGAGCCTATTAAATGAAATAAAAAGACAAGTGGTAGAGAATAGTCATGCAGAAATAATATTAGAGAGTTTACACATACCAAGTTCTTTTCTTAACATGCAAAATCTATCTTCGAAGAGTGGCTTAGTGAAAATGTTAGCTACTTGATTCTCATTATTAACATGCAAAAGATCAATGGTTCCTTCTAAAACATGATCTCTAAGAAAATGATGTTTAATTTTTATATGCTTAGTCGTAGAATGATGCATAAGAATTTTAGAAAGATTTATAACACTAGTATTATAACATAATACAGGAATATGAGAAAATTTTAGAGAAAAATATGGTAATTGATGCTTTATCCATAAGATTTTAGCGCAACAGCTGGCAGTAGCTACTATGTATTCTGCTTCAGTCATCAAAAGCGCTAGACAATTTTTCTTCTTGCAGGACTATGATACAAGACATCCTCTAAGAAATTGATAGTGATAATTTGTGCTTTTTTGATCCACTTTGTCACCTACATAATCTGCATCAAAATAGCCCATTATGTCAAATGAATCAGTTTTTAGATATCATAGTCCAAAATTCATAGTTTTGTGGAGATGTCGAAAGATTATTTTGACTATTTAAAGGTGGCTTTCTTTTGGATTTGATTGAAAGTGTGTGCAAAGACACACATTAAACATAATGTCTGGTCTTGAGCTTGTAAGATATAATAATGATCCAATCATTCCTCAATACTTTGTCTCATTTGTAACTTTGCCTTCAACATCTTTATTAAGTTTAGTTCCAGTGTATATGGGAGTATCCATCAGTTTGGCATTATCAAAATCATATTTCTTGATGAGTTCCTTTGTATATTTGTCTTGGCTAATGAAGATTCCTTTTTCTGTTTTTTTCTGATTTGTAATCCGAGAAAGAATGATAATTCTCCCATGCTTATTTTAAGCTCCTCCTGTATTAATGCTAATAATTCTTCACAAAAGGATGGATTAGTAGTACCAAATATTATGTCATCAACATATATTTGCACTATGAGTAAATCATTCTCCTTTCTCTTCATAAATAAGGTTTTATCAACCTTTCCTCTTTCACAGTTTTTCTCAAGTAGAAAGTTACTTAACCTCTCATATTATGCTCGGGAAGCCTGTTTTAAACCATACAAAGCTTTTGTTAGATTCATCACGTAATCCGGATGGTTTTCATCTTCAAAACTTGGGAGTTGCTTAACAAATACTTCTTTGATAATGTAATCATTTAAGAATGCACTTTTAACATCCCTTTCGAACAACTTGAAGTTTCTATAACATGCAAAGGCAAGTAGAATTTCAATAGATTCCAATCTAGCAATAGGTACATAAGTTTCATCAAAACCAATAACTTCCTATTGATTGTAACCTTGAGCTACAAGTCTAGCTTTGTTTCTTACCACCTTACTACTTTCGTCAAGTTTGTTTCGAAAAACCCAATGAGTTCGAATAACAGACTTGTTTTGTGGACGAGGCATCAGATTTCATACTTTGTTCTTGTCAAACTGACTTAGTTGGTCTTTCATAGCTAAGACCTAATTCTTATCAGTAAGAGCTTCTTCAACAGACTTTGGTTCTAACTGTGAGACGAAAGCCACATAGTTGTTCTTAAAGGATGATATTGTTCTTAGGCTTTTAAAGGAGTCTCTAAGAATATATTAAACTGTATAAAGACCTCTCCATTCTCTAGATGTTCTTTATTGCATAGGTCCTGCTGGGAGGTGTTTGAGGAAGAAGCCTGCTCTATCCTAGCTTCAGCAGGACCTTATTGATTTTTTAATTTTGCAGGTATTATAGGTACAGTTTGATTCTCTGATGTATTTTTAGGTACCAGTGGATGCTCCACATCATCTGAATTAGCTAATGTTGTCAATGATAGTGCTTTATCAAATACTACATGTATTGATTCTTCTATCTTCCTTGATCTTTTATTATAAACTCTGAATCTGTTACTTGCACTGTTGTATCCCAGAAAAAATGGCTTCATCTGATCTCGCATCGAGTTTTCCAAGATTGTCTTTTCCATTATTTAGAACGGATCACTTGCAACCAAATGCTCGGAAATAAGCAACATTCAGTTTTCTTCCTTTCCACAACTCATAGGGGGTCTTCTTGAGTATAGGTCTTATAAGATATCTGTTAAGTACATAACATGTTGTGGATATTGCTTTTGCCTAGTATCAAGAGGTAATCCACTTTCACACAGCATGGTCCTAGCTATATCTACCAAAGTTCTATTCTTTCTCTCTACAACTCCATTTTGCTGAGATGTCCTTGTATAAGAGAAGTTGTGAGTTATAACATTGTTGTCACATAATTCTTCAAACTTTCTGTTATCAAATTCTTCTCCATGATCGCTCTGAATTAAAGTGATGTAGTACCCATTTTCTATCTGAATTTTTATGCAAAACTTTCAAACACTGATTGCTTTCAAATTTTAAGGTTGGTAGTCCTCTTATTAACTTGTTTTAAAACAATTTTGATAGAATGCTCATGGTGGCATGCCTAATTCTTCTGTTCCAAATAAACAAATCATTTTCTAGAAAGAAAAAACATTTAACACTTTGTGAGGGCATGTCTTCAAGTTGAGCACAATATATATTATGATTTCTAGGACCAACAAACATAATATTATAATTATGAATATTGAAAATTTTATAAGGAGATGCATAGAAAATGACATTGTAACCCTTGTCACATAACTGACTCACTCTTAATAGGTTATGTTTAAACTATCAACATAGAGAATGTTATCAATAGAGGTAGAGTTAGAATCACCAATTTTACTAATTCCAATGACCTTTGCTTTATTTTTGTCTGTAAAGACAACTTTGCCTCTGTCTTTTCTTTCAATGTAGTTGAAATGTGATATTTCACCTACCATGTGTTTCGAACAAGCACTATCAACTGTCTAATGATTCTCCCTTATCCCCATTTTGAAACATATTTGCAAAAAGCATTAGGAACCTGTTGTTTCCAACTTTATTTTTTTTTATCTACTTCTTTTTATCAAAGTGGACATATTTTCTGACCATAAAGTTAAACTCATCATCTCTATCTACTTGCAACTTAGTGCCCCTTTTATCACCATTTGATTTGTCAGTTTCTTTTAGTGCCATTCCTTTTCTGCAAGAGGATCTTTCATCGTACCTAAGCTCGGTTTCATGGATCATCATAATTTCTTGTAGCCAGTCAAGTGAAATAGTTTCTAGGCCCTTTACGTTTCTAAAGCTATCACCTTAGGTCTCCATTCCTTTGGTAAAGACCTCAGAATCTCTATTACAAGCTTGTCATTGGGATATATCTTTTCAAAGTTCTTTAAGGCTGTGATGATGTTGTTGAAGCATCCAAAGAATTCATCTATAGTCTCTCCATGTTTCCTGCCATAGTTTTGTATTGATGTACCAAAAGGCTTATTATATATTTCTTTAACTCATTCGTCCCTTCAAAGGTAACTTGAAGTTTGTCCCACATTTCTTTTGTTGTAAAGCAATATGATATCTTTTCATATTCTTCTAGAGATAATGTACATATCAGATGATGTTTTTCCTTAGCGTTTAGTTGTGCATTTCTCCTATCAGCATCAATCCATACTTTTATGTTATTGGAAGTGGGAATTGTAGCTCCAACTCTAATTGCTTACCATACTTTGATATCTACAAATTAAAGATATATGGTCATTCTCTCTTTCCAGTGTGAGTAGTTGTTTCCGTTAAAGTAAGGAGGCTTTGAGATGGATTGTCCTTCAAAACTTCTCAAGATGTTTGCCATGATCTATCATATATTGTAAAATACAAAAAATAAGAGCGAAATCTCACTCTGATACCAAATGATAAAGCAAATACACGTAAAGGGGGTGAATTGTGTGTAAATGTTTTTTTATAAGTTACTTTCAATTCTTATAAAGATAGGGGCCTGTTAAAAATTAAAACAATAGGAGTTTGTTAAAAGATAGTAGTCAGTTAAACTGCAAGAGCCTGCTAAAGTATAAGTCTTGTTGAAAATAATAAAAAGAAGGTGCTTGTTAAAATGAAAGGAATCATCAGCAAATTGAAAACAAAAGGGGCCTATTATAAAAGTGAAGGAGTCTCTTGTTGAAAAGAACACAGTTGTAATATAATGTAGAAATATAAAAGATAAGGAGAGAGAAAGAGAAGAAGGATGCAATCAATTTATACTAGCTCGACTTACAACCCAAGCCTACGTCCAGTCCCTAGGTATCCAACTTAAGTGTTTCACTATAAAATCAAGTAGTAATTTGACGAGCCTCTCCAAGTTCACAAGTTAATATTTTCAAAATTCTTTAACCTTCCATAATAGTAGTATTTCACACAAGCACTCAAATAAAAATGAGTTTTGTTCGATATGAGCTTCAATAATCTCTCTCAACATAATTTCACTTTCTTACACAAGAGAATTTTTACAAAGATATCACTTTTAAGAATTGATGAATTTCGACAATATAACTTCGGAAGCTTTTGTATCTTTCAATCATTATTCATAGTTGTATTGGCTCTTCCTTAAATAGGCGTTTCCTCAATTAATCGTTGCTTCACTTGCATCCTTAGTCAATTGGATCGATTTGAATCTCAATAATTTTGATGTGTATCTTTGCTAAAATTCTTTTAGTGATCATGGAGCTAAAATACGACCTTCATAATTATTAGGATTCTTTCGGATAAACCATTTCTATTAAGGTAAGTTCATAATGAAGGTTCTTACAAGAAAGGAAGCTTATATCTTATGATTTTATTTCCTTTTGAGAAAATATATCGTTACCTATACAAGGAAATAAATACAATTTGAATTTTGAAAAATTATATAGTTATCATCAAAATTATTAAAAAATAAACCTTGAGTTAACAAATTATAAAAAATACATATTAAAATTGCAAAAGAGGTTAAGAAGTGGTACGAGAGCTCTTAGATATTTTTCTTACTTTAGTTAAGGGTTAAACACAGAGTGACTACGATAAATAGACTGAAAATTCTTAATTTTTCAAGTACATGTTACTTATACAAAATAGTTTAAAAAATGCTCATTGCTTAGCAAGAATCTAAAATTCTATCTAGGATCTTTGTCACCCTAATAAATTTGATATGAACTATAAAGTTGTCATAAACTAGTTATAGGAAGATCGAGCAATCTCCAAAAGTGACTAAACTGTGTTTCTCATAAGCTTTTATATATGTATCTATAAGATATGGAAGGAAAGAATTAACATATACTTCACGGGACTAGAAAACCACAAGAAAAAATTCTAAGAAAAATGCATACGATCAATGAAAGAACATTTGTTCCACAATAAAAGTATTGGAAGTTGTCATCTTGGAATTGCTTTTATCATGAAAAATCTAAGAAAGCAATCAAGTTCTTCATCTATGAATGTAAAATATCTTATTGGTAGTTGATACTGGAACTTGGTTAGTATTGATAACTTCAAATAAATTAGTCCATTTGGCCCGAAAAGCCTTTTGGTCAAATAAAGTTAGCTTAGAAATAAAAGTTCAATAAATATTCAACTAAAGAACTATTAGGCAATGAAAAATTAGGGATATAGGAAGAAATATGCTAAATTTGTGGAAGTCCAGGATATGAAAGTTGAGAAAATGATGGGAGGTAGTTAACAAAAACATGGCTAAGTGGGTTGAAAGTTAACAAATTACTTGAGGCTAAAGTTTGAGATATGGAAGTTAAGGAGGTAATGGCAGGTGGTTAGCTAAAATATAAGAAAGTGGGTAGTTATTACAAAAAACTACTTAAGGATTAGAAGATTATAAATTTATGAACACTTGGACAATTAAAAGGACCAATACCATATATAAAAACACAACCCCTAAATATTCGTCAAGAAAAAAGCCAACTAAAAATGCACTTTGTTATTAGTTTTCTAGCTTACTTTACATTATGCATTCATTTTTATTCCAAATGCCTTATGTAACTTACATTTTCCTTTTCGCTTAAATCAAATTACTTCTCCTTCCTATACATTTTAGCATTTTGGTAGCTTAGAATTTTATTTCTAAGTTTTTCAAAGTTCACTTATATTATTAATAAGAAGTTAGGTATAAATTCTAGGAGAATTCCTTCCTAATACGCCTAAATTACATATTAACAGTAAATAATTTAGCACACCTAATAGGACCATAATACCACAAATATGGTGGAAAAGAAATCATTTTGCCTTCAGCCCTGGAAGAAGAAGTCTTTGCAGTCATAGGGAATGAAGGCTTTGTATCCCATATGGTAGAGAATCTTGAGAAGGCATGTAGCATCTCACTCCCACACGACCCAAACCCGACATCATAGGTGATATCTGAGTCCGTGCCTCGCGAAGGTGGCGTCCTAGAGCACTCAATCATTCAATAATCGATATAAATTTTTTTTGAAACCACAAACACAATGTGCAGAAATCCAATCCAATTCAAGCCCATTTTCCTTCACAAACATTTTCACTCAACACAGTACAATCAACAAAATTTCAATAGCCATTTAGGCCCTTTCAAAAATACAAAATACTTTAGTCATTTCGGAATATAAATTTATACAAAAAGTTGTGGAATATACAATTTAATACAAAATAGAGAAATATAATACAGAAGCAAACTGATCCTGACCTCTATTCTTCACTTGAATGTTGTAGGTATACTCCCATTGGCCTAACAAGGTATTCTTCTGATCCTGATGCAAATTTTTGGGTGAGTTTTGCGAACTCAATGAGAGACCATCATCGATGGCTCATCCACTCATATAACATATAATTCACATAACATATATTTCACAACTTTGCATAGTTGAACACATATCACATTTACATGTAAGAACAATTCAATTTGACATTTCAAACAATCCGTATACTTGACAAAATGCATATGAAATGCTCATAAGACATTTTTCCAATTATTACGTTGTTATGACCGAGTGCCTGAACTGTCTCGTATTCATTTTGGATACCGGGCTCATTAATAACTGTCCCTTATCTGAAGAGGATACATGGCTCATTTTACACAGTGGGCCTTGGGCCCCTAATCACTATCTGAGTTTGAAGCTCTTTTCATTCATTAAGCTTTAAGCTCTAATTGGTGGCCACTCAGGTCAAAACTGCCACTATATTTTATGCATTCATGAAATGGAATAAATCAATCACTTTCACATATCATCGGATTAGTCTAGCATCCAACACAATCAATCATATTCATATAAGAATTCAGTAGTCAATCAATACATAAATTCAAACAAAACAAACAATGAAATGAAACCATCTAGGTCTACTCACAGTACGCTTCAGATTAGCATTTACTTCCAAATTCTAGAAATGCTTGAATACGTACACTTAACCTGCCCAACCTATTTATGCAAGACACATATTGCACACTCATTAATAATTGCACACTTATAAGCATTTATTTATGCATAAATGTATAAATGGGCTATATATAATGCATGCTCAATGACAATCTCGGGTACTGTAACAAACTTCATAACTTATGCTCATTCTCATTTCATAACTTAATCACTCATCAATTCTTTAAATCATAACCAAATAAAAAATCTATCATTTTTCATGATCATCCAAAAACCAGAATACTCACGCATTTCATCACATTTTCTGCACTTCTTCACTTTTAGAGCTTGTTTGGTTAAACAGCTGGAATAGATAAGGAATCGAATAGTTATTCTTAGGAATAGAAAAAATGAGGAATAGAATAGAATATGTATTAGTTTGTTTGGTTTACTGTTAAAGAATTTCTATGTCATTTTTTGGTTTGAAAATATAAACTTGGAATAAAAAAGGAATAAGTAACAAAAAGACCAAAATATCCTTATCTTTATCATTATTAATAATTATATTTATTTTATGATTATTAAATTCCTTATTAAATTTAGTATTATTATTATTATATTATTAATTTTCTACTTAATTATAATTATTAAATTTTAATTTATTAAATTAATTTTTTATTATTAAATTCCTTATTATTATTAATTAAATTTATTATTATTATTATTAAATTCCTTATTATTATTATTATTATTATTATTATTTTTATTATTGTTCTTCTTCTTCTTTTTATTATTATTAAATTTCTATTTACTGTTAAAAATTGTTATTACTATTAATTTTTTATTTTTATTAATTATATTAATTTCTTTTTTATTAATTTTCTTCTTTTTATTATTAATTTATTATTATCATTAGTCATTTTTATTATTATGAATTTTCTAATTACTATTCTTCTTCTTATTATTATGAATTTATCGGAGGGTCATTCGGTGGTGCTTGAGGGATGAATTTGCAATCACTAGACCTATTGAAATACCAATCGTAATAAACACATTGCAATCTCTCCCATTGATCGATTCTTCCTTCGGACAATGGAGCCAACCCATGCAGACAAGCATCATTAAAGACTTTCCATGTTTTCTCATTCCTATCCCACCAAACCATGACATCAAGACCTATCACTTTCTTTATACGTGGCATGCTTTTGTCTAAATCATAGACTGGCATAACTGGGTACCAATGTGAAAACAAGTCAAATTTCTCTACTTTAGTGTCGTCTTCAACCTTTGACTCAGGTGGGTCTATAGACTCTGTTGAGATAGAGAAAGGTGATGATGATATAGCAGTGAAGAATTTGAAAAGTTTCGATGTGTTCCGTTGAATCTGCGAGAAGCCTGAACTCAGTCTTGAATCATGCAGGAAAGCAACAAACTTTGGTTTAGTATATTGGGTTTTGAATATCCAAGTTGGGTCTTTTATAGATAAAATAGAGGTATTAAACTACTAGTGAGATTCAAGAACACAAACAATACAAAAATGGTGAAACTAGAATAGAAGGACAAAATTTGTTGGAAGATAACATTTTCAACTTACTCAAAAGAGAGGGACAGACGATCGCAATCGAAGGTTGGGCTGGAGAAGAGAATCACTTGAAGAATGGGAGATGGACAACCCTCTTTCATGGTAAAGAAGGATAAATTTTTCCTCAAGTCATGAAATCTATTCCCGACCTGCTCAGAATACATAAAGATAAAGGAGGGATTGCTTTAGTTATTCTGCGAATTGAAAGAATATCTAAACCAAAAGATTGTCTATTCTGTATCTTGTTTTTAACCAAACAAAGTAATTAAGTTATTACCAGGAATTAAGGAGGAATGGAACAGTCATTCCCCTTAACCAAACAACCCATCAATTTTTCTGCATTTCTAACGTTTGTATTTTCTTCATTTATTCCTCTAACTATCAATTTAATAGTTCTTTCACAATATTACACATTTTCATTCAACTCCAAAAGCTAGTTTAACACTATCCCATAACATTTCAGTCATCAAATCCAAAGAAAGTCACTATATACGGTACACTAAATCTCCTCACTCATTTTCCAGAAAATAAGAATACTGATAGGATTGAATTATCATATATTTTCTTATGTATTTTTATGTGAATTCAATCTTATTTTTAAGATAAAATGCTTAACTAATGTTTAATTTGTGTTTACTGCTAGGTTAAAAATGCTGTTATATTTTTGAAACAAAAGTGACAAATTTATAAAGCAAATTAGAGCACAAATATTTATCAAGCGGGGAAATCAGCAAAATGACGCACATTGGAGGCTTGAGAACGCAGTGCATATGAAGAGGCAAAAATTAAACACAATAGAAGGCAGCCACGTATAACTCAGGCACAAAAATCACGCAAGAGAGAAATTAAATCAGAAGCGTGTTGGGTGGCATTTTAATTGTCAAAGACACGTATAACACGCACAGGAGCAAAGCTAGTGGGAGACTTGAAGCAAAAAGCACGCCGAATTAATCATAAATGAAGCTAGATGCAAAAGCATCACGCAAGCAATGATTAAAGTTGAGTTACATTTTAAATTGTCTAATCTTATACAGTGGACAACCATAAAAACATGCACAGAAGGACAGCTGGAGGCATTAGAGAGGGTTGCAGTAGACGGATAGAATAAGAAAATTAAAGGACAAATTTTAATCACGCAAGTCAAGCAACGGATGGGAAAATCATGCTAAATCAACGGTTAGCTGTGAGGCAGAGGCAGACAGCAATCAAAATGAGGAATTAATGGGCAGGAGACAACGCAATCAGGAGCATGAATTCACAACAGTGGGAGACACAAAAGATCAACACGTCTGGTGCATAAGGGGGGCCACAAGCGCAACAAGTGGCATCAAATTAAGAGCCAAATGGGAGGATTAAAAAAAACACAAGCAGCCCAATCAACGCACAGCACGGGGGAGAATAAACGGAAGTGACGCAAATTTAATCAAGGGCCAGAGAAAATCAACGCAACAGGAGTAGTGTTTACCGTGGCAATTAATTAAAGAGGATTCAAGACGCACAGCATCGGACAAGGGCAACGTGGCGTCACTTAAGAGGAGGAATAAATCAACTAAGGACAAAATTAACGGGACGTGACACGAAAGGAACGAGTAGTGGCGGCACTGGACAAGAAGAATAAAACAATAGACAGAAGCCACAAAAATCAATTAGAGAGCGACGTTGAGAGAGCCAGACGCAAAAATAGGCACACAATACAAAAATAAATTAGCACAAGTGAGTGGAGGAACAAGCGACTGGGACGTGTGTTGCATCTTCGGTGAGCAATACAAGTAAAGGGATTTTTAGTGGGAGATTAGGAGGGACAACACTTGGAGAGCACTGGGAAAGGACGCACGGTAGTGGGCAGCAGCTGTTTGTGACTGGTTCGATAACGATGAAGTTTGAACTCCAACATTAATTTGTCAATTTTAGCTATAATAGATAGTGAATAGTATTTTGTGTGGCTAAGTTTTTAATCTAGACAAGGTACTTTACGTTTGATGCATGTAGTTCGT
>JANZLX010000006.1:28151970-28163730 GCA_025531955.1 Erythroxylum orinocense | reverse complement strand
CATGGCTTGCAGTTGTCGAGCTTTCGCTCTATTAAGTAAGTCTCCACGCCACCCTTCGCCAGGGTTTCTGCGGCGGATCCACCCGCCGGACCTCCGCCGATGACAGCCACCCGCAGGTTTCTGTTTTGGAGTTTCGGGCTAGTTTTGCTGGCAATTATTTGGAGGCGTTGACGGGGGTTGATGAGGGTGGAAATGGGGTGTGCTTGGGAGTAGAGCTTGGGTGTCTCCGCCGTGGAGGATCGGAGTCCAGTGAAGGACTTGAAGGCGAGGGACGAAGACATTTTGTTGGACCTAAGACGGTGAGAGTGAACAAAGAGCTTCTAATCTGGTGTCGACCGGACATTAATGTTTTGTACTAGTTTGGTGGTAGATATGGTTAGGGATACGAAGAGTTAATGGCTGTCGGATTAGTGGAATGAAGGGTGCAGATTGGATATGGATAATGGGAATGGATTGTTGGGGATGAGGTGCCTTTTCGTAATTTAGTGTCCATATATTCAATTTTATCTTATTTTAATGTCCAAAATAATGGGAATGGATTGTTGGGTATGGGGTGCCTTTTCGTAATTTAGTGTCCATATGTTCAATTTTATCTTATTTTAATGTCCAAAATAGCATTATTTTATTTTGGTTGTAAAATATGAGTTTAAAGATTGTCAAATTCTTTTTGATCCAGGGCGGCATTCTTCATTAGATTTCAAAAATAATCATCTTTTGTACTAAACAAATTCAAATTTTCTGTTTTAACATAAAGTGTTAAAGTGCATGGTTGATATTATGCCATGTCCTCCTCAAACTTCTTAGTTGTGCAATTTGGGCTATTCCATTCTGTGCCATATGTATCACTTAAAACAACCAATCACAAGTCTGATAAGATTTTCTTTCCTGCAAAATTCTGCCGACCAGTTTGCACTTTGCATTAACCAGACCAATATACTAAAATCAATTTTTAAAATTTATGTCCTGTTTTGTTAATTTGGATATAACTTTGATATGGTTCCGACTAATATATATATTAATTATGTTAATACAAGATTTATTATTAATGATTTTGATGATAACCTTGTAATATTTCAAAATTTAAATTGAATTTATTTCCTTGTACAATTAACATTCTAATTCTCAAAAAGAAATAAAATCATTGGAAAAAAGTGAAAATTCTATTTGAGAGAAATCATATCGAGCAAATTACATTTTCATCTGTTGAGAACTTGTAGTTGCTAGCTAAATACTAATAGTTTGAAAGGTTGGAAAACCTTGAAAAATATGTGATCGCAAGCTTAAAGAGACTCGTCAAATAATTACTTGGAATTTTTGTGAAACGTTCAAGTTAGATACTTGGGGACTGGACGTAGGCTTGGGTTATAAGCCGAACCAGTATAAATCAACTGCGTCATTCATCTCTCTTTTTTACTTTTAAATTTTCACAGTCTATTATTCGTGTTTTCATTTTTGCAAAAGGCTGCTTCATTTTTATAGTAGGCTTCTTCTGTTTTCAACTTGCAAGAAGTTTTTTTCGGTTTTAACATGTGCTTTCTATTTTAAATTGTTTTAACAAGATTTATCGTTTAGCATGTTCCTATCGTTTAGCAAGCTTTGATCGTCTAATAGGCTCCCATCATTTAACAAAGTTGTATTGTCTGAAGGGCTCTTATTGTTTTTAAATTTTAATAGGCCATGTCATTATACGAATTGAAAGTAACATGAAAATTGTTTTTAAGTCACACACAATTTACCTCCTCTTGTGTGTGTTTGCTTTATCATTTGGTATCAGCACAAGGTTTCACATTTCTTTATTTTACAACACGTGATAGATTTTGGAAAAAACATTTTGAGAAGTCTTGATGATAATTTGTCTCAAAGCATCCTTCCTTTAATGGAAACAACTACTTATATTGGAAAGAGAGAATGATCATATATCTCCAATATATAGATATCGAAGTCTGGCAAGTCATCAGACTTGGAGCTACACTTCCCATTACTGATAATGTAGAAGTATGAATTGATGCTAATATAAGAAATGCACCACTAAACGTTAAAGCAAAACACATTATCTCCAAAAGAATATAAAAAGATATCCTACTGCTCTAAAATAAAAGAAATGTGGGATAAACTTCAAATCACCTTTGAAGGAACGAATAAGGTAACGAAACACAGAATAAGCTTTTTAGTGCATCAATACGAAACAATTAGCATGAAATAGGGAGAAACCATAGATGAATTCTTCAAACGATTCAACAACATCATCACGACTTTAAAGAACTTGGGAAAGATATATCCCAATGATGAGCTCGTAACGAAGATTCCAAGGTCACTACTAAAGGAATGGAAACCTAAGTTGACAGCTCTAAAAAATACAAAGGATCTAGACACTATTTCAGTCAACTGGCTACAAGGAAACTTGATGATCCATGAAACCGAGCTTAGGTGAGATAAAGGATCCTCTTATAGAAGAGGAATGATACTAAAATCAACCTAGTTAGATGAGGATTTTGAAAGCTTTGAAGAAGAAGAGCTTGAAGAAGTCAGCAATGTCTGTCTTATGGCTAATTTAAAAGATTATGAGGTATATTATTCTAACTCTGATATTGAAGTTAATGAATTGAAAATGCATATCATAAATTGTATGATCAGTAAAAAGGGTTAACAATGAAATATTTCAAAGAAGTTGAGAAACCTAAGAGCAATGATGCATCTTTGAAGAGTAAAATAAAATCATTGGAATCTGTGAATGAGAATTTGACGACCAAGTATATGTCTCTTGAAGTTGATTATAAACAAAAGGTCTCGAAAAAAGAAATTTCGGAAGAAAGAGTGGCTAAGTTGAAAAATAAATTACTTAAAAATGATTATGAAAAGGTGAGACGATTAGAAGGAAAATTCGCCACCTTAGAACATGAGAATGAGAAAAGTGCTAGAAAGGTCTTATCTTTAGAAAAAGATCTAGCAAATTTTATTGATGGAAGGAACAATCTTAATACATTGCTTGGTAGTGGTAAATGCGTTTTTGATAAGGCTGAAATAGGATACAATGAAAACAATAACATTAGGCCATACAAGAACTTCTTTGACAAATCCAGCAGTAGCTGTAGCTATAGCCAAAACGGCAAGAACCTGATACATGGAAGAAATTATATCAATTCTCATTCATATTTTATGTGCTTTTACTGTGGTAAATATGATCATATTAGTCATTCTTGTAACTTTCGTGGAATGAGAAAATTATCTCAAATGTATGTTTGGAGACTGAAAGGTCAAACTACTAACCTAAAAGAATCTAAAAATTTAGGCACCTAAAATGAAAAAATCAGAGATAAGAGAAAATTAATAGATAGTTGATAGTGGGTGTTCGAGACACATGACAGGTGAAATATCACATTTCAACTAAATTGAGAGAAAAGATGGAGTTTTACAAAAAAATTCAAATAGAAAAAAGGTATTGTATAACTTCAACTCGGAGCAATCTTGGAGGAGAATTTGATAACATAAAGTTTGAAGAATTCTGTAACAACAATGGGATAACTCACAAATTGTCTTGTTCAAGGACCCTCAGCAAAATGTAGTGGTAGAGAGCAAGAACAAAACTCTTGTTGATATGGTTAGGACAATGCTATGTGAAAGTAGACTACCTCATGGTTACTGGGCTTAAGCAGTATCCACGACATGCTATATGCTTAAAAAGTATCTCATAAGACCTATACTTAAGAAAACCCCCTATGAGTTGTGGAAAGGAAGAAGACCAAATGTTGCTTATTTCCGAGCATTTGGTTATAAGTGCTTCGTTCTAAACAATGGAAAGGACAATCTTGGAAAAATCGATGCCAGATCAGATGAAGCCATTTTCCTGGGCTACAGTAGTACGGGTAAGGGATTCAGATTTTACAATAAAAGAACAAGGACGTTAGAAGAATCAATACATGTAATATTTGATGAAGCACTATCATCGATAACAGTAGCTGATTCAGATGATGAAGAACATCCTTTGGTTCCTAAGAATATGTTAAAGACTCAAACTACACTTATGGTAGCTTCGAATCCAAAAGATCAAGAAGGTCCATCTGAAACTAGGACAGAGCATATTTCTTCATCTCAACAGGAGCCTATGTAACAAAAAACACCTATAGAATTGAGAGGTCTTGATATACATCAATATATTATAGGAAAGCCCCCTAAAAGCTTAAGAACAATATCATCTTTCAAGAATAACTATATGGCTTTCATCTCATAATTAGAACCAAAATCTGTTGAAGAGACTTTTTCTGATGAGAATTGGATCTCAGTTATGAAAGACAAGCTAAGTCAGTTTGATAAGAACAAAGTATGGAATCTGGTTTCTCGTTTACAAAACAAGTCAGTTATTAGAACTCATTGAAATTTTCGAAACAAACTTGACGAAAATGGTAAGGTGGTAAGAAAAAAAACTAAACTTGTAACTCAAGGTTATAATCAATAAAAAAGTATTGATTTTGATGAGACTTATGTTCCTGTAGCTAGATTAGAGTCAATTAGACTTCTACTTACTTTTATATGCCACAAAAATTTTAAGTTGTTCCAAATGAATGTTAAAAGTGCTTTCTTAAATGGTAACGTTAACAAAGAAGTATTTGTTAAGCGACCCCAGGTTTTGAAGATGAAAACCATCCGGATTACATGATGAAGTTAACTAAAGCTCTGTATGGTTTAAAGCAGGCTCCTTAAGTATGGTATAAAAGGTTAAGTAATTTGCTGCTTAAAAATAACTTTAAAAGAGGAAAGGTCGATAAAATCTTATTTATTAAGAGGAAGGAGAATGATTTACTTATAGTCCAAATATATGTTGATGACATAATATTTGTACTACTAATCCATCTTTTTGTGAAGAATCTCAGCTTTAATGCAGGGGAGAGTAGATATATATATTTTTATAATGACAAAGGGGGAGAGCTAATAGTTAATGATATATTTTTGCCTCGCGTAATTTTGAGCATGACATGTTATATATTTCTTTGATAACTTTGTTGCTATTTTTGCCTGATTCATTCTTTACCCTCTGCTTTTTGATAATGGAAAGGGGGGGGGAGCGCGGCGAGCGAATTAAAATGACTATATATTTTGCTGAAAGATGTATGATATACTTGCATGATTTGTGAGCATGATGAATCTGTGATATATGTCACTAATTGAATATGTGAAGTTTTAAAATGTGATTTGATAATGATAGGCTTCTATTTTGAAACCCTTCATTATTAGTTAAATTTTGAAAATATATCTATTATTGTTTGTCATCATCAAAAAGAAGGAGATTGTTAGCTCAAAATGTATTATTAATCATGTTGATGATAAACTCATAATATTTTAAAATTTAAATTGGATTTATTTCTTTGTACAATTAACGGTATAATTCTCCAAAGGAAATAAAATCATAGGATAAATGCTTCCTTTCTTGTAGGAACCTTCATAATAAACTTACCTTATGTATTTCACAATATTCAGAAGAATCTTGTTATCATTGGAGTTATTTCCTTTTATTGTTAACGGGTTAATTCTCAAAAGGAAATAAAATCATAAGAAATTCGTTTCCTTTCTTGCAGGAACCCTCTTTATGAACTTGTCTTATTAGAAATGGTTTATTCAAAATGATCCTATTAATTATGAAGGTTGTATATTAGCCTCGTGATTACTAGAAGATTTTTGGCAAAGATAACATCAAAATTATTCATGTTTAAATCTATTCAGTTGACTAAGGATGTAAGTAAAGCAACCACTAGTTGAAGGAAATGCTTACTTAAGGAAGAGCCCCTACTTTTGTGAAAATATATCAGACTTTTGAAATACATCTATAGCATCAATTCTTTTGAAAGTGATATTGTCAAATCTCTTGTGCTTTAGAAAAGTCAAAATTCTATTTGAGAGAGATCATTGAAACTCATATCGAGCAAATTATATTTTCATCTATTAAGAGCTTGTAAAGGCTAGCTTAATACTACTAGTTTGAAAGGTTGGAGAACTTTGAAAAATATGCACTCGTGAGCTTGAAGAAGCTCATCAAATTACTACTTGAAATTTTTATGAAACACTCAAGTTGGATATTTGGATACTGAACATAGGCTTGAGTTATAAGTTGAACCAGTATAAATCCACTACGTCATCCCTCTCTTTTTTTAACCATTAAATTTTCACAGCATATTGTTTGCATTTTCATTTTTGCAAGAGGCTCCTTCACTTTTATAATAGACTCCTTCTGTTTTAACTTGCAAGATGTTTTTTTTAGTTTTAATAAACGCCTTCTGTTTTAAATTGTTTTAACAGGATTTATCGTTTAGCAGGCTCCTATCGTTTAGCAGGCTCCGATCGTCTAACAGGTTTATGTTGTTTAACAGTGTTTTATCGTCTGATAGGCTCTTGTTGTTTTTAAATCTTAACAGGCCCTTGTCTTTATACGAATTGAAAGTAACTTGCAATTTTTTTTAAAGTCACGCACAATTCACCCCCCTCTTACATGTGCTTGTTTTATCAATTATATCTTGCCTTCACTAAAATAAGATTTTAAATCATCCTTTACATAAGTAACAAGGTCACATCCATTCTAACAATATCTTATAGAAACATAAAATGAAAATTATTGAGAATTTTTATTATAAGTCACGTAAAAGTAGCTCAATAACATTACACATATGATTAAGTTTATGTTTGACTCAATATAATATATAAACCATTAATTCTAGAATATAATCTTAGATCACGCAGTTCAACTCAACCCAACCCTCTAAAAGGTCGTTCGAATTCCGCCCAAAATTTGATTGGGTCTTAACTCAAATCCAGTTTAGACTAGATTTTAATGTTCAAAATATAATAATAATATAATATTGTAACTTTTATCATTTTTAATGAAAGAAGTTACTGGTGACTCTCCGAACCCAAACTTGCTCCTGAGTTTTTTGTTTTGAGTCATTACACTCGTATGCGTTTACCAGTTCTCCGTTTCAAAGAATTCCAAAACACCTACTTCACACAACTGACGTAATTCAGCAATTTCTATCTCAATAAACTAAGTTCATAGCGTATTGAACTAAACACGATTAAATAGTTAATTATAGTGATGATTAACTTGTGATATCATACAACATTGCATGAGTGACATTCGCAAGTTCAGCTATCTATTTGAGTTGCGGCTTCATATGAATCCAAATCAATAAGTTTTTGCAATTATTAGAAACATTGAGCTTAAGTCAACTTGGAACACTATAAACTTGCAGTATATGTTTACAATGGCTACTTGAAATCTTCTATCCGAAGCAGGATTAAATGAATGGTTAAAGTCTATGCAACTATATCTCTCTTCTTCATTCCGAGAAAATGAAGGTACCATTGCAGAAACCAACTCCGATCTCATTTGCTCTTCTAGC
The DNA here is from genome assembly GCA_025531955.1 of Erythroxylum orinocense. Lineage (NCBI taxonomy): Eukaryota > Viridiplantae > Streptophyta > Magnoliopsida > Malpighiales > Erythroxylaceae > Erythroxylum > Erythroxylum orinocense. Next base: position 28,156,345 of record JANZLX010000006.1, on the reverse strand, counting down.
TTACGGAAGCTTCCGCATTTGAAGCTCATATAACTAGGTTAAGGACCATCTTTAACTGGTTACGTGCACGTATAGGCTTCACTCGAGGCCCTGGAAATGGAATGCCGTTATAAGTAACAAATGTAATCCAAGGTAGTTGTAGTAGGTCATCAAAATATGCTTCTCTTGTATCTACAGCAATGCCTTTCTGGTTCCAACTTCTTGGTGCATGACGTTTCAAAAATTCCTTAAGAATTTAGTCCTGCATATGTTTAAATGTTAACTTTGGTCTCACATGCGCACATAGTACAGTTTGAAGGACCTGAAAAATTATACTGTTAATCATGAAATTTGAGGCTACCCTAACTGCACTAGCTGCGGTCATCCTAGGAGTAACCATTGGTGGGTGTCAATGCAAGATTATTCAGTTCATTTTCGGAGATTCGCTTATTGATGTTGGTAATAATGTGTATCTGACCAAGAGTCTTGCTCAACCGAGCTTGCCGTGGTATGGTGTTGATTTTGGCAATGGATTGCCTAACGGGAGATTCACTAACGGCAGAACAGTAGCTGATATAATAGGTAATCCTCAATTGAATTTCATTGTATTGGTTGGTTATGACAAGTAATGATGCACATAATGAACTCTGAACTTGTCCAGGCGACAGTGGTGGTCTACCAAGGCCTCCTGCTTTCATGGACCCGTCTCTGACAGAGGATGTAGTCCTGGAAAATGGGGTGAATTTTGCTTCTAGCGGAGGGGGTATTTTAAACGAAACTGGTGCCCACTTTGTAAGTCATAGCTTGCAACCATGATCAATTGCATCTCTTTTCTTTTTCTATACATGGACTATGGAACTAAATGCCATGACATGTTGCAGATTCAGAGGTTTTCCCTCTACAAGCAAATTGAACTATATATGGGAATACAAAAACTTATTGTGAACAGAATTGGTCAACAAGAAGCGCAGACCTTCTTTCAACAAGCTCAATATGTGGTTTCCCTTGGGAGCAATGATTTCATAAACAATTACTTGATGCCACTTTACAGCGCTTCTTGGAAATACACTGATGAGAGTTTTGTTAGCTATTTAATGGAAACACTTGAGAGTCAACTTAAGGTAGTAATGATTAGAGACCAAAAGGTTTAATCTTTTCGTTTTCTAGAAAATAATTCTGAACTGGGATGTTGTTGAACAGCTACTGCATAACTTGGGAGCAAGACAGCTGATGGTCTTTGGTCTAGGTCCACTGGGGTGCATACCACTTCAAAGGGTTATGAGTTCATCTGGGGCATGCCAAGAGAGGACGAATGAGTTAGCTATTAGCTTTAACAAAGCTGCAAGCCAGTTGTCAGATAAGTTATCAGGCCAACTGCCCAATGCAAGCTTGAGATTTGGAGATGCTTATGATTTTGTCAATGACATGATCACCAATCCCCTAAAATACGGTAAATACATTTTTATTCCTTTTGCTATTTAGTTAAAAGTCGTCAGAGGACAAGCAGCATATATCGCATCTTCTGAGTCACAATTAGCAATGATGCAAGTAAGAATCGTTTTGCACATAGTAACCAATATTGCTTATTTCGGCCAAGCATGCATGTCTTTCAACAACTGTATTGTTACTTGTGTCTTTCAGGATTCAGGAAAATGACAGCACTATTCAACTGAATAGCTAATTATCTGAAAAAATGAAAAGGAAGTGTGAAAATATGTCTGACAGGACATAATTTCTGAACTTGAATATCCAATGACCTGATCGACTCTGGTCCCATGTTTGCAGGATTTAGTAACTCAAATTGGCCATGTTGTTCCCTAGGAAATATTAGGCCTGCTCTTACCTGCACTCCTGTATCAACATTGTGCAACGACAGAAGCAAGTACCTGTTCTGGGATGAATACCATCCAACAGATCAAGCCAATGAATTGATCGCAAACGAACTCATCAAGAAATTCGGCTTCCTAACTGCTAATACTACGGACGCTCCCTCTCCAGCACCTGCCGTTGCTCCATCCCCTCCTGGATTTTTTTTCTGACTGCAATTGTATCTATTCAGCATACATAATTGTCAACCAAAAACATATACGACAGTGTAAGACCCTCAAGTAAAAGCCAGCTAAATTTAATCCATCTAGCTAATATCGGGGTGATGTTGAGAAAGATCTCCCTGACTTTGTAAACATAAATTGGATAAAATATTTTTATATAAATTTTCATTATTATTGTTCATGTACTGTCAACACAAAATCAGAGACTAATCCTAGTTCTATGGTTCCGTTGTATCTAATGAAAAATCAAGTATATGCCTGTGCCATAATTACCTTGACGTAAAAAGCTTTACGGACAAATTAACAAGCAGTAGATATAGTATCACTTTGCGCAGATAAATGAATTATTTTGAAATTTTAATTAACATAGACTTATGATAAAAATAAAACATGATTTTTCTTTCTTAATAATTTAGATGGAATAAAACTTAGGGGACGTTTGGTTTGAAGGTTTGGGAACGAAGGAATGAAATAATTGTAAAAAACAGTGTTTGCTTTGGGGTTTTCAATTATAGGGGAATTGATTTATCTCATTAAATTTGAGAATCTACTAAACCTACCAAGGGGGTCGATATCGAGTTTTCATTCCAATCTAAGTTTTTATCACATTTATTTTTAACTCTTTTATCCCCAACCTTTGTCCTACCATCCTCTTTACTTTCTTATCGTCTCCCAATTCCTTACGATCTCCTATCCTGCCTTATTGTGTCTTATCAATGAAGGAATTTTTTGTTCTGCACCTTAAGGTATATTTTCTTTGAAATCCCTTGTTTTAATTTGATGTTAAATAAACTTGATAGAACCTGGTTTCATCTCATTGTAAATGGGTCTTTTGCTCATTGTTTTTCTTACATATTCTCATTTTATGATTTAATCAAGAGAATAACCAATCTGCTATATGGTTTGATGATGTGAAAGCGCATATGGTTATAAATTGAATGAAAATCATAAAACCAATCTGCTCCTTTTTTCCTTTGTAATTGTTTTGTGATTTAATTTGATTTTTTGTATATGGTTTTAACTCTTAAAAAAAAGATTAAAAAAAACATAGCGAATCATTTTCTATGTTAGTATTTGTTTATTTGTTTTGTAAAGCTCTTAATGGCTTTCAAGAATAACGAAACAAAGCACTTTTTACAGTTTTTAACCTTCGTATAAAGACGCAAGCCCTTTATCTTTATCCAACGTCTGTTTCTTCATAAAAGTCATGTCTTTTTTGTTTTGATAAAGCTTTAACCTTTGGATAAAGAGAATAATCACTTTTATTTGGTTTTACAATTTAACAATTGTATAAAGACGTTCTTGAATTTATTTGGTGTTATTGTTTAACATCTATAAAACAGAAACATGTTTTAAAGCTTTACATACGTTGCGTGCTTTTGGATTTATATTAAAAAAATCTAGTTTCTAAAATTCTTGGAAGAGGTAGATAAATAGATATTATTGCCCATTCTGAATAATTAAAATCGAATGTATGCAATAATGTTGTGATTAACTAGGAATATATCCCTATTCATATGTATACAATATTATTGCTCATTCTGTGAGCACTCATATTTGTTAACGCAACAGCTACCTTTAATTTCAATGTAGAACATTATGGCACGTACCCCTATCATAAGTAGACGACGCAAATTAATTCGGATTATGGCAATAATGGTTAATGTATTCAATCTAGTTTTTGTTACTTGGTATCAAATGTTGTTGATGCATTTGCATATTACGAGACCCCCATTGAAAACCAAAGAAGAAATCTAACATTATATGAGACCCCCATGGCATCGCACTAGAAAAGCAAATATCGCAACAAATGCATTGGGTGTTTGTTGTCCAAATATGCAATTCATATATGTTTTGCCTGGTTGGGAGGGTTCGTCACATGATAGCCGTGTACTTTGTGACGCTATCAATAGACCTAAAGGACTTACAGTTCCTCGAGTTATAAGTGCTTAACACACATAGAGAGATATGTATATATTAAAAACTTCATTCAAACTCTAATCTGTATACTTGTGAAGGTTGTTATTACTTGGTGGACTTTGGATACTACAATGCTGAGGGGTTTTTGGCTCCATTTCAAGGTCAACGGTATCACCTTAATGAGTTTCTTGGTAGTCGTCCACGGATACCACAAGAATATTTTAACATGATGCACTATAAGGCTAAAACTGTTATTAAGAGATGTTTCGGATTGCTAAAAGGGCGATGGAAAATATTAGCTTCTCCTTCATTTTTTCAAATTGAAACTCAAGTGCGCATCATTTTTGAAGTTGTCTCCTACATAATTTGATAAGGAAGTACATGAGTTTTGATCCACAAGAGTTGGAGCCAGTTGAAGAAGATGA
>JANZLX010000006.1:28127322-28148290 GCA_025531955.1 Erythroxylum orinocense | reverse complement strand
GATGTTGTTTTGATGCTTTATGTTTTAGGTACTATGAGAAATCTTGCTTTATGTTTTGATGCTTTATGTTTTAAGTTTATTTTGATGTTGTTTTATGCTTTATATTCCATATTAAATATGATATGGAAATATCGTTGCAATTATATTGTTGGCATTATGCAACTCTGTTGACAAATGAGCATATAGTTCATCTAATTCTTGAAAATTGCAATAAAATTCCTTAACAAAACTGATTAATTTTTTTAACAAACATATGGAGATAGCCCCAATAAACATATAAAGGGCAAATTATTTTCTTTTTTATTGAGTGTAAAAATGGTATTGCATTATCTTTCATTCTCATTAATGCAACAAACCAAACAAGATTATTGGTATTAATACAGAAACCCAAGTTACGAACTAAACATCATTTTTTTTTATTTTTCATACCCATCCCCATCCCCTTCTACTATTATACCTATATCCATAGCTAACCCCGTGCTCAAATCAAACGCTTAGTTAATCTTTTAGAAGGAGAGAGATTAAAAATGTAATTTAAATTTAAACTCCTTTTAATTAAAATAGTATTTGTTTCAATTTACATTTCGTCATAGTAAATTTAAATGAATGCTTATCACACTACAACAAAAAATTTTCTAGGCAACAAAAAAAAATCTTTCTATAAGTATAATTATTGTTGCCTTTGGTTTAAGGGAACAGAATTAATATCGTTACAAAAAGTGAAGCTGTAATAAGTATAAGGCAACGTAATATTTTGATTAGGTAATAAAATAAAAAATGTTGTTTTAAGTTTTGACTAAGGCAACACATTAGCTTCAAACTATAATAACATATTAAATAGATATTACAACACTTTTAAGAATTTGTAAGGTAACAAAGTAAATTATTTTAGGCGACAATTTGTAATAATAAAAACAACAATTTATTCTTTCATTACCAACATTATTTAACGTAAAATCAAGCTCTTGTTATTATGTAGGCAACATCTATATTGACATTAAAAGAAATATATAGATATTAATGTATGTCTTAATTATGTACGTACTATCAAAGGTAAATTAATGATTAAAAAAATGACATTTATATATAATATATAGTCCATAAGGACTTGTAAAATTCAATCTTTTAACATATTCAAAATATGAAAGCAAAAAATCACTAGCTAAAATATCCATCTACAATATCGTCCACCATTTCATATGGAATATAAATGAATTAATCTAAATACTAAACAAAACCAATATGTATGGGCTATCTAAAATCCTTCACCAAGCACCTCTTTGTTCACTCCTAATCATCACCATCATACAAAAAAAGAAATAAAGAAACAACAAGTATATTAGAAATGTAAATCTACTATATTCACAAATAGGTTGATATATGTAAAAAAATTGAAATACTAACTAATTTATTGTGACGACAATTTATTAAGACAAATAACATAATCCAAAAATTAACAACACAATGATTCAGTTCTTTTTATGAATAAATTTGGAAAGCATGAACATAAGCAACTAATTCCATCAAAAATGATAACAAGATGATGTAAAAAAAATGCTGAATTAAGGAAATTTGTTACCTGTTATTCTTCATGTTGATATGTATGGTTTGGAGGAATAGAAGATTCCTTTCTTGATTGACTAGGTGTAATCAATTTACAAAGCATGTCTATGTCAGTAGTTTTAGCTTGCCCAAACTAAGATTGAATGAGGGAAAACATTTGTTTTATCATTTCTTCTTTATCAACTTTATCATGTTCTAGTTGCCTTTTCATTTTCATGTGTTCTACTTTCTCTTGTTCTAATTCCTTTCTCATTCTCTCCTTTTCAACTTCTATTTTTCGGTTCATCTATTCTTCTAACGCATTCTTGATGGACTGCAAATATTCATTAAGAACTTTGTACAAGGCTTCACTCACCATATTTTTTTCTTTCATGGTAGATGCTTCCACACCTCATCCAAAAAGTTTATTATGACCAGGCCTTATCACCCCCCAAATTAGCCATAACTTTATCAAGCTTTTCACTATCATTTTCCTTTTGCACTTCTTTAATGCGAGCCTACAAAAGAAAATTTGTAGTCATAATAATGAATGCAAGCACCATATATGATTACAAAAAACCTAGTATAGTTCCAATTATACTAGAAATAACTCATTTTGACAAGAAAAACAAATTAACAATATAAAAAAATAAAATGGAATTAGAAACACATGAAATAAGCAATAAATTTTGGCATCTCAACAAAAGTAGCAACAATATAGAAAATTATTACAAAACCATCATTACTCACAATTTTTTCCCTTACAGTTTTAGTAGATTTCTTGTACACTTTTCTAGGCTTTCTTTTATAAGTTGTAATATACTTTTTAGCATTAGAGAGTGGAGTTTTATCTTCTCTTTCATTTGCTATCCATGAAAACAATTGTTAATTAAAATTTATAAATAATTTAGAAAATTAAAGCAATTTCTTAATAGATTATAAATCAGTGGAGAACTTACCAACTTAGTATAAATACTTGCAAATCTCATAGGACCAATTGTTTGCATTCCAGTTTATTGTTTTCTATTTTGAGTATTTGCTTTAGCAATTTGCTACACATTAAACCATTATATTAGTTAGATATCATGTAAATAATTTGTAAAAAGTAATAATAATTATCATACCTTCACACGTGGGAGGTTCCAATAAGAAATGATATCCTCAAAGAATTCTTTGCTTATATAGTTAGGACGATTGACCATTTTTTCTGCATCTGTCATATACTACTTGAAATGCTTTTGCTTCACTTTACACTAGTCAATTCTCCATGCGTCTCCAACAATTTTCAAATTTTATTTTTTACCTTCTAATGGTAGAATATATCTCTTCTATAATTTAATCAATATTAATTTAAATGTCATAAATCAAAATTGAAAGGAGCATTAAGATAATGATTTCTTACATTAACATATTCCCAAACATGGTTCAGAAGTGTAAGATTTTGTTTATGAGCTACTATACCGCAAGAAAAGTTTAAATTCATTCAATATAATTATTAATGTTAATATATATAAGAGAAATTATTTTTAAAATATTAAAATATATGATTTCCTTTGCATTAAGTAGTTGCAATTTCTGCCATATCCATGCTTATATCATATCCATTTCTTTCTACTACATCTTCATGTCGTTTAGATTGTCGTTCCATCATTTTAGTTATTAATTATTTCCACCTTAGAAAAGTAGAATCTTCTTCAACAATCGCTTCCCCTACTTTGCCTTCTACTACATTTTCATGTATTTCATCCCCTTTACTTACTTGTTCCATTTGTGGTTATTCTTTAACAAGTTTCAGTTTTTTCCACATTAAAAAGTCAGTAATACTACTTGAAGGACATAAAAGTTACAGTCTGCCATTCTTCTTACATAATTGGTCCTTTCCTTTTTATTAAAATTTGTCACAACGAAAACTAGTGGAAAGAAAAATAAATTTAACAGTAAGATAATTACATATATATATATATATATATTACTAAAGCAAATGAGAAAAAATGTACCTTTTCTTTAATAATATGGCATTGACTCTTCACTATTTTCCAAATGCTCTTCCTCTCTATGTGACTGATCAGATGAATCTTTTAGTTCATAAGCACGTGTCTTCTTTTGTTGCTTTCTTATAAAATTAGCCATAGACCTTGGTGCAACAAATTTGGTTGCACATGTTTGCTTCTTCACTTTTTTCATTGTGAAGACCTATAACAATAAAGAATATTGTTGTTAACAACCATATATAAATAATTAGATTAGTAAAGTATATATTTAAACATATAGTAACAAAAATTATCTTTTTAATAGAGAAAGAAAAATAAATAAGACGTTTTTATAAAATATTGTTGATCACTATCCATCCAATCCTAGTCAGTGTCATCAAAGTCTAAATCATCTTCTTCATCATCAATTTTTGTTTCTATATTTAAGATATTTAGAGGTATGTCAACAGTGTTTATAGGTAAATCTTCTCTAGACCAATTAGGTCCTATGTCACCATTATTTCGAAAGAAATCACTAACACAATTATTTGGTTCTCCCCAATATGTTTCTTCAATATTTTCATTATCATCCAAAGGTACATCAAACAGATACTTAGGTACCTTCTTCTCTATATAATGACAACCTTCCTCAAAACAATTAGGTACATAAAAAACTTGATGAATTTGGCTTCCCAATACAAAAGGATCATCCATATATCATAACTTTTTGAAGTTTACTCGAGTAAGCCCATAATTATCATTCTCCTCTTGATATGAACAACATTTAAACAACACTGCACTGAAATGCCCTTAGTAATTGACTTCAATAATTTCCTCTATTGCTCCATAGTAGGTTAGATTTCCAAGTGTTGGATTTTGATCGCTAGAACTTGCAAAACTCGAAGTTAAAGCTGTAAAAAATGCTCCATTATTTTGACTCTTACACCTTACATCCCATTTTTTAGTCATAAACTTGTATCCATTAATAAATTAACCTGAATATCTCTGTGCCATATTGTTAGGGCCTTTGGACAACCAACAAATATGACTTAGGTTATCATTACAAGATATCACCTTATCTTGAAACCATTGAGGAAACTTATTGGAATGATCTTGTACCCTTGCCCATCGACTTCTTTTTGTGCTTGTCTCTTTCAATTTTTGATACTCCCTAAAAAGAATGACATATGTTAATTAATATGATGGGAATAAAAAAAGATCTTAAGATAGATAAATAATGTATTGTTGCTTACCTAATGAACTTCCCAACATCTTTGTCATGTGAATTAAATAAAATGTATCGATGAGCTTGATGTAATGTGTTTAAGGCTAAACTTACAACTTTGCCTTTCCTTTTCCCTTTCCCTCCAATAGGATGCCCAACTTTTGGAAAAAATGAAGAAGACACGTCAAAAAGATTTGTATTTTCATTATGTTTCATATGCCTATTATATTTTTTTCTTACCTCATGACGTATATAAATATAACAAAAATTTACACATTCTTCAGCTAAGTATCCTTCAGCAATGGGCCCTTCTGGTTGGCTTTTTTTACGAACAAATCTTTTAAACTACCTAAATACCTCTCAACAAAGTACATCAAGTAGCAATACACTAGTCTAATTTATTTGTTTTTTTTCGTAAATGAATAGGTACATAAACCATGATTTCAAAGAAACAAGGTAGAAAGATTGTTTCAAGTTGACATAGTACTTCCACAATTTCCTTCTCTAGATGCTCAAGATTCACTGGCTTAATTATTTTACTATATACCCCTTTGAAAAAAGAACCTAATCTATTCAAAACAACTACAACTATTTTTGGTAGTGTTTTCTAGACAACAAATTGGAGTTAAGTGTTGCATAATAATGTGAGCATAATGAATTTTGTATCCTGATATTTTGTTTTACTTACTAACATCAACTTATTGTGTAATATTTGATGCACAACCTTATGGTAGTTTTTCATTCTTCAAAACTGAACAAAAGTTTTCTTTCTCCTCTGGGGTTATGTAAAAGCAAGTCTGGGCTAGTTACAAATGAGAGTCATCTATTTTGATAGGCTATAAATCTTTTCTAATCCCCATTTCTTTCAAATCAAACCTTGCATTAAGATGATCTTTTGACTTCCCCAAAATCTCTAACAAAGTTCCCAGAATACTATCACATACATTTTTCTTAGTGTGCATCACATTAAGATTATTTCGGAACTTATTATGCCTTCTAATAAGGTAATTCAAAAAATATAGACCCCTTCCTCCGAGGATTATCGCTTGGTGTTTTTTATTTATTTGCCTTTCCAACCACATTATGATACCCGTTAATAAGCTCAAATACATTAACAGAGGAATTAGTGGTTCTCTCAACTCTATATCACCATTGAATGATCTCTTATTGAGCCTCCAAGGATTAATTTTATCCAAAAATCTCCGATGATTGAGATAACAAGTCTTTCTACTATGCTTTAAATATTGAGAGCAAGTTTCATAATGACAATTAGGGCTTGCTAACTTTCCCTTTGTACTCCATCCAGACAATATTGCATATCCTGGAAAGTCAGTAATTGTACATAACAAGACTACACGCATCTTAAATGATTCATTAGTTGAAGCATCATATGTCTCTATCTAAAACTCCCTCAACTCTGTCATCTCTTTAATTAAAGGCTGTAAAAAAAATCAATATCGTTTCCAGGAGAAGTCGAGCCAAGTATAATTGAAGACAATATTAAATTTATGATTTTAGACATCTTCATGGTGCTAAGTTATAGTTTACAAAAATTATGGGCCATATACTATGTGAAACACACATTGTGCAAAAAAGGATTAAATCCATTAGTAGGAAGAGCTAATCTGACATTAAGAGGATCTCGTGTAAAATCAGGATACAACGAGTCAAAGTCTTTCCAAGCTTGGCCGTCGATAGGATGCCTTAAATTACCATTTTTGGGATGCTCCTTATCATGCCATTTCATGAATTCAGCTAATTTTGGACACATGTACAGACGTTGCAACCTTAATTTTAATGAAAAATATCTGAACACTTTAGATGGAATTTGCATCACTTGATCTTTGTTACCTTCACTATTAAAACTTTGTTTCCACCTAGATAAATCATTTCCCCAATATAAAACACAATCATTGGGACATTCATATATCTTTTCATAGTGAAGTCTTAAATCCTTCGTAAGTTTCTTTGTCGCATTAAAAGATTAAGAAGGAAAGGCCTCTTTAAGTATCCCCATGAGATCGGTATAAGTTGTATTACTAATTCCCTGGGTACACTTAAAAAGATACAGTCGAATTGTGAAAGAAAGTTTAGAAAAACTTTTACAACTAGGATATGATCCTTGTTTTCCTTCCTCTACCAACTAAAAAAACTTCTTAGCATCAACATTTAGACCATTAATAACTCCTTCACAACTATTGGGATATTCATCTATGCCTTTAAATGTGTCAAGTAGTAATCCATCTATATTATCATGCATAGATCTCTTATCAAATTCGTTCTCATCATTCATGTGCATATTTGTATTAGTTAATCCTTCCTTATTCAATTCCCATCCATCATATCATGGAACAAATCCATCAACAATCAAATGATCGTATATAATATTTCTTGTATACTAATAATAATTGCAACATTTCTTGCAGGACAAGAAATTTCATTTCCATTAACCATCTTAGAAAAAGCTTTTTCAAGAAAACTATCAACTACAATCATAAATTCATCACTATATCTGGGAAAAGTCATCCAATGTCTATCTCTCTTATCCATTGATAGGTAACTATTCATTAAAGTAATATGTACAATATGGAATATGTTAACAACCAAGAAACATTACAAACACAATTTATTAAAAATATAAAAATAAAAATTGTAGTTATAAAGCCCTAAAGATTTTAGAGAATTCAAGAACACATAAATAATTAGAGATGTGAAAATAAGTTATTTCTGCTGATTTATTTTGCTTCATCAAAGCAACCATACATTTATTTCTACTGATACAAAGCCCTAAGGTATCATCAAAGCTACCATACATTGCTAATAAGTAGTAGCCCTTTATGTAACTTAATTTATTTCTGCTGATTTAGTTTCCACTAAGATCTCAACTAAAATTCCCATATATACGTTTACATCTCTTAAACAAATAATGGTTTAGAACATAACTTAATTTACTTCACAAAATAGGATTATCAGAGAAGACTGGTTGCATGAGTTTCAGAGAAGACAATGAACCAATAAGTGAACGACGTTAACCAAGCACCATCACAGCACTTGTACGTGAAAGATGTGAAACCAAGCACCAACGTACCTGACGTGAACGACGTGAACCAAGCACCATCACAGCATCTGTACATGAACGACCTGAAACCAGGAGCAGCTGATGTGAACAAAGCACCAGCAGCACTTGACGTGAACGAAGGGAGCATCAATAACACCTAAACGCTACAACACCGGCTACACCTGAATGCTAGAACACCTAAACGCTACAACACCAGCTACACCTGAACGCTAGAACACCTAAACGCTAAACTAACACCAACTCTTTTTGGCATCCACAGCGTGATATGAAGAACAAAGGGAAGGTAAAAAGTCCTAAAGGATTGGTACGATCGTAATATGTTAGATGAAAGTGAAAAGTCCAATGACACCTTCGTATCTATTCTCTTCGTATTTGATATATCTTTTTTCACAATATTAAAAAGAGTAAAATAAATATAAATAATATAATATATAATATATAATAATATAGTTTAATTGTTATTACTTATGACAAAAATACCCATTTCGGTTTGATCCATTTCGGTTTGATTTAGCTTGATTGGAACCAAATTAACTATATTTTAGGCTATGTTTAGTTTTTTAAAAAAATATTTTTAAGTTTTAGGTCAAGCTCAGACTGTCTGGTTCAATATGATCCAAATTTTAAATTTAAATTTTATTTTAAAATTAAATAATATATTTAATCAAGTTTGGTTATACTCGATTGTGCTTGGGTTCGGGTAAGGCTTCGCCCTAAATGGGTCTGAGTTTGATGGTAATTATTGTAGTCCCTAATTATTGTTTAAAGTTGCAACAAATTTAATTGTTGCTTATATAAAATTTTATGCAACGTTGCTTTAATTTTATTGCCTTTTTAAATATAAGGCAAAAAATTACTATTAGCATTGCCTATTAATATTACTAAAGTCAACACTTCAAAAATTGTTGTATTATATTTATTTTAAGCAACAAAATTTAAAATGTCACAACTTTAGCATTCCCTAAACCACTTTCTGTTGTAGTGATCACCTTAAGAATCAAAACTTTTGGTAGTTACAACAATCTCATGAATGATCTTAGATCTTTAAGCATATGTTTAACTTAAGGGAGTAGATATACCCTTATTTAAAGCACATGTTGGGGGATGGGGAAGGGATATGTTTTACGTAAACAATTGATCAATGAAAATAGAGATCACTTGTTCTTTGAATGTATCTATAGCAAATCAATATGGAGTCGAATTTTGAATATGCTACAACTTCCTAGCTTCAACTTTATATGGCATGAGAAGTTGAATACTATCATTAGGTGCACCAAAATAGATAAGAGGAATATCATTCTTATCAAGACTTCATTTCAGATGGTAATTTATTACATTTGGAGACAAAAGAATAGGAGACTTTATAAAAATGAGGAGCAACACAAATATGAACTTGCCAAGCAAATTGTCAACATGATTAGAGCGGTTATGATTGCCAATTGAAAGCAATGCACAATCAACCAAGAACTTAGAGCAATGTGGTTAATTTGATGTATATTTTGTATTTGGATGTACATACTAATCCGTATAGCCTCTCTTGACTTTAATTGTATGATCCTTGTATAGGATCGTGTATTAGCTTTGGCTATAATATAATATATTCTTTTTTTATTTTTCAAAAAAGAAAGTAAATTTAAAAAATATTTTATTTAATAATAATATCCTTTCAGTGATTAATATAATTTAAACATTTAGGTAATTAAACTACAAAATATGAGCCACTCAACAAAATTATTTAATAATTTGTCAGTTAGTCCATATAACATAATCATAGTTTAATAATATAACATAATATACAAATACTAAAAGTTAATTCCTCTTTTAGTCACATCATTAATCATAACATATTAGTTGTACAACTTTTAACATGACATATTCCCTTCTATTGTTACAAAATTATTTCAAAATATTTTTTAAAAATAAATATTTCAAAACTAAATATAATTTATAATGAGTTTAATCTTAATAGTTCAACAATAGTATTTTTGTAAAGACAAATCCTATTAAAATTCACATAGTCATTCATATATATATACTAATAATAAATAACAGGATACTTAAATATCATAAATAATGGATGAATGAGCTTAGAGTGTCAAATACATTTTAAAAAATGAAATAATTTTTTGTTCAATCGTGGTACTCAGTAAAGTTGATTATTTTCACATGTTTATTAATTTTCGTTGGGAGTAATTATTTTGTTAAAGGATCCACAATCATAAGATTTGTGTTCATTTGTTTGATTGCTACTCTTTGTTTTTGAAATTCTTTTTAGAGATAAAAGATTTTATTTCTATACGTTTAACACCTTTTAAATAATTGCTATTTAAAAAAGAAGAAGACTAATACAGTGTTATCACACTAAATTTTTAGTGACTTGGCAATATTATCCATAATTTCAAGTTTGAAAATAAAATTTTACAGCCATAAACTATAAATGGTGGCTTTAAAACGTGCCATAAATGTAGCATCTATAGTAAACATAGAAATTGCATACTATTTTACAATCTTTCATGATATTGCTCCTCCAATTAAAATAAATAAATAACTAAATTTGAATTTTCTCATATAACACATCTGACATAGTTTGATTGAGTATCTAAAGACCAGAAGATGAATGGATCTCCTATAAGTTAGCATATGATCTTTTGTTCTTTACAATTATCTTAATACTTTCTTTAAATTTTTTCAACATTCCTATCCAAGATTACTCTAATATCTGCATAGCATTTTAATAGTAAAATTGATGTATGGTCTAATTCAAGTTTGAGCATATATTAAACTCCTAATAATAGATGCAAGAAGAGTTCTTTTACATTCTTATGCATTCCAATTTATTCTTTGTGCATTGTTTAAGACTAAATTTATCTCCCTTTTAAATTTGAACCACATATATATAACACTTTTTCATTTTGGATCTCTATAGATTTTATTGATATATTCTTTTTTAGACAACCCTAACATTCCTTATAATTAGTCATGAAATATTTCATTTCCTAGAGATTCCTTACCTATGTAGCCCCCCACTCCTATCAGACATTTGTGCCCATACGTCCTTCAGACGTTCAAGCACATGCCTGGTAGAAGCAGTGCCCTAAGGCAATCACAGTCACTTATCATGGCATCATCATTAAAATATAATTATCACAATATTTAAAAACCCAATTCCTCATTTTCATTTCATAAAACCGAATATACATTGTATTATTACATACTTCATCCTTAACTACAATATCAAAGAACTATCACAGTCTACAGCTCTATTACAAAATATGCTGCATGCTACATAAATGAGGACCTATACAAAATTCTATCTAAATCCTTCAGTCTCAGCTGATCGATCTTTGAGCCATTTCTTCTATCCAAAAGCAGTACTAGATCTCTTCTAAGTTGTCTTAGAAGCTAAGCCCACTCTCTCGCACCTACAAATTCAACGTTGCAATTTTGATGAGTTTTGCGAAATCAGAGAGTTACCCATCATCGATGGCTCATTCATAACACATAATACATACATTTCATGTTTTAAGTTCACAAACAATTTATGTCATCATATAATGCACATCCTTCACCAATTATCAAAAAGCAACATATAACACTTGGTTCATTTATTCACCTTTTACATTCAAAACGGTTCATACAATTCAATTCAATCATTCATATAATGCATATTAAATTGTATATGCAATGTTCATAAGACTCACTTTCATTTATTAATTTATTGTGATCGAGTGCCTTTTTCACTGTCTGGTATCCATTATGGATACCAAGCTCCTTAATAATTGTCCCTTATCCGTTGGAGATACAAGGCTCATTATACATAGTGAGCTAGAGGCTCTTACTATATTTTGAGCTTTAAGTTGTTTTTCACTGGTGACTCCAATCATAACTGCCTTTATGTTATCATGTATTTATGCAGTGAAATGCATCATATGTATTCAATCATTCACTTGTGCTTAATTTTTTTCGCATTCACATTCACCATCGAACCTTGGTTCGATTTTCAACAATTAAGTTAAGTATCACATATTCTATCAAATTCACATACAATGAGCACTTCCAATATATTATTCGTGCATCAAACTCCTTGGACATTCAATATTAGGAATGAAAACATTCAAATCATATAATAATTCAATTCAGAATTTAAACAAAACAATAAATCAATGTGAGACCATCTAGGTTACTCACAATATACTCTAGATAGCTATTGTCTCGACGTCTCGGCAATATCTGGATGTTGTCGCTCTAATTGCCCTTCTATATCATGCAATACATACACATTTACACATTACTAATTTGCATATTTTCATGAATACTCAATCATATACATATGTATATGTCATATGTATAATGCATGCTCAACGACAATCCCAGGTATATTTCCTTAATTCACATCTTATAATTATTCAAACTTCATAACTCATATATTTCTAAATTAAACTTATTTTTACATTTCATTTGTACAATATTATTCTAAGTTCATCTTTCAATCATTTACGAAGATCATTCAAGCATTAAAAGATCACAAAATATCCAAATTATCATTCATCTGTCCTTAAAACATATCATTCACCTTCTTTAAATCACATTATCCTTCATAGGATCATTTTTATTCTTATAACATCTCCAAAATTTCATATCTGAACACTTGGTAAATAACAATCCATTATTGAATTTATATCCTCATTCATCAGCCTAAACATATCACATATTTAATCCTTTATATATTCAAGCATCATTTTAGGTTCAATTCAAGCTTCATTCAAGCCTAAATTCATCATATGAAAGTACCTAACCATTTGTTGCCCTAAACCACATATAAAAGAAGCGTATTTGATGTTTAACCTATTCCCGTGATCATAAGATGCTTTCATATGAAAAATCCCAACTTTGTTCTTCCAAATTCTAGCTTTTCTCAAAACAGATTTTTAGGTCAATTTTTCATGGCCATTTTGAAAAAGAAAATGAGGTATTTATACAATACATTCTTTAAAAAAAGTTCCTATATGTCTTAAGTTTCTAAAGGCATCAATTTCATGTAGTTTGGTTCAGTATTCTGCAAGTTATAACCAAAATACTACTGACTGTTCTCACACCGCGACAACACACTGTACTCAAATTCAAGCCAAATTTTGAAACCTTTAGAGACAGAATTCAAATTTGATTCCTTCAAAAAAAAATTGTAGCCATCTGTCTTTAGTTTAATTTAAAATTAAAATTATCTAATTTGGATATTTAAAAATGAAGATATGGCTAAAATACAGATGCATATTTTGTGAAAAACACTACAGCTAATATTTTACAGCAATTTTTCTTTCAATTTTCTAGATTTTCAGCTCCTATACGTTACATTCAAACCATCTTATGCATAGTTCATCAACTCTACATCATTTCCTCTTCATTATCACCCCAATTTTTAACTTAATAAAATCCATGAAACAATCCATGAACCATTGTTTACCAATCATACAAAAACAGAATATAATCTTCATCATTTACTATCATACATAAATCTTATTTCTTCTCATTTCAAGAACATTTCTCAAACACCTTTCTTAAGCATAAATTTCACCTTCATTATACCTTAAATCCCAATCTATTTCATCTACATACCAATTTATAATCCATGGTTTTCATACTCTCAAAAACATAACACAACATACACATTCATTCATCATTTTCCTGCACTCATGCTATACACAAAAATGTGACATACACCTACTTATTTCCTCATCCACGTTACAACATATTTTTAACTCCACTATCATGATCATCTCACCCTTAAAATATCATCACATATGTTTATATTTAAACAACCCCTGAAGATTAATGTATAACTTACTTGATAAAACTCTAAGCTTCTTCAAAATCACATAAACCCTAGCTTTCCAAGCTTTACACAATCATCAATCTTTCAAGGAGGAGTTGGTTAGGTATTTAGTTACAAGAAGAAGGGATAATAAGGATCTTGAATCAAAGTGAAGGATAGCAAGAACTCAACGTGATGAGGGTGAGAGTAAGATGGCTGTGAGTGAAGAAAATGAAAAAGATGAAGAAGAGAGCATATGGCAAAAGTGAAAGACAAAAATAAAAATGGTCTTTCAAAATGTAAATATCGCAGGATGGGTTTAAAAGCAAGGTAAACAAATGCTTGATGAGTGTCATGACACTTACCACTTAAATAACCAAATTAATAAGTCATTTTCTTAAGCTAACTAATGTCTCTTAACATCTAGTCCATTTGTCTCCAAATCTCCAAACCATTTGTCACCCAATTTTCTATGCCACTTGTCAATATTTCTATTACCATTCATCACTTATTTATATTACCATTTATCAATTGTCTTGTCACTTGGCATTTTTCCTACTCCAAAATTCCTCAAAAATTCCTAAATTTTACCAAAAATTCTATATCAATACTTTTACTCACCAAATCAATTTTCAAGACGTATAATATCCACAATTCACAATATAATCACATTTATAAATCAATTATGATCAACGATACCCGATAAATGTCAAATAAGTGCATTTACAGTCATTATAATGTGTGCAATTTTCAAATTCACGTGTATGTATGCTAAATGATGCACGAGCATGAAATGCATGTCCTATTTTTCCAATATTATCTCTCGTATTCACTATTCTAGGTTTATAACCCTTAATATGGGGAAAATAGGATATCACAACCTATATCTTTCATTCTGAAACTTTTAGAGAGAACTTCGTAGTCTCATATAATAAATCAAAACTATTAATGACAAGCAAGATATCATCAACATATAAGACTAGAAATAAAAATTTTCTCCTGTTGACCTTGAGATATATAAATCAATAAATGGTATCTTTTTTAAATTTAAAAGAAGTAATGGTATCATTATATTTGAGATACCATTACTGGAAAGCTAGCTTAAGTCTATATATTGACTTTTTAAGTTTACAAACTCTGTTTTTCTTGTTTTTAACTAGAAAGCTCTCAAGTTGATTCATATAGATTTCTTCCTCTAAATTCTTATTCAAAAAGGTGATTTTCTATCCACTTGATATAGTTCTAAATCATAATGAGATACCATTGCCACAATAATTATAAATGAATCCTTTTGTGAAATAGGAGAAAAGGTCTTATTATAATGAACACCATCCTTTTGATTGTAATCCTTGGAAAAAAGTATAACTTTATATCATTCAACATTACCAATAAAGTTGTGGTTGGTCTTAAAGACACATTTATACTCGACTCTCTTACAACCTTTTAGTAATTTAATTACATTCCAAAGTTCATTTTCATCCGTAGATTTCAACTCTTCTTTAATGGCATTTAACAATTTATTAGAATTTTCACTTTCAATGGCTTGTGAAAACAAATTGGATCTTTATCAATTCCTAAATCATCTTTTACCTCTAATAACAAACCACATAATCATTATAAATAACTTATCTCCTTTGTCTTTGAGATCTTCTTAATGCTACTTTGTGTGGCTCATTGATAATAGGTTCACTAATAGTGACTTCATTATTTTCAGTTTGGTCAGGCATTTTTTATTCTTGTTAGACACCAGAAGTTTCAAATAACTTTAGGAATAAACTTTTAAGGAGAAGTTTTCCTAAAAAAAATTTAAGGAGAACTTATAGTCAATGGAACATCCATTTTAAAATTTCTATTTATGCGATTTCGAGCTCCTACTAGTTTTGTTATTTTTTATGAATCTAGCATTTCAAGATTCAACTATCCTTGTACTATAATTAGGAAAACAAAATATGTACCCTTTAGACTTTGCTGAAGAACAAATGAAGAATCCACTAGTTGTTATTGAATCTAATTCCCTTTCTATAGATTATAGATTCGTACCTTTGTTAAGAAAATCTAAAGAAGTACCTGCTTTAAACTAGGTTTCCTTTCAATCTACAATTCAAAACGTATCCTAATAATTGCTTTACTAAGAACACTATTTAATAAATACATGAAAATTTTTAAAGAATACATCAAAAATGATAAGATTAAAGGACAATAACTCATCATACTCATAACCATGTCCATTAAAATACAGTTATGCCTTTGGCTACACCATTTTGTTATGGTAAACCTAACATTGTGTATTAAGCACACAATCTACGCTTTTTAAAGAAATTTAGCAAATAGGTCAAGATATTTTTTTAGTTTCATTATATATCCTACAATATTCACTACCTCTATCAGATCTGAGAATTTTCACAGTTCTATTTAATTATCTTTCAAACTGAGTTTTTTCATACAATAAATTGGTATAAATATAATTTGAAAAATCATTAATAAAGGTGATGAAAAAATTTTCCCCTAGAAAATGGAAGATTGAAAGGGGCATATATATTAGTGCGTATAATTTCAAAGGGTGTGTGCTTTTTGTGGCTTCTTTTTTAATTGTGTATTGTATGTTTTTCTTTATTACAATCCACATAAATGCCAAGATTAATAAAATCCAAATTTATTAAAAGATTTCATTCTTCATTAATCTAATCATTTTTTCTTTATATATGTGTTTAAAATTTTTATGCTATAAGCAAGTCGAAGCTTCATTTGTAAAACCTCATGTATTATCAATATTTCGATGTAAGAGAGTTTCAACAGAAAACATGATCAAGCTTTAATTTTTACAGACCACCATAAAAAACACCAGAACCAATAAGATGATTATGTCCAACAATATCAAGTTTTAAAAAAGAAACTAAGTTTTCAGAAATAGTAAGAACATAAAGAATTTGGAAAAGGTATAAATGATGTCCAGTGTTAAATAAAACAATATGTTCTAATAACTTTAGCTAAAGCTTTTTCTTAGTTTACCATATAGACAAACTTTTCATTTGAATTTATAGTTTGGATTATAAGGAATCTATCATCGTAGCAGTGACATAAGTAGTACATCTAGAATCATTCTACCAAATATTATAAGGAACTTATACTAAATTTGATTCAAAATATACTAGAGCACTATGCTTACTTTCTTTTTGAACTATACTTGTTCAAGTAATCCATCTAATAATGTCTATATTTCTTATAAAAATGACATTTATTGTTTCTTATTTCTTCTTACATAATGAAGTTGATGATTCATTAACCTATGTGATACATTCTTTCCCTTTTCTTTATCCTTTTTGAACTTCTAGCAATCTCCTTGCAAAATTAATCAAGTGAACTCTTTATTTCTTAAGCCTTGTTTCCTTTTAAATAAGCATACTTTGCTATTCATTCACATTCCATTTGTTCTTTATAATATTTTAATTCATTTAGAATAGACCATATTCAGAAGGCAAAGAGTTAATAATAATTACACTTGTTTCCATCCATACAGATTTTAATCTTGTTTTTGTATCTATCATTTTAGTAAATGCTCATGCATAGTATAAGAAAAATCAAGCTTCACAGTGGTTAGCACATCAATTATAGCCTAGTAAGTCACTTATAAGTGGAGTCAAACTAAGAAATATCTTCCAAAAATTAAGATATTCTGCAGCACTTTCAATATTGACCTTATAGGCTTATTGTTGCAAGCCACAGTAATTCAAATAAATATTAAGATTAATCTATTTGTTCCTTTCCAAAGTACATGAAAAGAATTTTCTTAAGCACTACTAGTATCAAAAAGTAGCAAACTTATTAGTTTAGAGTGACAAGCCAAGATTAATGATTCCTAAGTTGAATTTAGCTTTTTCACACCATTAAGTAACGCTAAGTCCATTAAACTTCACATTAGATCAAGCTTGCGAGTGAAGAGAAATAGAATTAGATGATATAAAATATATTAAATACTCATATCTTATTGATTTGAATCATAAATAAAATAAAATAACAATCATATTATCAATCATATATAATTTGGTTCTTCTTTAAGTGAAATAATAAAAAAGAAAAGGCATTAATGCTAGTATTATATTTACATAATTGATAATTATATATAGTCTAATTAGATATGTTTATTATCTTTAGATATACTAAACATATCTAACAAAGTATACTAATTAATCATGATAGTATTCAGTAATACAAAATTGACTTAAGCTTTATGCGATTCTTTAATACTTTATTATCAATGAAATTTAACATACCTATTAAATATACCACTATATCATTTCAATTATAAGGATAACTAATTTTTTATGCAATTTGATTTTTATGAAACCTTTTTAATTCGATGAATTTGGTGACTAACACACAAAGATATCAAACTAAATAAATTATAAAATTATCATTCAATATTATTAATCAATAATTAATTATTAATTTAAAATAAGAAAATATAATTTATTTATGTAATGAATAAAATAATATATAGCCCAAAGAATATATATTAACGCGCATGTTGGTATTATTGCATTAATATTCTTTTAGATATGTTTTCTTTAGTTCCATCTCGTAGACATTAGCATTACAAGTGGCACTCTTCTTGTGTTCATGCTTTTACTTTGATTATTTTCTAATGGATAATGTTTACTTTCAAGTTATAAAGACTATCTTCATCCAAACAAGAATCCTTAGTTAATAAAATAACTAAAACCAAGCCTAATTTTATAGATATTCATGCCTCTAGTCATTTATTGCATAACTATTTTACATTGCCACTATGTCTAAATCCAAATTTCACGTTTATCATAAGAGCAACAATATAACACATAAATATTTTTATTCAAATCTTTAAAATTAAACATTATTGATTCTTAAAACTAGGGCTATAATACCAAAGTTTTTGAATATGTAATATTTTATCATGGAAACTTTAAATATCTAGTTCCCTGTAATTTAGAATCTAATAATTTTCACAAAAGTAAACCATGTACCTTGACCTATGATAAAGATAGAGGGATTATTTTAAATTTTCAATAAAGATAGACTTATGATAAAATTATTATTTAGTTTTTTCCCCTTCTTTCACAGTGTTTCAGATGGAATGAAATTATATAAGAAGAGAAAGAAAAGAGCAGTTTAACCTCAAATAACTTTTTCAAATTATTTTTTGTTATTTTATTCTCTATAAAATTAAAATATTTATTTATTTAACTATTATCTATTTTGAAATGATTAATAGGATTTAAACACTTAGATAATTAAACTACAAAATATGGATCACTAAATAAAATTATCTAACAATTGATACTTATCGATAAGCATTATGGTTAACTAGTATCATTGACTCTCCTAATCCCTTAAGTAAACGAAACAAATTGTTGGTAGGTGACATCATTTTTAATAAGTATTGAAAGTTATGTCACATTCAGTCATAGTCAATTTACTTGATTTGTACTAAAACCTAAATATTGTAAGAGGCAATTGAAAGTATGTTTTTCTAGTCTGTCAACTCTTTAAAAAATGAACCTAATTTGATCCATTAATTGGAAATATTTCCTCTAGGCTCTTGAGGAAAAGAATAAGAAAGAACATCTTATGTATAATGTTTTCTTCTGTTCATTAAACATGAAAACAAAGATATAAAAGCAAGCTAGTAGAGAGAAATATTATAAATAGGTTAGTTATTAGAGAAGGAATCACATATTAACAAACTTCAATAATAGATTGATAAGTTAATGTATTATTGTCATCCTTTTTTCCCCCCTAATCATAGAAAATTGATTTTACCTTATTCTCTGTGAATTTCTTAGTTGTGATTTACTACTCTTAGACACCAGACTTTACTCCACTCCATACTTCATGAGAAGTTTAATGTTTGATATTTTATGTTAGAGAGAGGTTAGACAAATACACTACACAAGAAATAACTTCAATTCAAAACTTTTTAGGCATATTTTTGGCTTTCAACATGCATCGTTCAATATTAAGGATGTTTTCTGTTCTTTCTTTAGACTATTCCATTTTATCATAGTGATATAGGAACTAATAAAGGATGATGGATGTCATGAGTTGCACAAAAATTAATGAATTCTTTGGAAGTAATTTTGCCTCCTTGATTGTATCTTAAAGCTTTGAATTTATAGCTACTTTCCTTTTTCACAATCATCTTAAAATTGTTCAAAGTAAGAAAATCGTTGTATTTTTTAAAGAAAATAAACCTAACTTTTTCTAATAAAATAATCAATAAAAAGTTTTATAAATTTTCTTACTAAATGAGGCTGGACTGATTGGTCCACACATATCAGGATGAAAAAGTTAAAGTGAACTAGTTACTTTTAATGTTGTTATTTAGGATTTTGCCAACTTTTGTCATATAACCTTGAGAGCTCCAAAATTTAAGTATCCAAATCTTATGTGCCAACATCAGATTTGATCTGACAAATCAACTTTCAAACATTTGCTTTTATTGTTTTGATCCAATTTGGACATCCTATTCTTTGATATATAGTCACTTTAGAAATTAAATTAGATTTTTCATCTTGAATCCAAAAATTTTTATTTTTCATAAAAATTTCACACCGCTTTTCAAGGAGATTGCCTAATTTTAAAATATTATTTTTTTATCTTATGCATATAATAAACATCGGTGATCAACTTACGACTACCATATTTGGAAGAGATAAGATTGTACTTTTTTTAATTTGTATTTTTGACAAGTCTCTAAAAGAAACATCGTTTCTTATCTTCCCATCAAGCCCTACAAATTTGCCTTTGTATCCACACATATGATTGCTTGCACCATTATCTAAGTAATATATACTATCAACATTATTCTCTTCTTCTTTGCTTGTTACCAATAAAGTTGACTCTTTAATTTCTTGATTGTCATTAATAAGATTAGCCTTTTATTTGATATTATCAATGGCATTACAACATTTCCAAAAACTAATGGATAATTTTATGATATTCAAAATATTTAACTTTAGAATTGCCGTGCTACCTATCAATCATATCTAAATAGTAGCATCATCCTTTTTATCTTATTCTTTTATTTGCTCTTTGTAATGTTAGCTTCCTTCTTTTTTTATTTATGATGTTTCCATTTTCTTTTCCTCTTTCATATTATCTTATTCCTTGTTTACATTGTTGGGACCTGTTTCCCAATCCCAACCTCGTGAACAAAATATCAAACTTAACTTGTTTTGATACCACTCATGTTGGGTCCGCAACGAATCATATCTTAACTAACATCGCTTCAAATTTTTTTTCAATCATTATTATTCTTTTTACACATCATTCGAAGTCATTTCAATTTCCCATTTTGAAATCATGTA
>JANZLX010000006.1:28109681-28127222 GCA_025531955.1 Erythroxylum orinocense | reverse complement strand
TATACATATTTAAAACCCATTTCATGCATTAACCTCCAAAATTGTCAATTCAAATTCAAGAATTTTCCTTTTTCTTTGCACATGAATCACTTACTATCATTTCAATCTTCCAAGAAAAGTTCGGGGTCCAACATACATCCTCTAAATTTATTCTCTTCTCCTTCATCATTCTTTAAAGAATTCTTAACTTTAAGAACTTGCTCCAATAACTTTTCATGACTTCACTTGATCTTTTCTTTATGGTCTTGTAAAAATCACTAATTCTTCAATGGTCACTGAGTCTAGATATTTTGACTCCTCAATGACACACACCGCATAATCAAATTGGGAAATTAAATAATGAATAAGTTTATCCAATACACAAACATCTTCCATCTTGTCTCCATATCTCTTTAATTGATTTATAGTCGCCTTTAATCTTGTACATTAATTCAAAATTGACTCGAATTTCTTTATCTTCAAAATTTCAAAATCACTTCTTAGTGCTTGAAGTCTCATCTTCTTCACTTTATCAAAACCTTGAAAAGAATTTTATAAAACACCCCATACTTCATTTGAGCAAGTAATATCGACTATTTTCTCAAACATATCATCCAAACATTGATGGATGAGAGTGAGAGCATGTTGATCTTTCTTTCTTATCTTGAGCAAAGTTTATTTATCATTTTGAGAAAAGCTTTCTTTATTTTGAAACTATTCATAACCTTTTTGTACAATCTCTCACACATCTTAAGAGTGAAGCAAAGCTTTTTACGTATAGACACTATTTCTTATAATTCTCCTTTATAAAGTGAGGAAATTGGAAGGAAGTGAGCCCATGATTTGTCATTTCTTACTTTCCTCACAATACTTTTCTTTATGTTTTAAGAAACATGGATCTAATATCACTTTATTGAGAAATGAGAGTATAGAGAATAATTAAGAATGAAAGAAACTTTATTCTATTTTATTTAGCTATTAAAAAATGAACTATGATATTTATAGAAATATTCATCCTCTATTTACAAAAAAAATTATGAAAAAACCATAAATTAATATAAACATAAATGACTCATCTAACACTAGAAGAATTACGAAAAAAAATTGTCTTGAATTAATTCACATTACTTTTAACACCAAATTATCCTAAGAATCAAATCTTGAAATTTTCAAATTACTATTTTCCACAGTTTCTTTAGTCTAAGAAGATAGACATTAATGTTGGAGACTTAGAGATAAGGAAATTATATGGTTAAATATTGGGAATGGCTGCACATATGCTTGAAACAAGAGTTCATGCTAGGAAGTGTTAAATTTATTATATAGTATCTTGTTCAATCAAGCACAACACAACAAGTTAGAACCACAATAGCAGCTTGGAATCTTATCAGAGCAAATGCATTGACTAATAAAATAATGTCTTATGGAGACTCAGGTTCTGATTCACCTTACGCCTTTTCTTATCCACTGAACATTTAAGAATAGAAAAGCACTGGATTTCCACTTCTTTTTGGGTACTATACAAGTGTTGCAAGTAAGTCGTATGTATACTTTAAATAGTAAATACACACTTTAGTTTTCTATTTGGGATAATGTGTTTCGTATCTGATCTACTTCAGCAAGCTGTCCAATAACCAAATGACTAAACAAGGTAAAATCCAGAAAAGTCTGTAGTTCAAAGGGCAGATAGTGATAAAAGAAAGTGAATGGTTACCACATCATCTATCCACCTTCTCCAATGGAAACATATTGCCCACGGAAGAATGCGTTTAGATATTTGCAGGTGGTTTGCTTAATATTGTATCCTAAAGAAATTAAAAGGTCAATTTATGCATAGTGGACTATTCTGGGTACGTGGTTGTTTGCCACCATACGATATGAAAAGGCAACTTTAAATGATGCTCTACTCTTCTCAAGTTTGCCCCTTTCTCGTTAGAAATAGGGGAAAGGTTATATTGTAAAAGGACAAACAATTTCCAAGGTAGAAAGAAGTTCACCAATGGAGGTGGTCCAGTCCTGATCACAATTACACAACTCAAAACATTATCTGAACATTGAATTGCGACACTGCCAAAAACTGACCTTTTGTTGATCGGATAAAATAGAAGGTGTTTCTTCTCAAAATGAGAAGCCTGTCCACAAGGCGTATCCAAGCTAACGTTTGATCTTAAAGAAAGGAATATAAGTCATACTCGTTAATGATTTAGTTCCAATGAGCAGAAGAGAAGAAGGAAACACCTTTATCTAATAAGATTGTGCCCTTTTTTAATAGCATGTAATATAAATTTCATGGACTTAGCCCTATGGGTTCTAATTCTATTACTCATTATTTACTATGTTTCTTTTTCCTTCTACATATGAGAAATTGAAATAAATTGAAAAATCAAATCTTTAAGCTTAAAATTTTTCTTTCTTCTTTCAGCTTGAGTAGGACAACCAAGAGTCAATGCAAGTTATATTTTATTTAAAATAAGAGTGGATTCATTAGAACTTCCAAGTATGTCCCAGTTCATGCTTCCATAAGCAATCTACGATTATTTTATTTTTGTTATTGTTTTTAGAAACGACATCAGGGTTTGCGCTTCATTATCTGATCATTAAGTCAATGATCAGAAACAGCAACATTGAACATCAGAATTAAGAGTTTAATGGAACTAAACAACATTAACTACTGGTTGATATAATTAATTTGAGTTTATCGTGTCATCATTGCACTGAAATGAATGCTTGAATCATGATACATCTTGTCATTTGTAACCTGAGCAGGCCAAAACCTGTCTCTGTTTCTTTGTTAGTCTGTCTCGTGTGATCGCGTCCATAAATTAAACTCGCTACCAAATTGAGCTAACTAGTACAACAAAGGAAACATAACTGTCATACTGTCTTTATCAGAACCACAGAACCTACCATACACATATGAGGTTGAAGCTATTGCATTCCATATTTATCAGAACTACCACCCCGATACACTAATACCTATATTTAAGAGTCGACTACATATCTCTGCTGAATCTAAAATTTCTCAGTTCGATCTAGGATATAACTATATCTACATAGATCAACTAGTAACTACCTCAAGAGATGGAATAAGGAACTTTCTAATCCTACACTGTCGTGATGGCCAAGGAAATCATGTTTAGACTGTCCACACCACATGGCTCAGTAAGTGCAACGAAGTGGTCATCCACATATTGAGAAACTAGCTAGCGATCATTGCATCTTCAAAACTGTGGCCTTGGAACGTGACGATTATTGGCCCCTGTACCAGGATAGTCATTTAACTCCACAATCATCCTCTTGTCAATAGTATGCTCCTCCCAGATTTTCTCTTTAGCTACCTGTTAGAGGATAAAAGGGAGAAAAAAAAGTTAATTCTCGCAATATATTTGCTTCAATATATAACCGACTTCAGTGACTAATACCGGGTAGGTGTTTGCTGTAATTGGAAGCACTGGAGGTCCATGTGCTATTAACCTTCCCAATCCTGCAAAAGATGCAAACTCCTCAGAGTAAGCTCACAAATTTCAACTAAGGTAGCAAAAAGAAAGAAATGAAGTTTGTCGCTTGAAATTGATCAAAGATATACTTGAAACTGGGGCAGCATTATTTGAGGTGATCGAGTAAGAAATCGCCAGAAGGGCTACCACAAAGCGGAAGAGATTGCCTGCCATTGTTTTAAGAAGCTTCCCTTAAGGAAAACCCTCTTGGTGTTTGCTGTTATCAAGCCAAACTAACGCATTTATATACTTACATCATGCACTTTCTCTGGACATTTGTGTGGTTGTGCTGGTGAGGAAGAAATAGTGAGTGACAATATTTCCCAAAGTCAAAAAAGGTGATAGGAGCATTGCATTTCTTTGAGAGATTGAGTATTCCAACCAAAAAACAGAAAGAGATCTTATAAAGAGTTGCTAAAGTGGGCGTACCACGGAAATTACGCATGTAACTATATATTTATTAGCCAAGAGTGAATTGACAAAGATGGAGCACACTGTTTTGATAGAAAGAAAAAAAAAAGATGGAGCACACTGTACGCAAGTGGAAGGTGACAAAAGAATGTTGGTGTGACCAAACATATATTGCACTAATTTTAAGTCAAGATGCAGTGGAGAGATCAGCATTAGAGCTGGTTTCACGGGTTTTCAATGAATTCAAAGGATATGGCCTTTGAGGGCTCATCACGTCCATCAAAAGTGAGAAACAACTGAAAAAAGTTTGTCGCCATTGAATCCCATTATAAAGGAAAGGAAATTGTCAAATTTCAACAGCTAGTGAAGAATGTAATATGATATGAAACGTGTACCGATTTCAGCAACCTGTTATGATAGCGAGTTACACCATTGAAATTTGATATATGTATTAAAAGCTGTTTGAAACGTCATTCATTTTTCTATTGTTCCTCCTTTTCCTATGCTGTGCGTGTCCACACCTTGCCCCTCTGGGAGCCAAAGTTGAAATTTCCACACCGTGTACAAAAATTCTAACGAAATTTTCAGACATAGTACAGGAAGAAACATCTGTTCAGCGGAGTTTTATTTGGAAAGCTTGGTACATATTCGAATTGTTGTTCTCAGTGACTATTCCCAGCCCTTAACATAATCTATTTTATCCGTTATTAAGTCATTTATTACTACTCTTTATAATAAATAGAAACATGGGAAAGATTTATTTTGAGAGTTTAACAGCAAAAGGTCACTTGATAAGCCTCCTCAAAACCTTACTGTGGTTTGTGGAAATTTTCACTTGACGGGATGATTAGTTCACAAACTGGGGAACAAAGTATTGTTATAAAACATTATACTTGTGGCCTTATTGGGGACTAAGTTCAGAATGTAAAATGGCAGAAGCAAGTAAGTAACGAGGAAATTTCAGTTTGGAAGGTTTGTCACTCAAACCTCATTACCAATATCAAGTCTCTATAAAAAGATGAAATGATAAAAGCATGTAATTGCTGGCAAAGTGATCCTAAAAAGAGGCTGTACAGTTCATTCTGCTTTTGTCACCTTTTTGCTTTCTGTTCCTCCCTCTGGAAGTGTTGCAATATAAAGCTTTCCGCCTCATTTGGCCCAAAGTCAATGACACTCTTTTCAGCCACAAGCCTTGAAAAGTTGATACTTCACTATCTAAGTAATTCTCACTACATATGGTCAAAATTTTTGTTGCCAGATATTAACGAGCTTTAAGAACGACTAGTGAATGGTGGATTATTAAGGTAGTATACACCACTGAACAAAACGGATTGGCTTGGCCATAATCTAGCGAGAAGCAGAGCAGTTGATACGAGAATTTTAGGATCATAGAAACCGACAAACGTAGGTTATTGATGAGAACAAATCAAGTTGTTCTACCTTTCATAAGTTAGAGGATGTTCTTAATTTCTTCTATGTAATCTTTCTTTTTTATTATTTTATTTTTACATGATAATCGTTGTAACTACCTTGAAAGTTGAGAAATTAACACTATACATTTCATCAAAGGTGTTCATGATCTCACCCATGAATGATAAGAATAATTTATTAGAGTTAAGTTATTCCTATTTTCGTCTAATAAGATGTGCGGAAATCATACAACAAAAGCTTATTACTATACTTCTGCTAGGAATATATAACATTTCAACTAATAAATCGACAATTGAGTAGATTTATATATTATATCCTACGTCATATCACATGTATTTATGTTTCCTTGATCTTATTTACTTTATCAAATTGTAATAGTAGTCAATTTATTCATTAAGAGAAGATTGGCATCCTTAAATGTCCTTTTATCTGAATTATCAATTAAAATGAGATTTCTCTATTCTAATTTTTTTAATTAAATTTAAATTACTTTCCTAAAGTTTTCATATTTAAGATCGTATCACACATGATTCTTTGTTAATATTTTAATGTAGCAAGCCTTAAATATAATTCGTGTGAATTAAACAAGTCACAAAGGCATATTGTAAGACTCATTTAACATCTAAGATCTTTAAGTAAGATCGCATGAATTAAATTAATGCCTTTTGATGATTAATTTTACACATATAGTATGAGTAATGTGCTATGATATTAACTCCTTTTCATTTATTCTCTCATTTGTTTGATCTACTCTTTGATTCTCATTCAAAAAATTTCACACAAAGGAAACATACTTTATTATCAAGTGTTACGTAATGCTTGTCATATAATACATAATAGTGGCATGTATATTTAGACATGTCAATTCAATAAATGAACTTATTTGGAAATGTTTTCAACAATATAGTAATATCTACATAATTTTAGTGAGTTCACATGCCTAATATATGTATCTCTTGAAATTGGTTTTTCATTGTGTCTATCGTCAAATCGTATATAGATATATACTTCATATTCATTATAATTGGTATTTATGTGCTTGATTTTGTGACGAAATTTGAGATTTTTTTTTATAAGCTATTGTTGCTTGACTATCACAATTGATTATCACTAGATCATATTAGTTTTGCTTTTAGTGACTCCCAAATGAATTAAAAAATATCTTAGCTAAACATCTTCTTACTCTGTAATTGAAAATATAAATTCAATTTTTATTATAGATAAAGTAACATATGATCTATGATCTTGCACCATTTTTAAGCAAATACCAAAGATAGAAGTTTTTCTTATATAAATCACCTCGCTAGTCAATATCCGTGCAACCTTGTATGCATAGATTATTACCTTAATAACATAATATATAATCAACAATACCTTTTAAATTCCTCAATATTCTTTTTATCGCTTTCTAATATGATTGCCTTTGATTTAACTAATATCTACTCACCATTCTAATAATGTAACGAATATTTAGTTTTATACACATCATTGTATAAATAAGACTTTCAATTGTATTGGAATAAAGAGCTTTCTTCATTTTTTTCTCTTTCTTGTGGTGTTGATAAACAAAACTTTTAATTGAGATCATTACCTTTAACAGTAGGATTATTAATTAGCTTGTAATATTGCGTACAAATGACAATCATTTTATAATTTTCGTGGTAAACTCATAATCATTACAAGCAATCAAAATATCATCTACATATAAAGATAAAATTGGAAAATTATTCTTAGATCATTTAATGTATATAAAGTGGTCTTCATCAATTATATAGAAATCATATAAAATAAATTACATTATTGAAAATGAATGTACCACTATCTTGGGGATTACTTTATACCATAAATTGACTTTAACAATGGACAAAGTTTATGTTCTTGGCCTGTCTTAATGAAACATGTAGATCGTTATATTTCTCCTTCTAATTATCTGTTAAGAAAATTATTCTTTACATCTATTTGATATAAATCAAGATCTAAGATAAATACTATATCTAAGATTAGTCGGATTAAAGCAAACCCTATAATTGGTGAAAATGTCTCTTGTTAATCAATTTTATTTTTATTGTATATATTCCTTAATGATAAGACGTGCCTTATATCTTTCGATATTACCATCAACCTTTCATTTTATTTTGAGAAATTATTTGTTCTTAATAGCTTTTCGCCCATTAGGGAGATCAACCAAGTCTTATACTTCATTGGAGTTCAAAGAGATTATTTACTCCTTCGTTGCTTTCATCCATTCTTCTTTAATAAGACCTTTAAGAGCCATAATTATATCCCTTCTTTCATCAATTCTTCTTTAATAAGAGCATTAAGAGCCATACTTATATTCCTTAGCTCACCATCTTCTTATAAGAAAATCATGTGAATTTCTCCTTTTTTTTTTTCAAAATTACTTCAAGAATTTTTCATGGCTGCTTCTATGTAAACATAATTCATGAGCTACAAATACTCAGTTTCTCGTCTACTTTGACTTAGATCAAACGCAATAGCTAAACTCTCATTAGGTTGCAATTTGAATTAATTTTAAGTTAATTTTTTATTTTCAAGATTGCTTCTACTCAGATAGAGTTTGTTTTCTTCATCCCAGATCATTTTGATAAAAAATCTTTTATAAAAAAAATGTTCTTATTTCACTCTATTCTAAAAGTTCATTTTTTAAAAATATGACATATTGTAATTCAAATTTAGTTACTCCTCTAACAAGAATATATGCTTCTTTTTACTTCTTCTATGTTTTTTCTAGTAACCAAGCCTTGTTCTCTAATTCGCACGTCCCCCTTTTCATAATAGTTCTTCCTCTAACTCAATTCTCCTCCTTCTCCCCTCCATCTAGGCTACTGTATGACCGCTTTGTTTGCCTCTCCAAATTGCTCACTCCTCCTCAAGTCTTCTAGTTCATTTAAGTCAAAGGTATCTTAGTCCTTTAAAATATATAAGCCTCTCATACCTTCTTGTTTTAACATTTTTAAAATGATTTTTAATTTTTCCCCTCTATCCGTATCAATTTCTTCACTTCTAATAAAATACCATTCTTTTATAAGAGCAAAATCAGTCTAGTTACCTCAATGTAAGGAACTTCCTTCTTTTTACTTTAGTTTTGTCCCTCCTTACTAACGCCCAACCACTTCTTCCTCCACTCCTTTCCCTTTTTAACCCAAGCTATATTCCTCTAGACCACCCCTAACCTAAATCTCTCAGCTATAACATCTCCTTTGTAGTTTCTCCCAAGTCCTCCACCATTTTCATCTACACCTTAGAAACATTCAACCCCTCAAGAAAGCTCTTCTCCTACCTTTATAATTTTGAATCTCACCTTAGTTAGAAACAAGTAGTTAGTGAACCTTTTAAAGTGTCTATTCAATATTATCGTTCCTCAACTTTAGAAGGATCCCCTATTATATCTCTTCCTCTGGGATACCAAAAGAAGGTATAAGTAGCTAGTCTTCTATTATGTTTAGGTTCTTTATGTAAAAATGCCCAACATCCTCATTTATTAGCTCATGTGCCTTTAGACAATAAAAGTATATAAGATTAAAGGAAGTTCTTCTTAATTAATATGACTTGTTTCTTTTTATTTTTAATTCATAATTAGATGCCATAAAACATGACATTCTAATAGCTAACATATTTTCCTGCAAATTTGGAAACCAAACACTCAATTGGAGAGGGGTAAAGTAAAGACAAATCTTTATCTAGATCAACATCTATAACATTCCTCTAGAATGTTGAACAAGCAATGGATTAAGCTAGTTAGCTAGCTTCATAGGAAAAACATTATATGTATATAATATTGTTATTGCTACATAAAAAATATATGCAAAGTTCTGTGTAATTATAGATATGCAAAAAGACTTACCTAAAACAGTCATATTTCTTAGGTTTACTAGAGGAGACTCACTAGTTGAGGACTCAATTATAGTTTCTTACCAATTAAGGCCATCTCTCAAACAATAAAGGAAGCAGTGGGAACCAACAGGGAAGAAGTTTTTAAGGGGTAATTACTGTGAACAAATGGCTTTAGATTAACCAGAAATATAAGAGATAGTAGAGGTGAGATATAATGGAATGAATTCTCATGTTCCCGTCACTAACCTTAGAAATGTAAAGTCCTCAAAGGACATAGGCCAAATCTTCAAGCTCAAAGATAAAGCCCTTAAGATTAACCTTTTTGCAAAAGGTAGCTCACTAAAACCTGGCCTGGTCATAAAAAGCAACTTCTTGATAGCTCTTTACTCATAGACCTATCAAGAGCATCCTTTCTTGTAACCCTCTAATGACCTTATTCTTAGGAGGAAATAATAAGGAAGTCAAGTTAATCATACAACTATAGTTGAAGACTTCACTTTAGGCAAAAAGAGGAAATCTGGGAGGAAAAGAGTTAAGGGCTCTAAGAGCCAAAACACCCTTTAATGTCCATTTCACACTGGAATATTACGAGTAACAATTACATAAAAAAGTAATAGATCCTCAAGGATTTCCTATATAAAATAAAACATATGCTCATAGATCTTTTGGAAATCAAGCTTAGAGAATAGAGGTATGAGAAGTTGCAATTTTTGAATAGCAATTATATATGACTCAAGAAAAATTGTTGCGTCACTTATCTTTTTATCTGATCAAATTATTCACATCTTAATCACCATTCAAGAAAGGGCCAAGTTTTATATATCATTTATCTATAAAGATAATCACTCTTTCCAAAGAAACTTTCTATAGAAAAAACTTAGGAACATCACCCCCTATATTGATGAACCTTAGATTATCCTAAGTGACTTCAATAGCACTATCCAAGCTTTAGAAGCAAAAGGTAATATTTTCTTGAGAAACTTTAACAATGATTATATCGACCATCTAAAAGTGATTAATCTCAAATTTATAGGGAACTTTTATACATAGAGTAACAAAAAATAGTGTAAATTAGCTCATTAAAAAGAAACTTAATATAGCCTTGTGAATGAAGATTTATTGTATAAATTCCCTAAGAGTAAAGCAAGATTCATGAACCTATTAATCTCATACCACAATCTAATCTTGATCCAAAATTTATCTCCGAGTCAGCCTAAAAGAGTTATGCTTCAATTCAACAACTTCTAAGTAGAAGCTAAAGGATTTAAGGAAGCAATTGTCAAAGGTCTTTCCTCAAATTTTAGACATCACAAGGCTTTTATATTTTTAAAGAAGTTCTGTATGATAAAAAAAAGGAGCTAAACGACCTTAATAAAAGCAAATTTATCAACACTCAACCAGTTATATTAGAAGTAAGAGGTAAGATTAACCAAATATAATTAGGGCTTTATAAGTAGCTTAGAATACCTAGTATCTAAATGGAGAAGTGAATTACTTTAAACTCTTACACAAGAGCTCTTAAAGTGCATAACTACTTAGATAAAGATTTAGAGTGTTATAGCTTAAGGAAGGTGATAAAAATACAAAATTATTCTATAGAATCATTTAATCTAGGAGAAACACAAATATAATCACCTCATTGCAAAGACATAATGGTGAGCTAGCTCTTTCTCGTTCTGATTTGAAATAATAGGCTTTTGATTATTTCCATAAAACCCTTGGATCCTAGCTGGATAATCTTTCCTTAATAAATATCCTTAGATCATTAATCTCCAATCAGTTCTCAATAGATCTATGCAAACACCTTTAATGATAAAGAAGTGGAGAAAGTAGTGTTTGAGCTAAAGATGAGTAAGCCCTTAAGCCCTAATGGGTTGAATGGATATTTCTTACATAAAGCATGACATCTCATAAAAGGAATTGTTATTAATGCAGTGCTAGAATTATTTGAGAAAGGAAAATTATTTAAAAAGACTGAAAAAAATTATTTATCTAATCCCCACATCTCCTAACCCAAGCTTAATCCAAGACTATCAATCTATTCCCTACTATAGTAGTTAATATAAAAATCATATCTAAACTTTTGGCTTGTAGGTTAAAGAATTCTCTAAACCCTCTAATAAAAAAGACTCATGGAGCTTTTATATAAAGAAGGTCACTTGGGGACAACATATTACTGGCTCCAGAGTTATTTAAGAGTTATACCGAGAAAAACTGCAAGAAAAATTGTGTAATCAAAGTTGACTTCCATAAGGATTTTGATTCCAATAAGAATTACGTAATCAAATTTGACTTCCATATTGTTTTTTATTGCATAAACTAGAACTTCATTATACATATATTGGAGGATTCTGGATTTCCTAAAATATTTATTACAAGATTGAACAATGCATCACAATAACCACCTATAATGTATTGATCAATAGAGAGCCAACACATATGATTAAAGGCAGGAAAGGGCTGAGACAAGGAGATCTGTTATCTCCCTACATATTTATCCTTTATTTGAAAGCCCTTTTAAGACTAATGGATCATAAAATCAAATTGGTGCAAGCTTTAAGTTTCATAGTGAACGTAAGAAGTTAAGAATCACTAGCCCTTATTTTGTTTATGAACTATTTATTTTTCAGGGTAGATAACAAATAAATTGGTTCACTTCACACCTTTAAAAAGTTATTTGGCCTCTCTACTAATAAACTCAAAATCTATTTGATTATTTCAATTAGAGCCAAACACTTTACACCTTGTCTCCCTAATGTCTTTAGTATCCAACTTAATGAAGTTTTATTCACCTATCTAGGTTTGCTTATATCTTCCTAGAGACTAAGTTATAAAGATTACATTTCCCTTCTGGATAAGATGCATAAAAGGCTTAATAACTAATATGATAGATCCTTATCTTTTTCTAAAAGATTACAGTTGATAAGCTCAATCATTAACTCCTTACATTCCTATTGGTCTTCACATATCTTTTTATCCAAAGAATGATTATAAGTAATTATAGTCTAAGGCCTGTGGGAATAGATTTACAGCTAAACTAAAATGGGATAAAGTTTGTTTACCTAAGGATGAAGGAGGTCTTAGGTCCTTCTAGTGAAACTCATCAATAAAGTTATATTAGCTAAGAGGATTAGAATAATCGCAACAAATGAGGAGGCTCTTTGGATAAAGTATTCACTTTTACTATCTAAAAGGAAAAAGTTTCAGGGAAATGAAATCTAAAATCACTACCTCCTAGTCCATGTTTCAACTGATTGAGGTAAGATATTTCTTATGAAATGATATTAAATGAAAAATTGGAAAAGGAAATAAAGCTTAGTTATGGTATAAAAATTTGAGTAGATTGGGCCCTCTACACAGAACTAACTAAAAACCAAGATTCTTACACCTCATTCTAAAGAGCTCAAATGTAAATGTAATCATAAATGGTAGTGGATGGTTAAGTTGGTTTACAGACCTTTCTTTGACATCTCAAATTGTTCCTAATTATAACATAAACCCCAACTTAGAGTACTCCTATCAATGGCCGAAATATCCCTCTAACAAGTTCATAATATGTCTTTTTCCTTTTATAAATTTTTGCCTAATAAGGGGATCAAATGGTATAGTTCTTTTGTTGGTAACTTGGAGGATTATAAACATGGTTATTGCCTTCCAATTGGTTGTTTTTGCATTAATTGTAACTTCCTCATTCTTATTAATTAGTCTACCTATTGTTTTACCTCTCTTGATGGTTGGTCAGGTAACAAAAATATTGTTTTTTTTAGTTCATCATTATAGGTTGATTAGTCTTTCTAGTGGGTATCCTTAATTCACTCATCTTTCGAACTTATTTGTTTACTCTTATAAGAAGCCTTTCAAACCTCAAGGTTAGTTATATAGTTCGTATGATACTATCTAGAATAAGAAAATGCTCCCTACAGTATCCTTCCTTATATATCTAGCTGTAAAAAAACTAGTTATGTTGGACAAATTGAACTTTCTTAATATCCATCAAACATGTTGCCTCTACAAAACTCACCAAAAATCTTCTCTTTATCTCTTCTTTAACTATGATTTTCCTACAAAAATATGGAGAAAAATCTAATCTATATGCAGGGTAAATATCTACATATTTAACCACGTAGAAATATCATAATGTTAATGGAAGAGGCTTCACTTAATGTGATAAAATTATCCTCAAAATGGCTTTTGGCTATACTATATGTGCATCATGTAAAGAAAGGAATATCATAACTTTTCAAGGTACTAAGAAGAATGAGGAACAAGTTATAATTAACTAGTTTCATGGATTAGAAAACAATTCCTCATTATTTAAATGTAAATTAACTGGCTCAAGCATGGAATTTACAAAACACTACTTTAAGATACTAAGGGTAAATCCACCGCATCCTAAGTCCTCACAACAAACATAATGAGACTCCACAATAATGACTTATTACCCATAACAAAGATGGAAGTGCAAGAATTAACATATGCTTATACTTTTCTAGAAAATTTTATGAACTACATCTCTCAACTCTAACTTGGTTATGTCTTTGAATTTCTAATAGCATTTCATAATTGTAAGCTTATAGCTTGTAACCTCCTTTTAATAAATCAATTCATTTCATTTTTATAAAAAAAAATTAGTTACTCCTTCATTACCTCATTCATTTATGAACATGTATCCTTTAAAGTATTTATAATATTTAGGCTAAAAGTACATTTTGAATCTTAATGTTTATAACATCATATAAAATAGAACTTAACATTTTTAAGTGTTCATTGAACCCCCAATGTTTTCGAAATGTTCAAAATATATCCTAAGTAGATAGAAAATTTAACGAAGTTAACTCCTTGTTAGTTAAATGTCATGTTAATGCTTATGTGCATTTTTTATTTTTAAACAAAAAGTGGGCCCCACTAACACTTTCTGATTCATTTAGAAAAGCTAATTACATGGCAGTAAGGCCCATTTTCTATTTAAAAATGTAAAAATAATGTCACTTTAGCATTGACGAGGAATTTAATTGACGAGGAGTTAACTCTGTCAAATTTTTTCTCCACTTAGGGTCTTTTCTAAACGTTTTAAAAAAATTTTGGCTTAAATTTGAACACTTCAAAATATTAGAGTTCAAGTTATATTATATTGTAAACATTGATGTTTAAAATGCACTCTTAGCCTAATATTTATAAGATACTTTTCTTCCCTCTTGGGACTAGTTTCACACATTTTTAAGAAAGATCATGAATATAGGCAACACATCCTCATAGTCTTAGGCTTTTCATATTAAATTTTTTACCTATCCATAACTCATATAGAGTGTTTTTAACTTATTTTACAGAAATAAGATTAAGCATATGAGTTGTTGTGAGCAATATATCACCCCAATAAGTGATAGGTAAATTTGCTTATGTCATCATGGACCTTATCATTTATAAAAGCTTTCTATTTTATTCTTTTATAATTCCATTTTTTATGGCGTTCAAGTAATAGTCCATTGTCTTTCTATTCCTTTTTTTATCATATAACAACCTAAACATAACAATCAAATATTCTTATCATTAATCACTTTTTAATGCTTTTATTTTCTTATCTATTTGATTTTCCACCAAACCCATATATTTTATTAAACAATTTGATATTTTTTGTTTGTGAGAAATTAGATAGACATGACCATACTAAGTATAGTCATCTATAAAAGTAGTGAAGTACATATCCCTATATTTTGTCCTCATATTCATTAGACGACAAATGTCCAAAGGAATTAAATGTCAACGTATTAAAGGCTTGTATTCTCTTTCTAATCAACTTTCTTGTCATTTTCCATCTAAAAAAATTCACAAATAGATATATCTGCTTGCTTTAAATTATGTAAAAAGGTTTCCTTAACTAATTAACTTATTATATTTTGAACAATGTGATATAGTCTAGCATACCACAAAATTGCATCATAATTTAAATCACTAGATAATGCAAATAAGTAATAACTTATATTACTAATTTGATAAACAACATCTAGTATTATAAAATCATCCAACATAAATCCATGACCATAGCAAATGGTAGAAATCCATTCTACCATTGTAGAAGTTTACATTAAATATAAGTTTAATTAAAACTAACACATAAATAAGATTCCATCAAATCTTTGGAGCAAATAACAATTTATGTAGGATTAAAGGTTGGCGATAATATATGTTTAACTTATATCTGACAATCCCTTGTACAATAAATCTTGAGTTGTCACTTACATAAATCCAACATGTTCCATATTAGACTTTATAAAATTTTAGGAATGCATCTTTATCATTTACCATATTATTTGTTTCTTTTGAGTCTCCAATCTATATGTCATGAGATTTAGTTAGAGAAACTAAATAAGAGCCATACATAATACAAAATTATATATTAAAAGGTTATACCTTTTTAGACTTATTAAAATCATATGTGAAATGACCTTTATTGCCATAATTGTAGAACTTTACTCATTTAATTTTTCCTTAAAAGGATGTTTTCCTTTCCCATATTGGTTGCACTTGGCGTTCTTGGAGTCCCGAGCATTATGGTTATTTTTCTTAGTTTTTCTCTACTTAAGCCCACTATGATGCTTATGCTTCCTATTTATAGCTTCAAATGAGCTAGAACCAAGTACATATACCACAAAGGTCATATTAGAAGCTTCAAGATGTTCTTCTTTTAATATAAGATGTCTCATAGCATCTTTTATTTTCTTAGTGGTCTCATTATAAGTTACATGGATATTTATAACTCAGAATTCTAAGGCAGAGAATGAATGACCACTTGCATTTGTTGTTCATCAAATAACTCATGGTCAATATATCTCAACTTATTTATTATATTTGATATACGCCTTAAATGTTTTTGTATTATATGGTTAGATATCTTCTTATATGTGTCAAACCTGATAGTAAAGGAACCTTAATTTATTTATTGAGTTGCCTCTAAATCAAGCAGCCAAAGCGGACCACATTTCCTTAACACTTTCATACTTTTTGACCTAATGCATAATGTCATTATCTATACTATTCAACAATGCAATACAAGCCAATGAGTTTTTTTTTTCTATATCACATATGCATTATAGTCCTTTTTACTCTTAGGTCATATTGCTTTCCGTAGGAATATCCATGTCTATATTTAATGGTTATAGATCCTTCTTCCCTTCGAACACATATTGAATTTTCATGCTCCAAATTTTATAATTGTCTTCATTTAATTTTTACCTTTATTGAGTTCAAAAATAATTTTTTAAGTAATATCCATATTTGAAATACTAAGTTTCTATATCAATAAAGAAAATGATGTGATGTGCTTATTAATTCACGTTATACAAATATACACATTTTTATTCGTAGGAAGAATAATTAGTTTTCAATTGCTTATGAAATCGAAAGGTCACAAATTTCTCAATCATCATTCATATAACAATTGAGTACCAATTACAATACTTAAGTTTAATTTGCATAATAACATATGTAACATAAATAAGTATGGAGACCAAGTATAGGAGAAATGAAGTCCTTATTTGTAAGGAAAAATATTTGAAGGAGATTACGAAAAATTAAATATGGATGACTACAAAAGTATGAGCACTCTAATGTGTCAAAAGGAGAAGTTGTGTAAGGACGATGGAGCTAAAAAAGTGAATGAAACACTTTACATAAGTTTGGTTAGTTGTCTGACATATCCCACAACAATGAGACTAGATATGCTGTGAGTGTACTGTCAAAGTTTATGAATTTTACAACTAATGTAGATAATAAATCTAATCTCATATTTAATACATTTTGCTTGTTTATTTAGGATTTTTTATTTTTTGTACTTATCTTGTTTATATCATGTTCTTAGGTCTTACTTGCCACTATAGATAAAAAAGAAGAAGAAGAAGAAGAAGAAGAAGAAGAAGAAGGGAAGTTGAGATAGAAAACAGAAGAATTGGAGTAATTTTAAAGGGATCTATGTTGATGAAGGACAAGCTTATGTAAGTGTACATGACCATGTAGCTCTCTAAGATTGTGGGGGTGTTTGGATATCGGTTGATCAACTAAAAAATTAGCTGATCAGCCAAAATTAGCTGTTTGACTTAGTCAAACAACTAATAGATGTGTTTAGTTAATTGGCTGATTAGGTTGAATCAGCCAACCCAATCAGCCAAAATGAATAAGCTCTCCATAGGAGCGTTTTGTCGGATCAGCTAATATTTTTCCGGCCTTTTCTCCATTTTGCCCTCGCACACTTAACTCTCTCGCGTCTCGAATTCTCCAGACTCTTCCCCCTTCTCTTCGTCCTGATCGCAATCTTCTACCAGCGTTTGATCTAAAGAATACCCATAAACCTAAGAGGGCGTCGGTAATAAGCCAG
>JANZLX010000006.1:28089097-28105509 GCA_025531955.1 Erythroxylum orinocense | reverse complement strand
TTGAACAACCATGCATTTGGATTTCAAAAGATGGCTTTTCTTTGATGAAATAATGTTTTCGAAATTACTTATGCATAAATGAGTCATGTATGTTGCATGTTTTTGTTCTCTTTTAGCTTAAAGCAATAACAAGTTTTCCTTTTATCGGTTGGAACGATAAATAAAGGCATAATGCCTTACTTGATCTTTGTACTTAATTGTTGTATATGATTTTTTTTTATTGGTGAGGAAAATGATTGGCCAATTGTGTGCCGGGCACACCTGATTATGATTAAGCGACCCCCGTACCCTTGACGTTGGACATGAAAGTCGAGTCACTGTATCAAAATTTTTCTACGGGACTCGCGGGTGATTCCACACCTAGGGTCTGGACACCAACGAGGGCATCACCTAGGGTCATGACACTCTTATCGACTGTAGTTCGGTCTCATCACAGATGAAAGTCGAGTCAACACCGAATATTGGTGGGTGTGCATGTTAGTTTGGCCGACTAATGGTGTCACACATGATTGTTTTGGCTTACCAAATATTAGTTTTTCTAGCGAGATTTGATTGATACAAATAATGTTTTCATACTTCTGTGTACTAGGACTGGGACCTATGCTCACCGGATGAGTGAGTTAATAGGCTAGGCCTAT
The DNA here is from genome assembly GCA_025531955.1 of Erythroxylum orinocense. NCBI lineage: Eukaryota > Viridiplantae > Streptophyta > Magnoliopsida > Malpighiales > Erythroxylaceae > Erythroxylum > Erythroxylum orinocense. Next base: position 28,104,871 of record JANZLX010000006.1, on the reverse strand, counting down.
AGTTCCTAATCCAGTATACATTAAGTCATAGGCTGGGCTTATGTGTTTTCTGTGTGTATACATATTCACTTCGTAGGTTATCTGCACTATCTTGGAATGAATCAATTCTATTTATGATATATGCTTCTCTTGCTCACAGAGTACCTAGTGTACTCACCCCTTCCGCTTTCCAACCATACAGGTTAGTTTAGTGAGCTTAAAGCTCTGTGAGGACTTTGTAGCTTTTTGACCTTTTCGGGATATTTCTGCACGTGAATAGTCTCCTGTTTGTACTTTTATTGTCTAGTGGCTCGTGAACTGTGTTTATATAGACATGCTTTATGATTTTGTGAGTCAACTTTTGACTTCCTTGTGTTATGTAAAAGATTTTATGTATGAACTTTTGATAACGTTACTGAGATTGCTTTAAGTTGAGGCTGCCTGGAGTAGAGGTTGTCTTGAGGGGACTAGAGAGTCCTGAAGTTGTGGTTGGATGTGAATATAGAAGTGTGTTTAAAATTGTTTGCAGGTTTTTTTTGGAATTTATAAAATATAGTCGTTATACTGCCTAAATTTTCAAAAAAATTACAAAAAAAAAGAGATATTCGGTAAGCCTAACATAGTCGGATTAAGGATACTGCGAGTATCCTTAGCCCGAATATGTGACGGTTGTCATGGACTCGATGTGGTACCGGGTCGTGACAGAAAAAACCTTTTGTATGAATAAATATACCATAATTGTAAGGAGTTACATGAAAACTTAGAGATAGATCAACATAAATCTTTTAGATTAGGGTCAAACCTAATAATGAAATTTACGAATTGATCAATGCAATCTTAGGGTTTTCACAAGAAATAGATCTTAGTTAATTGGCCAAAAATCAGTTAGTAATATTCTTAAGAAAGTTAGTAACATAAGATAGGAATCTTCACGAACAAATGATTAGTAATTGAATTTCGTGATAAAAGGGTTGATACTAAAGAAATCTTAAGGTATTTGAAGTCCAAGTACCATTTTATTCTTCAATTATTTATGAGTTTAATATTTTTTTAAAATAATCTTTATTTTAATTAGTCAATTGTGATTATTTATTTTATTTTATTATTTTAATTTTAAATTTTATTAATTATTATCACCACAATTTGTTAGAGTAGGTAATAAAAAGATGGTAAGTACTATAATTTTAGTCTTCGTGGGATTGAATTATACTTGTCAATGTTAGCTACAGCCACACAATGCACTTACAATAAAACATATCATTCAATTTTTTGCACCATTGTTGAGGAATATAATATTAGGAAAACTTTTTTTTATTAATCTAATTACTTTATGTAGTTTTTGTTTCTTTTATTTTTTATTTGTTTGTCTTTATAGCTCTCCTTTTTATCTTATGTTTAAGGCTTATTTTTTGAATTTGGGTATTCAAATCATAGCCATTAAACTTAACGGAAGGGTGAAGAGGACGATATTCTCACGGGATTATGGTATGCCATCATTGTTGGCATGCTTGGAAGCTTGGAACAACAGGCACAATGACATTATTTAGAAGATCAATCGATATCCATGACATGTTGTGACATTTGTGGGGATAACAACTACAATCATGAATGTCAGGCACTAGATTATATGTGGCAGCATCCAAATTGTATGGAGAACTAGCCTTAAGACACCCCATATGAGAATACGCATAATCCAAAGTGAGGTAATTCTTCCAATTATGTATAGAATGATTGTGCTTCATTTGGATTTTTACTATAACAGCAACAATAGAAATATCCATTTTTTAAGGATGCGCTCATGAAATTTATTACATCAACTGAGGCTGCCCCTCCTTAAAACCAAAGAGCCAGGTGTTTTATTCAGATACATCGAGCCAAATTTGGTAAAAACATGTGAATGTGATATCATTATGGAATGGAGAGGAGCAAGGTTGAAGCAAAGGAGGAAGCTTTTGTTCGAGAAAAGAAAGTAGAAGAGACAGATAAAGGAAGAAGACATAGAGGAAGTTGTTGTTCAAGAAGATAAGGAATAAGTGAAGGAAGATAAAGAGGAGGAGCTAAATAAGGAGGCTATTAAAGAATTATCAAAAGTCATATTAAGTATAATGGGCTCCTACTCCCCACGTAATAAACTGTCAAAGTCAATCAAAGATCTAAGGGATTTTTATTATTCCTTATTATATTGACAGTTTATTATTAAAATGACATTAACGAAGTTAATTGGTTTTATTAATTTGATTCCTCGTGTCCTTATTATCTCACAGCATGTGGCCAATTTGTAGGCTAATGAATATTTATGTGGGAAAACGGATGAAACAAATTGTTGATTACAAATCCAAGTTAAATGACTTACTCAGAAGTCTAGTTACAGGACTCATAAAGAAGTGTGTGCTGAGAGGTAACCCAACAATTAGGTTTTTTTGTTTTGATTGAGTAATTTGTAGGATTTTCATTACTAGTTTATTTATTTTTATAACTTTAGTTTGATGGTGCTAATTTTGTACTTAAGATTTGATGGAGTTCTACAAGCTACAAAGGCATTATAACCCCTTGCCTAATAGTATAACATATTTCTCTGGCATTGGATGGAAGTTAACAACATTTGACAAAGGTTAAAATATTTTTCTATCAGGAGAGTACTAGTTATCCTCACTTTTTACTATTATCTTTCCCATGCTTCATTATTCTTGCGTGTTTTGTACGTTAAGGACAATGTACAACTTAAATATGGGGGGAAGGAGTTAGGAGTCGACCTTGTTAATTTTATTATAATTAACTTAATAATGAATAAATTCGAGAAATTTTTTTAAAGAGGATGTTGATCAAGATGATTCATTATGATTTTGGTTGTGATTATCATTTGATTTATTTAGGCAAACAGTTATGAATTTTGATGGGAAAGGCCTTTATAGAAGCCTTACCTGTCCTATAAAGTTGATTTCAATTTAGTTTATTAATTTTGAGAATTAATACTTGATTTGCATTATGATACTTTATGATATTTTGTACATATGTTGAGTTAAATGTGAATTATTTTTAAGCATTTGTATTACCCTACATATAAAAAAAGAAAAAAAAAAAGGAGTTTGTAAATAAGTTAGCATAAATAATTTCACTATACTAGCCTTTTACCATAAAAATGTTAAAGTTAAAGAGTAGTACTAGTAGGCATTTGAGATAATGATCTGGTTGAGTAATCAAAGAGTATTCATGACAAGGTGTTTACTCTCGCATAAAAAGGCTAGGTGACTTGTCAAAGCTTCTAAATGTTTTTATATTGTTTAAATTTAATGTTCTAATAAGGGATATGTCAGTGTCTAAAGGTTTTTATCATTTTTCTTATATATGTTAACTTAATGCACTAAGTGGAATAGTGTGAATTGAGTTGAAATTTAGAGATTTGTGGAATGAATTAGATTGATTTATAATTTGATGCAATTAACTAAATGCTTAACATTTTAATGAGCTTTGCAATTGAATGAATAATAAAGAATCTTGATGGATGTACTTTTTGTTTAACTCCTTTTCAGAGTTGTTTCCTATTAATTTGAAATTAATGAAATTGATTTGCTTAAGGATAAGAAAATTATTTTTATTGTTTTTTAATGTCTTATTTGCCTTCATGGGATAAAAAGGAGAAGAATTGGGGGAGGGGTATTGTGAATTAAGACAAAAAAAATGAAAGAATTAGAGTTATTTTGGAGGAACCTATGGTTATGAAGGATATATTCGTGCAAGCCTACATGTCAGTTTGGGTGACTATGTAGCTCTTTGGGACCATGTTTATTTACAATTTTCGAAGAATTTAAGTAAGATTGAGAGGTGAGTGTTTCCACTTTAGAGACCATAATTTGAGCTATAAAAGGGAAAAATGAAGAGAAAACAAGGGGGTTCGTAAGAGGTTCGTAGGAGGCACAAGTTAGGCTTAGACAAACACAAAATGATGGCCGAGAATGATATAGAGAATGGAGAACAAGCATAGAAACATATTTAGATTGATTTCCATCAATCTAAAGTAGATTTTATGAAGATCAAAAGGTATTTCATCATGTCTCTTTTAGTTTTCAGGTTTTCATTCAGTTTTGATGTTATGTCTTCTGTGAATACGAACTAAAATTTTCCTAGAACTTGGATTATATGAACCATAAATTAGGATGGACCTTGTGATATGATTCTTTACTTAATGCAATTTTATTGTTGATTCATTGTTGTTTAATTATATGTTTTAATTCCTGAATTAATATGTTTGGAATATTATTTCAATATATGATTTCATATAATTGAGATTGAGAAATTATTTTGTATGAATAGATATACCATAATTAGAAGACAAAAAATGAAAGAATTATAGTTATTTGGAGGAACATATGGTTATGAAGGATATATTCGTGCAAGTCTACATGTCAGTTTAGGTAACAATGTAGCTCTTTGGGACCATGTTTATTTACAATTTTCGAAGAATTTAAGTAAGATTGAGAGGTGAGTATTTCCAATTTAGAGACCATAATTTGAGCTATAAAAGGGCAAAATGAAGAGAAAACAAGGGGGTTCGTAAGAGGTTCATAGGAGGATCAAGTTAGGCTTAGGAAAAACACAAAATGATGGCCGAGAATGATATAGAGAATGGAGAACAAGTATAGAAACATATTTAGATTGATTTCCATCAATTTAAAGTAGATTTTATAAAGATCAAAAGGGATTTCATCATGTCTCTTTTAATTTTTAGGTTTTCATTTAGTTTTGATGTTATGTCTTCTGTGATTACGAACTAAAATTTTCCTAGAACTTGGATTATATGAACCATAAATTGGGATGGACCTTGTGATATGATTCTTTACTTAATGCAATTTTATTGTTGATTCATTGCTATTTAATTATATGTTTTAATTCTTGAATTAATATGTTCCATATTTTTTAAGAGGGACTTATAAAGTACAAAATATGTATAAACTATCAAGATATTAGAAGTTTTGAAACACACTAATCAATATTTATCATATTATGAATTCTAAATTTTTTTTCTTAATTCTAAATTTTACAGTCCATCAAATTTTAAAAGTTGGTGTGTCCCCGTGTCCGTATCCGTGTCGTATCGCGTGTCCGTGTCCGTTTCCGTGCTTCTTACAACATATAGAAGAAAACTAATGCAAGGATATTTATGAACGAGCAAGTTGATATCAAGTCAAAAGTTAGATTAATGGCTTATAGAAATAGCATTAGCTAAAGGAATAACCAGCTCACTATTCGATATAGCCTACAGATGAAACCTGCTGTGTAATCTAAAAACAGCTTTCTCAGGTCTTTCTAAGTGAAATTTGCAATATATATATAACCAACTTTAACCTTTGTCTTTGCTAGTTATTGGAGCATACATTGCTAGTTTACTATACTACTAAGCAGTGTTCGTAAACACCTTGTGGTTTACCTTATCATAAAAAACAAAAAAGAAGAAAACGTTACTTACGGAGCAGTCTGTTTGGGGAGTTCGATATATGGCATGCTTCTTCCGGTATAGGCCCAAAGAAAGGATGAGTGATGGATCCATCCAGGCTTTTAGTAATGGACTCCAAAGGATGAATGATGAAGTGGAAATGACACAGTAATGTTTAATCAAGCTATGCAAATGTACAAAAGAGTACGGACATAAAATAGAGATGCAGATTAGTTGGATCAATAGCTAGCTAACTTACTCGAATTCTTTGGACTTCCTTGACGGCGTCGTATTGGGAGTGATAAAGGTAATGAATTTTGGAGAAATCACGCATAAGGGGATTAAGAGAACGTAGTTAATCAAACTTACTTGTCCACATCAGGCTTTACTTAACCTACCATTATTGTCATAGAGTATTGTCATATTAAGACCCTAAACCGCCCACGCGGCCGACCTTAGTTAGCAAAGTTAAGGTTTTATTTATTTTTTAATGTAACCTTAGCTCGTAAAGTTAACCTATGAAGTCACGATATAGAAAAGCTTAGAAAATACGTTACATTAGAATATAAAAAGAATTAAGACCTTTTTATCTCTATCAAATACGTGTTCCACTACCCTTTTTTTTTTGACCTATGAATCAATACAACGTGTCGCATTGTAGGAGGATTCCAAGGAAGAAAAAGACCGCAACCTGCACTTTGAGAAAGGAACTGGTTGGGCCCCACAGTGGACGCGTGAAAGAGTTTAACTGGAGTAGCGAGAGGGGGGAAAAAATAATAATAATAAACCTTTTTACTTACTTGTTAATTGATGACGTGGCGCGCATTCAGGTCTTGGTGGAATGATGCGTTGTAATCATACTACGGGCGGAAAATGACAGAATAGGTAAGGACTCCTTCCCAACAAATTAGTGTTCTGGATCGGTCATCAAATCGGAGGTTTTATTGATCACTGAATCGGTCCGGTCATCAAATTAGGGGTTTTATTGATCACTGATTCGACCGGTTCAACCACCGGTCGAACCGGTATGACGTCGTAATTATGCAATAATTATATTTAATTATATATAATATTAAAAATATTAAAAAATACCAAAAAATAAAAAATTGTTGAACTGGACCAGTCTGACCAGTCAATTGATCGGTTTTCACCGATTCGAACTGGTCCAATTCAAGATCAATTTTTTAGGGTTAACAGGACCGAATAGCCGACCGATCACCGATCAAACCGGTCAGACCGGTCGGTCCGATCCGGGTTTAATAACATGGCACTAAACTGATAATCTATTTTCCGAATAATATTTAAATCCTAATTATAACTGGCCAATTCAAACGCTGTGTTTTAAATCATGAATTCAAATTGAATTTTCCTATTTATAATTCAAATTTTGAATGGACTTAATTTAAAGAATTAGTTGGAGGTCAATTTATGATCATGAACAAAATTAAAAGTTATAATTTGTCGTATTCATATATGTCAATTATCCAACATCATTGTATTAGGTTAAGTTAACTTTGCGATAGGGTGGATATGGATGTCCACCGACTACATAGGCTACATGGTTTGCTCTTAAGGCGAGTTAATAAACCCGATTGCGGACATTCCTTAGAAGCCCCGTACTTAAACATACATTATACTAGAACCCTAATAACTACAAATTAGTTAACGTTGTTGTGTCATTAGTTTGCTCCAGATTCTGGTTGATTGCCTATGTGTAGTTTCCAAGTTGAGATTTGGATGCTAAAGTTTGTAGTTATTACGGTTTCACTTTACATAGCATATATGTAGCACATTGGGATCCACGTGTCTAACAAAAAATAATAAATGTGTTATATCATACTAACATAATACGCACCGATTGAAGATATAAATTTATTAAATTTTCATTTATTCAAGATTTATATTGAATGTTTTACTTAGTATACATTTTGAACATTATGAAATATTATGGTCTATTATATGTTTTAATAAAAACATTAAATTTAAATTTAAACTTTTTATCAAATACAATTTTGGACATTTAAGTCCTAAAGTCTTTGTTAAATTCTAATCTACAAATAATTATTCACAATCAGATATATTTAGTTTCTAAAAGTGACTAATTAAAGTTTTTATACATATGTTTGCTTTTTCTTTTTGATTCATTAGGGTTATTTGGATATCCTCATTATTGTTGAAATAAATGGGGTAAACGTAAAAAAGAAAAAAAGGAAATTAATAAAGGGAATTTGATAATTTAAAAGTTTGATATTTTATAGCATTTCAATTAGGAGGTAAAAGATTTTGGGAAATTAAATAATAAAAGAGAAAAACCTATAAATTTATGGGTCATCAGACTGATAGATATATCAAAGCTCACAGATGACTAAGTGCATTTTGGTATTTTTCTGATTTATAAGAAAACCCTAAAAGTTGTCTATGATATATATATTTTTAATACTTTATTCATTCTGAAAGAATTGATAGTTATAACTATCCCGAAGGAAGGAATGTTCTTATAAAACATAGGCTCAATATAGTTACCAAGTAACTAACAAATTGGAATTTAAACGAGTGACTAAATAATTAACAACCTAGAAGTCAAACATTTGATGTTAGGAGGATGCTACTTTATTTATCCATTAGGAACTTTTATGCTTTGTCTAAATAGCTAGATCATTGACCATTTCAGGGCTAAGGTAGGGTTGTAGTTGGTATTATTCTGGTTCATTTTTATCTACTCTCTTATCCAGTGATGCAAATCATTCATCACTTAGTAATCTATTCTTTACCTTCCTTGAAACAATCTAGTGTTTCTTTCATTCCAAATGGAGTCCATAGAGCTACCACATGTAATGATGCGTAAGGCTTTATGTTCTTTAGATAAGCTTCAGTCCTTTTCTACTTTATTAAGTATGTTAGCATAGTTTAGACTTGGTATAAATACGTAATAGAGCTCGTCTCATGTTCCAAACTTTTATAAATAATTCACAAGTGAAGAAAATATGATGGAGTGATTCCTATTCCTTCTTTCAAAGGCAGTAAAGTTGAAAGGTATTGAGAAACTTGAGATTATCCAAGGTCCTCAAACATTGCTTCTAAATAAGCCATAAGAGAAAGGAGATTGTTAACAATAGTTTCTTGCTCAAATAATCTCAAAACATCCCATCCTCTAACAAACAAAGAAGAATCGTTGGCCCAGTTGTTCCTATATATGAGTGTTTTGACTTTAGTAGATTCAGGGAACATGTTTCTGAGTATTAGGAATAAGTTGGTCTTGTTAAGTGGCCTTGTTTTGCTCTATTTATCCAACTATAATGAAGCATTCTCACCATTTGTTATTCTATAGTTGATGCTCATCTCTATTGACTCCCTGAGTTTGAGCAGTTGATTCATGAACTAGGAATATGAGTCTTTGTTACTAATTTCTCAAAAGCTTCTCCCTTTGAGGAAGTAGATATGGACATATTGAATCTAAAGCCCTTTATTTTCAGACAAGAGTCTCCAAATTCTATTATAAGATTATTACTAATCCTTCAGTCCTCTTAAGCTTGTATAGTTCAGATTACTTAAGTAAAGTACTTTTTGTCAACTCTCCATACAAAAGGAAGTCTTTTAGTATCCTTGATCATTTCTTTACGGAGGAAAACATGTGAAGGTTAAGAGGAGATATCTTAATACTTTAGCGAGAAGATGCGAAAAGATTGTACTTAAAAACTGTAAGAAAAATATACTTCATGGTTGACTTGGCACAAAGCTGAAAAATAACCGAATTATGACTTGGCACAAATCTGAAAATTAACTTGCTCTTTCACTCAATAATTCAAAAAACGCAGGCTAGATAAATCTGTGAAAAAGTCAAAAAGAGCTCCCCTCACCGGCCATGGCCGGCCTCACATCGATGTCTTGGTGGGTACTAGTTACTTTTAATTATTAGTTTAGTCATGCAAAAGTTACCCTTATTTATAATAAAATATAATTATAACCCCTGAAGAAAACTTTATTTACGAAAATATTTATATATATAAATAATAATAACAAATGTAATCGAATCATATTTCTTAATTAAAATATAATCAATAAAATATTACCGTATTGTTAACTTTTCTTATCAACACAACAATCCACAGGTTCCAAGTTAATGTAGTATGCGAAATGGCGACGAACGTAAGTCGTAAGCTGGTGAAAAACAGAAAGAAAATAAAATTTCTAGGCCACATGAACTTGTGGCTAAGAATCAAACTGAGATGTTGACGTGGCATCCACTTCTCATTTAAACGGATCAAATACTAAGAAACCAAACTACTCTTGCTGCCAACAAAGACGACCATCCAACCCAACCTTTCTCTCCCGCGGTTTCCTTTTCCTTTTTGTAAAAGAGAAAACACGACACTTGGAACTGTCAAATGCAGGAAACTACTAGTAAAGACCTCGGCATCAAGCTCTTCGGCAAGGAAATTCCCCTCCCACCCGAAGATGACTCTCCGACAATCTCCGGCGACGACGAGTTGCCATACTCCAGCCCAGAAGTAGACGAAGAAGAAGATTATCAAAAGGTATAGATAGAGTGAATTAAGGGGAAATTTGAAGATGAGATGTCTAAAATGTTTGATGGGTTTTATTTGCTTATCACGGAAAGCTTCTACTGGCTGCTTGCTTTCCCTTTTTGTAAATTTGCTAGTTTTGGTTCATTTGGGATTATAACCTTTCCAAGCTGATTTACACTCTTAAGAGATTTTATCTCATCTTCTTTTTTTTCCTTTCGCCCTTTTCAAGTTCATTGTTTTTTGGTAATTGTGAAGAAGATGGATCTTTGTTGCGAGCAGATTACTTATAACTTCCTCTACTTAGTAGGTCAAAGATTTTTATCTAAACGTTAATTTTCTTTCGATCAATCAAAGAACGCCGTTTTCTTGATGAGGAATTTGTTCAACTATTACTTGTAAATTTGACTTTCAGAACTTCTCTTGGTTTATATTTGGATTCATCTCAGAAATGTAAAATCTCTGTTTGCCTCTACGTCGTGGATCTTGATTTAGAGCATGTGAGCTAGATTAGTACTGGATATTTGAAATAGCGGTTCCTTTGCGCTTAGTTTTGAGATTGGTCTAGATGTTTCTTAACTTGAAGTTACTCTTTAGTCATGCTCAAGCTTAACTTTTAAAGTGCAGTTTCTATTCGGAACTTCTACATTTCTCTTCCTAAATTTTCAATCATAAATTATGGGCTTTAATAAACTCCCCTGCCAATGAAGAGCTTTCATGGCCCTATGCCAGTGATGACAGGAAAAGTAAACCAGAATTCCCGACTCTCTAGAAGCTTCTTCACCGCCCAAGAATTTGAAAGATCCCCAAAAAAAATCAATTTTTTTCTCATTTTTTTTAAAAAGTTTAAAACTACTTGTTATCGTTAATTCTTGTATACATGTCTGTTTCATTGTAGCTTAGTTGCCAACTGATTGGATTTTCTGGAACTTTCCATGGTTGGCAAGAATCCTTGATGTTGTTAACCAGACCCCTGCATCTTATAAAGCAAGTCACGAAAGAGGATTAAGAGAGCAAGAGAATTAGTTATGGGAAGAAACAGTGATAGATTACAATCTCACTTTTTATAGTTTGTCCATTTCTTGGCTTGTGCTTCTCAGTTCTTGTCCAGAGACTGATAAAACTCACGTATTTATAGAAGTTTTGTGTGACTTATTAGTGTTACTAATAAAGATGCAATGTTAAAATTCAGGATTGTCCAACAGGGAAAACTACTGAGATCCTGCAATCAGATGATGATGCTTCGCTTTCAAATAGAGAGGACTCTGCAGATCCAGAATCCTTGCCTGAGAGTAATGTGAACCCAAAAACACCCTCTATTGATGAAAAATCTGCAAAATCAAAAAGTTCCAAGACAGAGAAAGAACATAATGATGGTACAAGCTCACTAGAGAAAACCATAAAAAAGCCAGATAAAATACTTCCTTGCCCACGCTGCAATAGCATGGATACGAAATTCTGTTATTACAACAATTACAATATCAACCAACCTCGACATTTCTGCAAAGCCTGTCAAAGATACTGGACTGCTGGTGGTACGATGAGGAATGTTCCTGTGGGAGCAGGACGCCGCAAAAACAAGAACTCGGCCTCTCATTATCGACATATAACAATCTCTGAGGCACTCCAAGCAGCTCGTTTTGAAGCTTCAAATGGAACAAACCACCCTGCATTGAAAACCAACGGTAGAGTTCTAAACTTCAGCTCGGATGTGCCAATTTGTGATTCCATGGCTTCAGTGCTACATCTTGCAGATCAAAAAGCTTTGAATGGCTCACGAAATGGTTTCCGTGGTTTAGAAGAGCAAAAGATTTCAGTTTCTTGCAAGGGTGGAGGAAATGGTGATGATTGCTCTAGTGGATCTTCTTTGACGGTAGCTAATTCAATGGAGGGAGGGAGGACTTGTCCCCAAGAACCTCTTGTGCAAAACGTTAATGGCTTCACTCCTCCAATTCCATGTCTTCCTGGTGTTCCTTGGCCTTATCCATGGAATTCTACATTACACCCGCCTGCTTTTTGCCCTCCAGGGGTCCCAATGTCATTCTATCCTTCAGCTTATTGGAATTGTGTTATTCCAGGCACTTGGAACATCCCTTTAGTGTCTCCTCAGTCATCTTCCTCATCAAACCAAAATGTTTCATGCACTAGTCCTCTTTGTCCTACACTGGGCAAGCGTCCAAGGGATGGAGACGCACCTAAACCAGAAAGTTTGGAAAAGGAAGAGCCGTCAAAGCATAGAAATGGTACTGTCTTAGTTCCCAAAATTCTAAGGATTGATGATCCAAGTGAAGCTGCAAAGAGCTCTATATGGGCAACGCTTGGAATCAAGAATGAATCGCTCAGTGGAGGAGGCCTTTTTAAGGCTTTCCAGCCAAAGAATGTGGAGAAGAAACATGTAACTGAAACCTCTTCAGTATTGTGTGCCAACCCTGCTGCCTTGTCCCGGTCCATGAAATTCCATGAGAGCTCTTGAAGTGCTAGCAATCATCTAGGCCACAAGGGGAGGGTTGAGTCCAACTTACCAAGGTGAGAGCGGCTCAGTTACCATGATCCTGTATGGATAACTCTTATTTACCATCCTCATTGATAAAAAATACGGGAGCTAATGGCTGAAAAAGAGGATCAAAGGGGCATAAGAATTGGTTCTCCATGGTCCGGGGAAAGGGTTATTGTGAACTAATTTCTTGTTATAACAGTACCAAAAGGATGCTTCTTGTTTTACTTAGTTTGCTAAGGTTTGTGATTCTGTAAATATAACCTTTATGTGATATACAGGGTTAGTTTGGAGAAGGATCTTGTGGACTCAAGTTCTCAAAAAGTATAGCTGGAAAATGGCATCTTTTTCTTCCATTTTCTTTCCTAATATGTACAATAATCAATAAGAATCTTTGAGAGACTATTGATAGTTCTATGCCATGCTTGCAGCTGCACTCTCCTAACTCTGCAAAAGATAGAAGGGGAGATAAAACTGGGATTTTATATTGTTAAATCAAGTAGGAAATTTGTATTACTAGGAGGTGCTAAAAGGAAGCGAAAGCGACAACCATGCACTAAATGATTTAGCAAAGGGGTTCATGGTGCTGGTAAAGCGGATAAAATGATTAAATTGCTCCATATTAAAGATAATTAAATAATTTATTAATTATATTAAAGAGAATTTCATATTAAAGAGAATTGAGTAAGTTTAATATATAAAATATCAGTATATATGTGATAATTAAAAAGGACAAATAACCTATCTTTATCGAACTAGATGCTTTTGCCTATATATTCTTTTATTTGTTAATATTCAATAGTAACCTATTACTTTTTAGATCAGTGAAAAGTTATGATATTCCAGGAAAAAGGCATAGCAATAGAACCTGTTTACAAAATCCTATCATAGCAATACATTTAACTCATATCCACAAATCTTATTCTATAAAAGTAGGTTTAGACCATACAGCTGCAGTGTGGGAACAGTCGGAGAACAATGAACAGATGATCTCGTGATTCCCAACTGCCAGGGAAAAGGGTAAGCGCGTTAGATCCACAGACATACCACGCCTGCGTTTGATAAGTCAATCTTCAGGAAATAACCTGTTGAGAAGTGCAATTCAAGCAATAGGACTGTCTTGCGGTGGATAGATTCAATAAGCATCCCAGATGGATGTCCATTCCATTATCCCACAGAATATGTGTGTCCTTTAAATGGGTGCTTTTTAATTTTTATGAAAAGTTGTTTAAACTTTAAAAAAAAAAGCTGTCAAGCATAGACAGATTCCTGATTATTAGTATGCCGTTCTGTCGTTCATTTATAGCTCCTCCCTATGTAGTTAGATGACAATGCGCTTTTTGTGCTGATAAAAAAATAAATATCGGAACAGATATTGGTGAGATGTGTGAAGCTAAATAAGGTTTCTACATAGGCACGTCAAAATCAATCAGAAAAGCTAGGGTTGTCCAAGGAGCAAGTAGATATTTGTTGGCCCAACCAAGTAAACAAAGGCCACATCTTATGCATCGCATAAAGTTAAGACCTTTTTCCAATCTCTCTTTCTTTGATTTTTTGCTCTTTCCCTTTTTTGGGGGTAACGCTATTGCCCATTTCTTGTCATTCATATGCCTAAAGGGAACTGATAAACATTAATGAGAGTCGGTTCAAGTAACCACGAATGAATTCAAAAGCTTCATGAATTCGTTGGTCATCAACTGTCTATAAGATGTTGAGAAATTGTTGGGGATCGAATCTTGCTGCAAACATAGATATTCTTTTTTATATATTATAGATTTTTACAGACTCTCTCAATATATGTACTTAAAAGAATTTCAACATAATAAATTTGAAAATACTTCTGATATTTTTCAATTAAGTATCAATTTTTACTTTCAATTTAGAGCTAAATCAATATATTATTTGTATTAATTGTGATTAATAAATAGATATTCACTTGATATAATTAATCTCTGACCAGGAACATTTTACTCTTAATCCCACTTTTAATGGCCTCTTCAAATCTTGACAGAAGAACTTATGATGTCTAACAAAGGATTGAAAACATAATAGAATAAGCACTTCTGTGATCCATTAGACTTGGAAATACGGTCTGGATGAAATTTTGGAGCATGAACATGAAATCCCATTTGATTACTAATTGCATTTTCGATTATAATATGTGGATTAGTATAAGGATATGACGCTAATCCAGTTGACTCCGTTGAGAAAAAAGAGGAGCTCGTCATTGGAACTCAGAGTCAACCTCCCACTGTAAACTTATCCCTCAATCGTAGTGCGCTTAACTTATAAGTATCAAGTTGGACATAAACCAAACCATGTCGTTCTTGGCCTTCCATTGGGCTGAAAACCCTTTTTGTCTTAATGGTCAAGTGGTAGTTTTATAACACAAAAAGGTGAACATGAAAGTCGAGTAAGAAGCATAAATATCCATGCCAGTCAGCTAAGGAAATAATTAAGCTTTGCAATGACTTGGGTGGGCCACGTGTATGGCACTAAAATGTAGCTTCCAATGAGAAGTGACCAAAAACAGTTGAGTTACTTGACGTGTCTTTTTGTAACATTAGAGTGCAAGTGCTTCCCAAAAACAGGAAAAAGTATGCTGTTGAAAGGAAAAGCAACAGAAAGAATAAACAGTGGAGTTGAAGCTTCCCTTTCCAACAAAAACCAGAGGGAAAAGAAGATGAAAAGGTTTGTTTCTTCTCCTTGAAGATAAAGATCAATAAATCTGTTTCCTTTTCAACCCAGTAGTGACCGCTGAAACTTCTGACTTGTATTATCATAGTCCTAGTATCACTAGCAGAATATTTAAATGTCCTTGCTTCCATAATTGCACACAAGTAAAGATACAATTAGGTAAGCATACCGCAAGGAGAACAGAACAGGGCTTTCCATGAACTAAATGCTGTGTATGAAATTAAGCCAATGCTGACGCTATCCTCATGCCTTGTCCTGTCTCCTTCCGCAGGTCCTACGGCAGCTGGTGCTACTCAGGTTAAGACATCTGTGCAAGATCAGCGTACTTGGCTGGGTGTGAAACTAAACAGCGAAGTTTGGGAGTGAGGTTAAGAATAGCGTGAAGGTATTGATCAAACTGTTTCAGCAAGATTATGTAACTCGATTACCAAAGTCTCAGGGGACGTGGTGATGGTAGTTTAAGAAGAGTTTCTTATGCCTCTCTTGTCAATGCATCTAAAAATCTGGTAGATTAAGACGTGCACAACAAGAAAAACAGTGTTTAGGGAAGTAAGAAAAACAAATCGGTCAAAGACACAAATTATTAAACAGTATTAAAGGATGTAAGAAGCACAATCGGTCAAAGATAAAAAATATCTTCACTCTCTTTC
>JANZLX010000006.1:27975529-27988265 GCA_025531955.1 Erythroxylum orinocense | reverse complement strand
AGCTAATAGAATCAGCTATCAACTAACAGCTAATAAAATCAGCTATCAGCTAATGCAATCAGCTGATTGCCAAACAGAACCATAATCTTGTTATTTGGCTGTCTTTTTTATTTTGATTTTCCTGTGCTGAGCCTGTTGCTAACTTGTCAGATTCTTGAGCTGGTTGTTTTTCTTGGGGTCTGGTTCCTTGTAAACGTCCCTGTCTGTATCAAATTTTCTCTTCTCATAATAAATAACAGCATTTATTACTTGCTACCGTTTTTTTTTTTTTTTGGGTTAAATCATTCGATATTTGATGTTATATAGGCAATCGATTAATCCAGATTCGAGCTAAATTGAACCATAAAGGTGCCAAAGCTCTTCCTTACAAATGCAGCTCTATTCTCAAGACTCGTAACTGAGATCTTGGTTAACGGAGGAGGAGCCCAGCCTATACAATACAGCACTCGCAGGTTGCTACCATATTCTTTTTCTGTTCATAGTATTTGCTTTTTGCTGTGTAAACACTAGCCTTGAGCAACTTGGGAGTCATCCCGGTAGACCGAGTCAGTTCAAAGCTCGAATTCTTGCATTTGACCAATGCCAATAACAAGTTCCACCTTCTACAAGTTTGACGTTAGTTGGCGCGGGTACATTTTGTACCTAATCTATTATAATTAAATCTAACTCACTATTAATCAACTTGTAATTGACAAATTACTACATTTGTTTTAAAAGTTTTTAATATATATATCTAGAAATTAATAATTATATATATTCTTTTTTAATTAAAAAATTACATTCCCTTGTATTAGAAGAGACCTCATATTCATTCTTAGGACCTTGGCTATTTCTTATATTATTTAAAATTTTACATGAACAGTAAAATGTATATATTTGCAGCGACAGATGCACATTGGGGCAAGCGGCCTCTAAAAAATTTCATATAAAAATATTATTATTTTAAGTTTTGATCTTATAAAAAAATAAAATTTTGTTCCTATTAATTTAATTCAGTAATATAAGAGTACTTTAAATATTTTGCCTCATTCAAAAAAATTCAGTAATATAAAAATACTTTAAATATTTTGCTCCCATTTAAAAAAATTTATGAATCCGTCCCTTATGTACCTTAATCTATAGATTTGTAAAGATGTTAAGTATTATAAAAGATTAAAAAAATAAAAAAGAGATCCAAATATTGCTAAAATTTGGAAAGATACAAAAAAAGTTGTTGAATATGGCAATTAATTCTATTTTCACACTGTTAAACTTTATCATTAATGTATATACTATAATATATATATTTTTAATGTTATGAAATAAAATTTAAGATATAATTAATAAATTTGCTAAAGGTCATATTTGAAATAATTTATCCTCTCCTTTTTTCTTTCACCTTTAATACTCTTCTTTTAGAAAAAAATTTAAGAAGAGATTAAAAAGAGAAGGAGATTATTTATTTATTATTTATTCTTCTTTTGCTTCCTTTCTTTATTAGAGTTATTTATAAATAATCTTTCTTTTAATTAAAAATAAGACTACGTACTAAAATTTCTGCTGGATGTTATCGGTGTTGTTGCTACTGCAACTAAAAAGGATAATAGGATACTAAACTAACTCTAAGAAAAAGTAAAGTATATATAAAAAAGAAATATCACCTTACTTAAAAGGACTATTCCATTCCTTCCTTGCTTTCGTCCCCTCACAATTTTTAAACACTCTTCCTCCTCAAAGGAGCCAAGTGTTTAGGAAGTAGGACAATTCTGATAATAGGATAGTGTTTGAACAATGAGCCTCAAAGCACGATTCAGTGGTGACCCCGTGACTATTAAAAGTTACCTTGGAATTACCAAGTACTGTCTCTGCCAAGTTGGTTAACACCAAAGCTTTCTTACATGCACTTTACAGCTTTAATCACATCGTCTTAAGCATTTAATCAAAGGTGCCAAACTGTCCTCATATGCACTAGACATCACAGTAATCAACATATTAATTTGCCCACAACTATCAAAATTAGATCAAATTGTTATTAAATTGTAAAACCCGTGTGAACGCTATTTTTTAATGAGACCAAACTAATAATATGTTAGGAAGTTAGCGCGGACTAGCCTTGGCGCATTTTAGAAGGTGCCCACAGAATGAAATTGTCGTTGAGAAACTACAAGACCAGCCGTTAGTTAAGATTACTTGCACGCGCCAAAGAGAGCGCCTTTACTTCAAGAATTGGATCTTCTGTACCTTCTTCTATATATATTTGCATTATTCTACACTAACCAACTAGACCTTTCTCCGTTAATCTCATACCTTGCCTAGGAATTCTTGCGAAAATCCGAATGGCTAAGAAAGCTGGAATTTTTGATTTGGAGACACACTTTGCCTTCTATGGAGCATACCACAGCAATCCAGTCAACATTTTGATACATACTTTGTTTATCTGGCCAATATTCTTCACTTCTCTCATGCTCTTCTACTTTACACCTTCCGCATTTGATCTACCTAAATTTGAGGTTCTCAATCACGGGTTGGCGTTGAACTTTGGCTTCTTTTTCACTCTAACGTACGCTGTGTTTTATATGTTGCTGGACAAGAAAGCTGGGGTTTTGGCTGCCTTGCTTTGCTTTGCTTGTTGGATTGGTGCTAGTTGGCTTTCTGGGAGGCTTGGATTTTCTCTGACTTGGAAGGTAAGTTTTGGTTTCCGTTTATTAAGGATTCTCTGATCTGGGAAAAAGAGAAACTGAAAACGAAGTGATTTTTCGTGTTTCATAATCTTTTCTTGTCTTGTTATTTGGATCGTTTTAGCTATGGTGTAGTGTTCATTTCCAAGCATTAAACTCTTCTCAGGTTTCTTGGTTTCTGTTCCTGTATCTTGTCCTATGTCCGTGTTTTTTTATTCCATGAATGTACGGGGATTAAACTCCTGATCTAATTATTTGCGTGTCCCATAGGTTCAGGGATTTTCGCAGGTAGCTTAATTCTGGATTATAGCAGAGAAAGGGGGGTTACTTTGGTGGTCCCTCTATAATTTAATGTTTTGTGGAAGGGGACTGGGTCGCCTTCTTTGACTATAATTTTTAACATAGTTTACGCGGTTTGGTTATTGACCATTTTATGGTATAGTCGTGAAGTCTATCATCGGTCCCTAAACTTTGAGATGTCCTGAACGGCCTCATATATTTCATATTGCACTCCTGCATATGAGGAGTTCGTTAACCAGGACAATTTCTGTTGGGATCTTCTAAATAAATATTTTAGTTATGGGTTACTGCAAATTTTAGGGGTCATGATGTCCTGCGTTAAATATCCAGAAGTCACTTACTTTTTGTTTTGTAGGCGATGATGGATTGGAGTTATCCACAAGTGGGGTGGATTTAGTAATTGAAAGAAAATTTTGGGACCGCTAACTCGTTGGAATCCCCTCTCTTTATCAGGATGTAAAACAATATCTTTTTTTTTATTTGTAATGTAGATTGGTGGACTATAACCATATTGTGCTTAGAACACTATGCATTCTTCTCTGTTGTGTTTCATGTATGCTTTGTTACTAACAAGCCATAGGACTAGGTTGTAGAGGGGGCCGAAGGCAAACTTCCCCTCCAGGCTAAATCGTGGGGAGGTAATACCTGGTGAGAAAGGATTAATGGTATATTGGCCCAATGTATCCCCCAGATTACAGAACTAAATACTTATGGCCCATATATCCGCATATAACTCTTTTACAACTTAAAACAGATGACTAGTACACCCTTTTGTGTAAAATGACATGAGTAAAAACAGATCTATCATGGTTTTGTCAGGCTAGACTTATCCTCTAAGCTGTTTCCACTTGCACTTTTTTCTTTACTTTAACCACAGCTAATTTTCTGATTTCCTCAAGTAGTCAAGTTTCATTCTTTTTCCTTTATACTTATATTCTATCAAGGATTGTGCTCCAAAGAGCTACACAGGCTGCAGGGATGATTCTGAGGAGAGGATGCTGGTGTTATAGTAGTTACTTAGGGAGATTGTAAAATCAATACCATCTTCTGCTTGACACACGTTAAATGCTGATTAGTGCATAGTTATGGAGAGATTTGTTGCTAGTATTTGCAATAAAAAAGGAAGGTATGCTGTGGATTTTGAGTGGGAGTTGATATGTAAGTGTATCTTGTTAGTGCTGTTGGAGATTGTCACGCTGTAAAGAATTTTTATAACTAGTGTTCTTGAATTTTGTCAGCAAAATACTGTATATATTCTGGTCGTATATGTGATCTGATTGGCTTTAGCAACCACGTAAACCAGGTTGTGCTCGCAGCACAGTTATTTTGTTGGACCGGACAGTTTCTAGGCCACGGGGTATTCGAGGTTAGTGCTAAGAAGTTCATTCTTATGCAAATAACGCCGTTTTTGTTTTCCAATGTATGTCCTCTACTGATAGCATCTTTTGTAGGGACGGGCTCCAGCCCTGTTGGATAACCTTGCTCAGGCCCTGCTAACAGCTCCATTCTTTGTGTTGCTTGAGGTGATGCTATATTCTTAATTATATGTAACTGTTTTCTCTTCCAGTACTGGGTTGGATACTGAGCGTGCTTTGGACACAGGTTCTTCAAAAATCTTTTGGCTATGAGCCATATCCAGGATTTCATGAAAGTGTAAAAGCAAAGACACAAGCTGAAATCAAGGACTGGGAAGCCAAGAAACAGAAGAAATCATCTTAAGTTTAGGCAAGTCACCAATGAAAAGCTGTGAGAAAAATCTTCTTAGTTTAGGCGATTAGGCAAGTGATCAACTTTGGCATCGGTAGAACTCTTGTATGTCGGAAAAAATGGGATGTTATGCTGTTGTATGCTTCATTGTCAGACTGCAGTTTACGTCAAAGAATCTTTTAATAAAATTTCTTTGCTATGTGAAAGCTTGAGCTTGATTTTGTGCTAGAATGTGCCTAAATTATTATTTCTGTTCTGTTTTGGCTTATTATAAACAAGTACTTCGAAAGATTTATTATCAATGAGATTGATAATAGTCAAATTTCTAGGAAACCAGGTTCTATTAAGACTTAAGAGTATATATATTGGTTGGGTACATTTTTTCAGTCACTGGAACACAGAACTTGTACTAAAATAACATGCCAATAAAGCTATTGGCAGGCACGGGCTTCTGAAGTCCCCTATTTTGCATCGAGCTCCTTATCGATGTCACTTCATTCCACTGGCCCGCACTTGCATATGTGTTTGCAAGCAGAACACAATCACTGCTATGATTTGGTTCAAATTCCAGAATGTGGCTCCTCACCTGCTTCCCAAGTGAAACATCTCCATGTAAACTACAGGCAGCTAACAATGCCCTCCAAATAATCGCATTGCACTCCATTGGCATGCACCTCGCCACCCGATATGCTTCCTCCAATAGACCGGCTCTCCCCAGAAGATCCACCATGCACCCATAGTGCTTAACTGTTGGTTGGATGTGATACTCACTGATCATACTATCAAAATATCTCCTTCCTTCATCAACCATTCCTCCATGGCTACAAGCACATAAAACCCCTAGAAAGGTAGCATGATCTGGTGCCACAAGCTTATGCTCTATCATCTGAGAGAAAAGTAGCAATGCTCGCTTTGCCTGGCCATTAGTTGCTAGTCCTAAAATCATGGTGTTCCATGTCACTACATTCTTGTTCTCCATATGGTTGAATGTATCGTACGCTTCTCCAACGGCCCCAGACTTCGCATACATATCAATAAGTGAATTATTCAACTCTAAAATGCTCCTAAATCTAGTATGTCTAATCCAAGAATGAACCCATCTTCCAATGTCTAATGCCCCCATTGCAGAACATGCAGATAAGACCGAAACAAATGTTGCTTCATCAGGTTCCATACCCAAATTCAACATCCGCAAGAACATGTCGACTGCTTCTCTGTAGAAGCCACATAAGACATGACAATCAATGACACAATTCCACGCCACCAAGTCTGGGCTGGGTATTTCATCGAATAACTTGCGTGATGTTTCAACCTCCTCAAACGAGCCGTACATGTGTATCAGAGTGTTCCTGACGAAGACATGCGATTCAAACCCACGTTTCAAAGCATCGCAATGCATTTGCTTTCCCAATAAATTGGACCCCAACTGCCCACAAAGCTTGATCAAGAAAGAGAGAGTGAAACTATCCGCCATTAACCCATTTTCTTGCATTCTCCTGTAGTACTCCAATGCCTTTTGTGTCTCAAAATCCCTGCTAAAACCCCTAATCATTGTATTCCAAAGAAACACATCTGGGTTCCCGATTCGTTCCAAAGCCGAGACGGCGTATTTCATGTCACCATACTCAGAAACAGCGCAAAACTCGATCACCTTCCCCGTAAGGAAAATGTTATGTTCAAAGCCACCTTTAAGTATATGTGCATGTACTTGTTTCAAGTCTAACATTGTAGAGCAGCTCTTAATAAGATGCATAAGAGTTTCAAACTTGTCAGGGCAGTCACCGTTTGGGTTTACACTTGCGGATGATATATGGGAACGCAGAGGCAGTGAGAAAGAGAGTGAGTAACCCAGTTGGGAAAATGATAGTTTCGTTACGTGCTGAAGAAATACACGAGGCTGAAAGTTCGATTTTAGATGGGTAATGTAGCAAAAGGTCATGACAGTGACAACGAAAGCAATTTGATGAAGATGATAAAGAGTCATTGGTGTCAAGCGAAAGCCACATACTGATCGAGGTTTCCAGACATTTTCTAATAGATTCAAGTTAACACGAACAAGCAAATAACAAATATTGTGAACTTCTCGACTATAAAATATTCGGATAGCAAAAGTTCGAGGCAAATATTGAATAACTGAGGGAATAAATAACAGTATAAGACTTTATAAAGCATGGCTGTATTTTATATGTTAAAATTGATGATAATAATACTTTCAACATAAAAGAATTTTACTAATTTGGTTGACATTTTTTTTATTTGTTTGGACCCAATTCACTTAAGTAGGTTAGATGTGAAGGAAGAGAGGGCTTATTTCGTCCTTTAGCTTATAAGAAAATTCAGATAGCATAGGAACAAAAGTTGGCTTCTTAGATATGGTTAAAATGGCTTGGGTACAGAGTGGCACAGGTAAAAGGGTACAGGAGATTTGCTCCCACAAAAGTTACAAAACCTTAATTTTTGTTTTTGAGAGGAAGCTAACATTCATAGTGGAAAACTCTCAATTTTTTCTTTTCATCACTCGTTGAAATCTTGGCTTTTCCTTATTCACTTTCCGACGAGGATCTCACCAATTAAAATCTCTTAACCTTTTTTGATCTTTCTTGCGGAGCTTGACCTTCATCTCTTTCGTTGGCAGGTTCGACAGTAGAGCATGGAGTAGTGCGATGGAAGTGGATGCAGGGGGTGGCAATGGGTGGCCAACAACCGGTGAGGAAGTGAGAATGTTAAAAATGGGTAAAGAATAAAGATGAGAGAAAGAGGAAAATCATGTAAAGTTTATATTAGGAAAAAAAACGCAATATCAAATCTACGCGCACCTGAAACAATTTATAATTTTTTATAAAATCAACTTTAACATAATTAAATTAGAAATATAAAACAAGAAATTGACAAAGGTATACTAACCTGTTTCAATTTCTTGTTACAATTTCCTGTCTCTTTGAATCTATTAATTCACAAGTCGTTTAATCGTCCGGCCTCTAATGGTATCACCAAATCTATTTAGAGAAAACTTAAATCCAATTTGAGAGGAAAAAATATAAGAAATGCTAGCTACCATTTTTTCGAACTTTTCCTTTTATATGAAAAAACTTATTTTTTATGTTCTTGGATTTTATTAAAATTACAATTAAAGTCAAACTTTAATTATAATTATGAATTAATCCTTATAAGATGAAATATCACATATTGACCCTTAAAGTTTCTAAAAATTCTCAATTAAGTCCAACTTAATTCATATTTCACTTTCTCCTCTATATACCTTTTATATGTAACTCATTAGGTTCCTAATATATTAGTCATGACTATAATTATAATTATAATTATAATTCATAATTAGAATCAGATAAATTAAGATTCCTTTTAATTTATATTTAATTTCCTAATTTAACAATTTATGATCATAGATTATGATTGACGTCTAACAACATGTCATGATCACCCAAATATTATGAATATCAAAGTAGTTTGACTTAATCTATCTATGCATGGTTATAATTTATAAATTAATCCTTTCATCATCTAATGTTCCAATTGGAATTAGAGTTTAGAATTCGCATCTACTCTAAATAATCCAATCAAGTTCGTTCTTGCTAATTAGTAAATGATTTATAATTGATACTTGAAAACAACCTTTCTAAATTTCAATTTACTCTGGCCAGAGATTCCCAAAATCATTACTAACCACGATCAACAAAACATTCTCCCTAATTACTTTAGGACAACAAATTTTTTATTGATTTACTCAACTATCTCCACATAGTTCATACTATATCCAATAACTACCAAATTGAACTACTCCAAGAATAGAGCATAAGTAGCATCAAAATATAGTAATTCTTACATGAGATAATTTTGGTAATCTCAAGTCTAAGGATCAATTATATAACTACCATAATGAGATAATCCACAGGTACACAAGTAATGTTCTATTTGGGATTCTCATAATTGGGTCAGTTAAGTGAACTTATTCTATAATAAACACCCATATGTTTGTTTAAGTATCTCCACACTTTAATCTATGAGATCGATTATTTTCTTCATAAGAAAGAAACAAATATGTGCTAGTTTAGCCATTTCATCAATATCCCTTCTTGATGAAGCTATGACTAGGAATATTTTAGGAATAATACAAAATGCAATTCGAATCTCATAATTATAATCACATTATAATTTCTAGTTGCATAACAATTATTCCAGGGATTTTGTCTTCATGATTAATAATTAAATTATTAACAAATTCACAAAGATAAAGAATGTCTTTTATTGAAAAAAAAACAAATTTTATACAAATAATATACAACCAAAAATTGGTTATAAGGGCATAAACCAACAGTTTATCGTATGTTGTTTTGTTTTTTTTTTTGTAATTTAGTCCTTGAAATTTAGAAGTTTACAGTACCAGTTGTTATGAGAGGAAAATTTTGGTACTAGTTGGTATCGACAGTCGGTACTAAAGACAATGATTTCGTATCATTTTTTGTTCGGTACGGTACGAAACTCATATTTTTGGCGTAGATAAGGATCAATAAAGAAGTGCTCATCGAGCATAGAGAGTGAGCCTTGAAGTAACTGGTTCCTTCGTGACCATAAGGTCTTAGATTCAAGTCAAAGAAACAAATCCTTTGTAAAAAGTGAAGGCTGAGGACATTATGACCCTTGTCAAACCCTCGCAAAGTGGAGAACTTTGTACACTAGGTACGTTGACTTGACTTTAGAGATTCTCATTTGTTAATAATGCAACATCCCACTAGAGTATATACTCGAACATCCAAAGATATTCAAGTACATATCCTATGATAATGGTATGTTAGAGCAAAAACAAATCCAACTTACACATGGCATCAACTAACTTAATTAAAAGTCATCAAATTTTAAAACCATTCATTCAAGAAAGCTTACATTCCATTTTACAAACATTATACAAGTTCTAGACAAAAACTACAAAATACAAAAGTACAACTCTTCTGATGTCAACTGACAGACCTCTGAGCCATAACTAAGTTCAAAATGTTCCTCTAGTCCAGTTAAGGAACTATATCTCCTGTTTCGTACCTGAAAATTTACGTTGCAATTTTTATAAGTTTTGCGAACTCAATGAACGAACCATCATAAATGATTTCACCCAAGTCAAATACACAAATCACATACGTCACAAATATTCATTCAGATCATGTATAATCCAAATACTCACATTATTATGGCATATCATGTTTTCATCACAAATTTAGAATATATTCGTAGTCACAGAGATTTATACAAATGCAGATGCATATGAGACTCCAAATTCGTTATTATTGTTGCGACTGAGTGCTTATCACATACTTATATAGATACTGGCCTATTGGGTTCAGTTAGAATAGAATCACAAAGCATAGCTCTATGTGCAGAAACAGAAATCACTGAGCAAAGCTCTACGTGTAAATGCTTTCATACTGGCTACTCCGGTCACAATGCCTTTATCTGAGCATGCATTTTATGAAATACATCAAATATAGAATATTCCATGTACAACAGTCACATGTGAAGCACAGTCAGAATTTCGTAGTCATCGGACTTAAGTCCGGCATTCAACTTTTGTTGAGAATATAAATATCATTCAGAATTTCATAGCAATCAGAACACTTCCAATACATTCTCAAATATTAACTCCTTGGACTTTTAAATCTAGAATTCATAAACAAATCACAGAATACAATTATCATTCAGAATTTCACAGCAATAAGAACACTTCCAATACATTCCCAAATATTAACTCCACATATTTTAAGTCCGGAATTCCTAAACAAATCACATAATACAATTATCATTTAGAATTTCACAGCAATCAAAACACTTCCAATACATTTCTAAATATTAAATCCTCAGATTTTAAGTCCAGAATTCATAAACAAATCACAAACAGTTAATAATTAGAATTCAAACAAATTCAATCAATCCTAGGATAAATCATCTAGATTGACTCACAGTATGCTCCAATATGTTATTGCTTGGATGCTGCGGCAATGTCTGATTGACGTCTAATCATACAAAACACATTTACAAATATCACAATTTAGCACAAATGTATAAGTCTTTATTTATGCACATCAATGTATAGACAATATGCACAATGCATGTTCAATGACAATTCCGAGTATTTTATCAAGATTTTGTCACCATATCAATCAAATAGTAAACCCCTCATTAATATAATTTGTACTTAGGATTTGGACCACAATAACACAATGTGAAATTAATTTCATAACCCAATTGATCATTTCAGATTTTTTTCTCATAATACACTTTCGGGTCAACTTTATAAAATTATTCTGATGAGGTAAATGACAAAATTAGGCAACACTTCCTTCTGGAAAGTTTTTCTCAAATGTCTTAAGTTTCTAATGACTCCAAGATCATCCAATTTGATTTAGTATTTTATGAGTTATGCTCAAAATAACACAGACTGTGTATATTTGAGCTTTTGGCTAGTACATAATCATACCCTCTAATTGTACAACTCATATCTTTCAGCTCAGATACCCAAAAATTACAACCTTAGTATCAATTGAAAACTAAGAGAATTAACTACAACTTTGGTGAAGACACCATTGTTGATTCAACCTACATCAATTCAGTTTCTTTGATAAAATCAGGATACGATTTCTGTCCCTGGTAGTGCTATTGCCTAAGCCAAGATTCAATTTCAAGTGAAATTTCAAGACTCTTAAAGACAGAATTCAAATTCAATTTCCTCTTACTAAATGTCTTTAGTTCAATTTAAATTAAGAATCATTTCATTTGGAAATCTACAGATCAAAATATAGCCAAAATACCGAAGCATGTTCAGTGAAAACATTCCAGTCATCAAATTCCAGCACACCTCAGCATTTTCATCCTAACACCCCCTTTCGGGATAACTTTGCATGATCATTATGACAAGAAAAATGGTGTATTTCAGTAACACTTTCTTCTAGACAATTATTCCACTATGTTTACAGTTTTTAATAACATAAAAATCATACAATTTGATTCAATATACTGAAAGTTATAGCCAAAATAGTTCGGAATATTTTTAAACTGTAACAAAACTCCTAACTCTACTTCCAGCAAGATTTTGAAATGCTTAGAGATAGAATTCATATTTGAATTCTCAAGAAAGTTGTAGACATATGTCTCTTGTTTAATTTGAATTAAGAATCAATGCATTTAGAAATACACAGATCAAGTTATAATCAGAATACTGAGACATGTTCAGTGAAATTTTTCCAGTTCATAATATTCCAGCACACTTCCACATCAACATCTTATACAATCTTCCCTAATTTAATCATCATAAATTCTCTATCATAACATGCTATAAATACTAATCATTTAATTACTTGTTTAGTTCAAATCCCAGCTCAAAATTCACTTTAAATTAGTACTCTAAACATGCAGAATCATCACACATTCAAGGTGGAAACTTGAAAGATTTCAACTAGGACAAGGCAGCTATGTTCTGATTCTCTACTTAATTTTTTGAGGGTGAAGCACAAATTATTGGTGCAACAATCAGACATGAACATAAAAAAACATAGGGAGGTACAAGGAAGAGTGTTTCGGTGGTGTGTGAGAGGAAGAAAGAAGAGAAATGACCATAGTTGGAGTTGTTCCTGTTGAAACTTACACCTAAGGTGTTAGGTGTCATCCAATGGAATGGCCATATGTCTTATGGCATGTTCAACACTTATCAAGCATAGGTGTTGCCAAATGTTTCCAACTAACTAGGTCACTTGTCCATTAATCAACTATGCCATTTGTCATCAACTTACTAGCCTATTGGTCACACAATGATTGATTCATTTGTCACTTAATTACTAGTCCATTTGTCACCAATTTTGTTGGACCCCGAACTTTCATTGGAAATTAGAAATATTAAAATGAATTTAATGAGTGTTTTTGTATATGAATTGTGTTATATAAGTTTTTATGCCTTGAGGAAATTGATGAGAAAAAGAATTTATTGATTTTGATGAGTTTGAAGATTAGTTTTGGTTATGAAAGTTTAAGTGAATGAGATGATTGAAATGGAAGTTGAAAATCAAGAAATAAAA
>JANZLX010000006.1:27964223-27975429 GCA_025531955.1 Erythroxylum orinocense | reverse complement strand
AATTTATAATTTTTGAGATTAAATTGAAAGAGATTGATTTAATCAAAGTGAGTTGAAAAGTTTCTGAACATGGTTCAATATTTTGAGAAATTCTTGATCTGTGGAGGTCCAATTAAGTTGATTCTTGAGGCAAAATAAAATAGAGACTTGGAGATACAAATCATATGAAGTAATTAATTTCAATTTAGCCCCTAAGACTTCCAATTTCTGAATGGAAGTCGGGTTTAGTGTGCAATATTGGATTAGAGAAATCAGAAAGTATTTTGGCCATAAATTTTGTTCTAGTTATCCAAATGAGGTGATTCTTAATTTGTATTAAACCAGAGAAATAGGGCTACAATTTGTGGGAAGAAAGTGGATTTTTTAGCCTATAAGATTGTCAATTTTTGCATGGAAGTAAAGTGCTGAAAAATGTGTTAGCATAATGATAGTCTGAGATGTTTGGAGCATAACTCTTGGTGTAGTGCACCAAATTTAATGATTTTGGTGGCATTATGAAATTAAGATATATAGGAACATTTCTCTAGAAGGAAGTTTTGGCAAATTCCTTCAAATTTATAATTAGAAAATTGTCCTAAAGTAGCATGAATTAAAATGAATGTTTAGGGGCAATTTTGGAAGTTCACTTAAAGAGGTAAGTTAGAAGGATAAGATGGAGGGGCTTTTTAGTCTTTTTGCTATCATTTAATGACATGGCATGTTAAAGAAAGGGGGCTGTCATTTTGTTGGAGGAGAAGTATGATACAAGAGAAGAAAAAAGAAGAAAACGAAGAGAGAAGAGAGAAAGGAGAAAAGCTTCGGTTATGGAGGAGAAGAAGAAAGGAAGGCTAAGTTCGATTTTTTTTGAGCTTCCATGGAGGATTTCGAAGATGATGCAAGAGGAAAAGGGTGAAAGAAGATGAAAGCTCCCTAATGGAACCAATAATGCCGAAAATGGAGGAGAAAAAAAAGTAAGTTTCGAAATTTTGTTACTTTGAGATTTTGATGAGTTTATGGTTTAGATAGCTTGGAAATGTTATGGGATTATGTTTCCTAAGCTCAATTTTGGAGATATCATGGTTTAATTGGTTCAATTTTGGATAATTGTGAATTAGGGTTTATACCTAATTTTTGTGATTTGGGGATTTTGGAAGTTTTTGATTTAGATAGCTTAAATATATGAGGGATTTGTGTTTTCTAAGCTCAATTTGAGTTATTATGCTTTATATGATGTTGAATTTGGATGATTTGGCTTAGGAAATTTTAAATTGGAGGAAAGAAGAAAGGCTTTGGAGAATTGATGCTTGGGACAAAGTTCTAGCATGGAATTGAGGTGGGTACCACGTTTATGATTGAATAATGAGCTACTAAATTGACACTAAGCTTTCTTTTGTTTTCAAAATTAAGAAATAAAAGTTAGTTTTTGGAATCAAATGATTAAATGATTTCAATTACTTCATTTATTGCTTTAAATGATTTAAAGAAATTGATTATGGGTGTATATTTGAAATGTTGTGAATATGGGAAAATGAATGTGTGTTGAATTATTATGAATTCTTGTGATTTTTTGAAATTTGCATTGCGAGTTATGAATTATGCGTTTGTTATGCCATTAAGACGTCATGGCATTTTGTATGAAAGAAAAGATAGAAAAATCATAAAGTATGAAAGCTTTTGATAAATTGGATTAAGCATGATTATGTGTTTTTGTGTGGGCGAGAGAGGAACGTTTCGTTAGTCACGTGCACGTCAACGTCTAGCCTTATCCTAGCTGCCCGCTTATGGGCCCACGAGATCTGAAATCGGACTCGTTTTGTTTACGGTTTAAACTCTGGTTTATCCGTTTTGTTCTACGGAACTCTCAAGCCATTTGTTGTGCATTGCATTTGTAAATTGTTAAGTATGTGCCTAAATTGAATGTTTTGTATGGATGCGCTTTATGACGTGTTCACTTTTGGGATTGTGAGGTTTGAGTTTGAATTCAGAATTTAACTGAAAATGAAGTTTTTTATGAAATTATCATGATTTGAAATTGTTCGTGAATTTTTAAAAAATTGAGATTTTGGAGAAATAAACCTTTGGTGTTTCAACCGTGGAATTTTATGAAATGACAATGAATTTTGAAAATGGTTTTTGGTTATTTTTTTCGGTTATAAACTTGTTACCCACGGGTTGTAAAGCTCACGCCCCTTTATTCCCATCCACAGGTTATGAGAAGAAGATCGGATGAAAGAAAGTAAAGGTTTTTGTATGTGTGTGCTCATATTGTATCGTCTTTGAGATAGTTGTTGTTGAGAAATTTTGGGAGTTGTGTATTTTTGGTATCTTATGTATTTGGATTTTGATATTGATGTTTAAATATGGCTTGGAATGCCATTAACATTTTGTAAGCACGTATTTCATGATGTATATGAATTATAGATTTATGTATGGAACTGAGTTATAAATTTATGTATGATTATGGGATATAAATTGTGATTGGATATGAATATGAATAATTTGGGTTAAGATTGAGTTATGAATCTTGATATTGAATGGGATTGTATATGAATAGGATTGTATATGAATGAGATTGATTTTGATTGTGGATTTTTGGATGGAGACGTATTGAAGTGTTTAGGAATAGAATTGTATTTGTTTATGCTGGGATTCCGGACAGGAGGTCCGAGGAATTGTGTGGCTTTGTTTTAGAATATAGAAGTGTGTTTGAACCATTCGCAGATTTTTTCTGGGTTTTTAATAATGTAGCTGTTATGCTGCTCGATTTTGTTAAAATGTATGTGATATGATGGAATAAAAAGAATCTTAGGATATGAGATTTTGATGAAGGATGATTTTGGAATTTGTAATGAGAGATTAAAGTGCTGTGTATCAGATTGAATAAAGATGAATAAGAATGAAAAGAAAAGAAAAGAAAGTAAATATATATATATATTTACACCGATTCGGATTGGTCTAGTCTTAGGGTTTCTAACGCGACGATACGCTTCTCTAAAGTTTTTGTTCCCGGATGTTGGAAATTTGCCCTCATGTTTGGTTGAATCGTTTTGTTTCTTTGTTTTTGAGCCTTTCAAATTCTTTGGCTCCTTAAGAATTTGTTTGGCTTTGATCGTTCCGATTTCGATTCGTCACTTGTTTTCGTTTAGTTTTCCGTTCGCTTCATGGCTTTCGATTCGATTTGCATTTCGATCTTTGGTTCAGAAATTTGTTTCGATTCGATTTGATCCGTTTGTTTGCTTCCGATTCTTTCGCTTTCAGATTCGATTTCCTTTCGTGTTGTAAATACTATTCTTTGATTTCGCTTATGATTTTGATACTTTCGATTTATGACCTCCAATTCGATTTGCATTTCGCTTTTGTTTTCGCTTTCGGTTCTTCTATTTGTGATTCCATTTTGTTAAGAAGGTTGGGTTCCGGAAACGGGTCCCAATAAATTTACCTATGCTAAATGTCACTTAATTTTAGGCTAAATCATTCAAATTTTTCATGCATCATTTTATCCTACCATTTGGTGTTAGTCCTAGTGCAAATGTACCCAAAATTTTTGAAATTTCCTAAAATTCACCAAAATTTTCGAAACAACAAGTAGCAACACCAAATTAGTTTTTAACATATTTAAACCACAATTCTCAATATAATCACATTTATAAATCAATTATACCTGAAAAATGTCAATGAATGCATGTACAATTATATTGATGCGCAATAATCAAAATTCTCATGTATGTGCAAAAATATGCAAAGCATGATATGTTTTTTTTATTTCTCATAATTTACTATTTTCGCCTTAACATGGGTAACGGGATGTTATAAATAATGCCTAGAAAAATTTGAGACCATCACATTTAACAATAAGTAGCTCTCTTATTTAATTTAGATTTATCTTAATTATATTTTATAATTCCAGTTATTGTTTCATGAAAATCCTTGTATTTTTTTCTCCAAATCAAGTAGATAGTATAGTCAAATACAATCTTGAAGAATGAGCGATCATCTTTGGAAAAATGACGAGGGCTTAAGATCTGTAAAATAACTTTCCCAATTAACCTCATTGCAAAAGTGATTACTTATGAACCATTTGGTTACATTTCTATATTTTTATTATAGTTTTCAGTTTTGTTTTTCTTTTAGATAAAAACAAAAACATGTTTGATTGTTAATGTAAATGTAATTATATTTTTATCGTTGATAATAATTATATGTTAGATAAAACTTAAAGATAAATTAATTACTAATTATTAATATTTATTTTAAATATATTTAATTATTAAATCAAAATTTATTTGAAATTATATAATTTTAAGATATTATAAATTTAATTATATTCATTAATAATTATTAAATTCAATTTAATTACAAAATTAAGTAAAATTAAATTATTCATAATTATTTTTAATTAATAAAATATATAATATTAAATTAAATTATTCATATTTTTATTAAAAATTAATATATTAAATAATTAAATAATATATATTTAGTTGATAGTGAATCAAATTATGAAAAAAGAGAAACAAAAAATAAAAACAACTTTCTATTGTTTTCATAATTTTTGAAAACTAGAAGAATCCAAAATAAAAAAACTCAAACAAACAAGTTTTTTAATACTAAATTTGAAAACAAAAATAAAAATGAAACAAACAAACCCTTATTTAATGAATGCTCAACCAAAGAACATTTGCATGAGAGCATTTGAAGAAAAGTTGATGAATGGTCTCAGGAGCTTCAAAATAAATTTTATAAATTGGATTCAAGTTTAAAGATCCTTTAATCCTATTTAAAGTGCTAAACACATTTGTCAATGCTAACGAGATGATAAAAGATACTTTAGGGAATTGATATTTAAACCAAACTAATCAAAACCATTTGATTATGGAAGCATGAGGCGTAAATAGGCCTTGAGAAGACTTATTTGTGAAATTCTTGAGGAATGCTTTATCCACATGACTTTATCCTCCTTGTTTGAAATAGGATTGTGAGAGAGAAAGCCTCTCAAAATTGAGTTATTCCTTCTTGTATGACAACACCATTTAAGGTATAATAGCCTTATATTTTTATAGTTAGGGAGGCGATACATAGTGTCGCATCACTCCAATTATTGAACTATAACCAAGTAGTGTCCACATTACCTATTTTGATTTTGATCACATTATACAAATTGTCTCTCAATTTCAATAATTGCATTAGTAACCAAGAAGATTCACTCCTAGGCTTCAAATTCCAAAAATTCTTATTCATTAAGTAATGTTTGTGAATTCTTCTAACCTATAATGATTTTTTATTAGTTAGAATCCACCATAATCTATTAGCAAATGATACCATTTACTAAAAGGGATCTTGTTACATAAGTCCTTTGATGATTTGAGAAGCTTTTTATTAACTAATCCAAGATATAAAGAATAGGGAAAAACCAAAAGTTTCAAATGAACGAAGTATGGAGTCCCAAACAATTGAATCAAAAGCTTTGTGAAAGTCAATATTCATATAATAATTTCTACTTAAACCCTTATAATGGTAATTCTTAAAGAATTCTTAAACAAAAGTTCCATCAATGTATTGCATAAATGAATGTTAAGTGAATCCCAATCTTTTCAAAAGAAGTAGATATTAAATCCATCAAAACTTAAGGTCATCTTAAAATAGAAACTAAATAAGGTCTTTTTAATATCATCTATAGAAAAAGGTTGGAAAGAAAATCACTTTAGTCTTTGGTGATCAAGTTGGAAATGAAGGAGCTGATAGCATTGAAATAACAGAAGCTCTTAGAGGAAGTGCCAAGGAAGACTTGAAAATGGTCATGGGCTTATTTCAACATTTCTTTCTGATCACTAATTACTCTACCATTTTATATAGTAAGAATCGTAATTTTGTTGGAACTCCTCCTTAAAAGGAGAGCTCTATAGAAGAAACTAGTATTACTATCATCACTTTTAACGAGAATCCTAGATTTTTGCATAACTAGAGAGCAATTCTCAAGGACATTTTCTCATTCTATTTCTTAGTGATGTCTCTAGGATAGCCATAAAGACCCTTTTATTTTGATGAAGCATCACTCTAGCCTTATCAAGCTCTGAGATTATATTAAAGTGATGCCTCGCCTTGAGCTTCATAAGTTCCTCTTTTATCCCCAATAACTTCTTATAACACTTGAAAGATTCATTCTTATAAATATTTAAAGTCAGTCTCCTTTCATTAGCTTTTTTAAATCGTTCATGACTCAATCTCCTTTCATTAACTTTTTTAAATCATTCATGATCTCCTTAAAAACGAAAAAAAAACTAAAAGGAGATATTCTCTTTTAGATCTCAGTTAGATTATGGATCTCGGAGGGTAATGGTCAGAGTAAAGGTAGTTGTTGAACACAACTTTACTATTTTGAAACATCTCAAAGCATAAATGACTAACTAAAGCCTTTTCAAGCATTTTTTTTCTCATAAACCAATCTCCTTCTTGCTTATTACTCTAGGTAAAAAAGTTACCTATAAACTTGAGATAAGTTACCTTGATATTTGATAAACAAGATCTTAATTGATTGTGAGGTCTTCTCAAACTCGTGTTTCCTTCATCTTTTAAGGCTGTTAAGATAGTATCAAAGTTTCCTAAGATCAGTCAAGGGTCATATATGAAGCTAGCCACATTTCTGAGAATATCCCAAAGTAAAGATCTCTCGAATGTAGAATTGGAAGCATAGATAAAAAGGCAACCATACCACTGTAGCTCCTAGTAATTTCACTTGTAATTGGAAGCATTAATAAAAAATAATAGCTTTTTATACCTCAATATTGTCAAGATCATAAGCAATAACAATACAATAATAATAGTGTGCTTTTTGATTAATAATAAGCTTCCATTTTTTGCCAATAACTCTAAGCTTTGGCTTCGAAAGGCCAACTATCATAGACTTTCTTAAATTTATATAGTTAAACATAATTTGTAATTTTTAAGGTTATTTAGAAACCTAATATTCCATGTCAATATAGATATTATGGAGATTTTTAGGCCACACTATATTTCTTGGCATTCGCTTTATGAATTGATTTTCTTCTTTTAATAGCCTTAAAGTCTTCATTTGATGCCTTGAAAATGGTCATGGGCATGTTTCAAAATCTTTGCCTAATCAATAATTACCCTATTATATTCCATTGTAAAAAATGTAATTTTATTGGAACTCCTCCTTGAAAGGAAAGCTCTACAGAAGAAACTAGGATAACTGTCCTCATATTTTAGCTAGACATTCTTACATTTTTGTTTAATAAAAAAAACGATGAATTGTAAGGATTTTTATTTTCTTTTTCAGATGATTAGTAATAGGTTTAGGAGAGTTATAAAGCTCATTTTAGTTTTTGTGAAGCATTTACCTAGCATTTTTAAACTCCATGAATATGTTTAAGTGATGCCTTACCTTGAACTTTTTATGTTCCTCTTAAATCCCTATTAGCTTCTTTCATCCCTTGAAAGATTCATTCCCATAAATATTTAAATCTAGTACCTTTTCAATAACTTTTTTGAATCATTCAAGATCTCATAAAAAGTAGAAAAACCTTAAAGGAGAAATTTTCTTTTGGACCTTTGTCAGATTGTATATCTCTATGGGGTAATAGTTAGAGCAAAGGCAATTGTTGAACACAATTTTAATATTTTGAATCCTTTTATATAGAAACAAAATACTTAACACTTTGTGAAGATATACCTTCCAATTAGGCACAATATATATTCTGATTTCTAGGGCCAACAAATACAATATTATCACTATGATTATCGACTATTTCATAATGAGATGTATAGAAAATAACTCTATAACCTTTGTCACACAACTAACTTGCACTCTACAAGTTATGCTTCAAACCATCAATATAAAGGGCATTATCAACAGAGGCAGAATCAAAATTACCAATTTTTAATATCATCTAAAAAAAGGGTAGGAAAGAAAATTACTTTGGTCTTTGGTGATCAAGTTGGAAATCAAGGAGCTGATAGTATTGAAATAACATAATCTCCTAGAGGAAGTGCCAAGGAAGACTTGAAAATAGTCATAGGTTTATTTCAACATCTCTATCTGATCACTAATTACTCTACCATTTTCTATAATAAGAAACGTAATTTTGTTGGAACTCCTCCTTAAAAAGAGATCTCTATAGAAGACACTAGTATTGTTATCATCACTTTCAACAAGAATCCTAGATTTTTGCTTAACTAAAGAGCAATTCTCAAGGACATTTCCTTATTATATTTCTTAGTGATGTCTCTAGGATAGCCATAAAGATCCTTTTATTTTGATGAAGCATCACTCCAGCCTTATCCAACTTTGAGATTATATTAAAGTGATGCCTCGCCTTAAGCTTCTTAAGTTCCTCTTTAGTCCCCAATAACTTCTTATAACACTTGAAAGATTAATTATAATAAATATTTAAAGTCAGCCTCCTTTCATTAGCTTTTTAAAATAATTTATGATCTCATAAAAATGAAAAAAAGGAGATATACTCTTTTAGATCTCAATTAGATTGTGGATCTTGGTTGGGGAATTGTTAGAGTAAAGGTAATTGTTGAACACAACTTTATTATTTTGAAACATGTTAAAGCATAAATGAGTAACTAGAGCCTTTTTAAGCTTTTTTCTTATAAACCAATCTCCTTCTTACTTATTACTCTAGGTAAAAAAGTTACCCATAAACTTGAGATAAGTTACCTTAATATTTGATAAATAAGATCTTAATTCATTACGAGGTCTTCTTAAATTCATGTTTCCTTCATCTTTTAAGGTTGGTATATAACCACCAGGAAAGCGCAGGCAAGGTTCGTGTGTATATATATATATATAGTATCAAAGTTTCCTAATATCAACCAAGGGTCATATATGGAGCTGGACACATTTATGAGAATATTCCAAAGTAAAGATCTCTGGAACGTAAAATTGGAAGCATAGGTAAAAGGCAATCATACCACTCTAGCTCCTATTAATTTCACTTATAAGTGGATGCATTAATAAAAACATAATGGATTTCTATACCTCAATATTGTCAAGATCATAAGCAATAATAATATAACAATAATAATGTACTTTATGATTAATAACAAGCTTCCATTTTTTTGCCAATAACTCTAAGCTTTGCCTTCGAAAGGTCAACTATCATAGACTTTATTAAATTTAGATAGTTAAACATAATTTGTTATTTTTTAAAGTTATTTAGAAACCTAATATTCTATGTCAATATAGATATTAAGGAGATTTTTAGGCCATTCTATATTTCTTAGCCTTTGCTTTATGAATTGATTTTTTTCTTTTAATAGCCTTGAAGTCTTCATTTGATGCCTTGAAAATGATCATGGGCATGTTTCAAAATCTTTGCCCAATTAATAATTACCCTATTATATTCCATTGTAAAAAATGTAATTTTATTGGAACTCCTCCTTGATAGGAGAGCTCTATAGAAGAAATCAATATTACTATCCTCATATTTTAGCTAGACATTCTTACATTTTTGTTTAATAAAAAAGCAATAAATTTTAAGGATTTATTTTCTTTTTCTGTTGATTAGTAATATGTTTAGGAGAGTTATAAAGTTCATTTTAGTTTTTGTGAAGCATCTACCTAGCGTTTTTAAGCTCCAAGATTATGTTTAAGTGATGCCTTACCTTGAACTTCTAATGTTCCTCTTTAGTCCCTATTAGCTTTTTTTAACACTTAAAAGGTTCATTCCCATAAATATTTAAATCTAGTACCTTTTCAATAACTTTTTTGAATCATTCAAGATCACGTAAAAAGTGGAAAAGCCTAAAGGAGAAATTTTCTTTTGGACCTTAGTCAAATTGTATATCTCTATAGGGTAATAATTAGAGCAAAGGCAATTGTTCAACATACTTTTAATATTTTGAATCCTTTTATATAAAAACAAAATACTTAACACTTTGTAAAGATATATCTTCCAGTTGGGCACAATATATATTCTGATTTCTAGGGCTAACAAATACAATATTATCATTATGATTATTGACTATTTTCATAATGATAGAATCAAAATTACCAATTTTACCAATTCCGGTGACCTTTGTTTTATTTTTGTCAGCAAAGACAACATTACCTCCGTCTTTTCTTTCAATGTTGTTAAAGTGTGTATTTCACCTGTCATGTGTCTTGAACAACCACTATTAACTATCCATTTATTTTTCTTGTCTCCGTTTTTAAGCATATCTGCAAGAAATATAATCTCATTTAAGGTACCTAAATTTTCTAGGTCCTTTCGGGCTAGTAGCTTGACCTTTCGGTCTCCAAACAGACATTTGAGATAATGTCTCTATCTTATGAAATTTACAAGAGTGACTAATGTGACCATGTTTACCACAGCAGAAACATAAATTAGATAAATGAGAATTGCTATAATTTCTACAATGTATCTAGTTCTTACTATTTTGATCATAGCTACTGCTGGATTTAACAAAGGAATTCTTATATGGCCTAATATTATTATTTTCATTGTAGCCTATTCTAGCTTTATCAAAAACGCATTTACCACTATCAAGTAATGCATCAAGGTTATTCCTTCTATCAACGAAATTTGTAAAATCTTTTTTTAGAGATAAGATCTTTCCAACACATTTCTCTTTTTCAAGTTCCAGGTCGACAACTTTTTCTTCTGTCTCACTTTATCATAATCATTCTCAAGCAAAATATTTTCCAAATTAGCTATTCTTTCTTTCAAAGCTTCCTTTTTAGATACCTTTTGCTGATAATAAACTTTAAGAGACATATTTTTAGTTGTCAAACTCTCATTCACTATTTCTAATGATTTAATTTTATTCTTCAGAGATGCATCATTTTCCTTGAACTTCTTAACTTCTTTGAAATACTTCACTATCAACTTTTGTATTAATCATACAATTCATGATATGCATTTTGCAATTCACCGACTTCAATATCAGAGTCAGAATAATATACTTCATCGTCTACTGATTTAGCCATGAAGCAAACATTGCAAACTTCTTCTGGCACTTCTTCTTCAAAGTTTTCAAAATCTTCATCTAACCAGGCTGGAATCATTGCTTGATTCCTAGGTTTTCTCTTCTTTACTTTTTCCTTTTGAAAAAGGGTATGTAACATCCCACCCCCTACTGGAAGGGTAAAATAAAAAATTTAGCATAGGATGAGATTGGTAGGGATTAATTGGTACTGTTCATGCATAATAGGATTGATACACAGTATCAACTGTGCACATGAAATTACTGTACATGC
>JANZLX010000006.1:27943673-27957611 GCA_025531955.1 Erythroxylum orinocense | reverse complement strand
AACATATTTTTATTTTCAATTTTTTATTAGAAATCTCAACCAAACAGGTTTTTGTTTTCAGTTTTTATATTGCAAATATCAACCAAACAGGTTTTCCTTTTTTTTAAGAAAAAAACAGAAATTAAAAACATAAAACAGAAACCAAAAATAACAATAGAACAATAAAAGTAGAACCAAACGATCAACTTTCAATAAATTGTGTTTTAAAATGTTGTGGTAAAAGGAATAGACTTATACATTTATTGTGTATAATTGCCTCCATGATTTACTTAGATCACACAATCAAAATATAGCGATTGCGTTCCTTAATTATAAAAGAAAATAGTCAAATCAGATAATTTTATTTTATAGGTAACGGTTGTTCATCTAATCATTTGAGCTGCTTCAGGTTTTAATAAAGCAGCTTTTCCACATCTCTGTGTTCTTTCTCAATTACCAACCAAATGGCTAGCGAACAGGAAGTTATTGTGGCAACATATATATCGCTTTTTCAATACAATTTTAGATTGATAGTTCAATTCCACGGTAAAGACAGAGAGCTCATTCCTGAGTTTTGGTTGATACAACTACCCCAAATCACTCGTTGCATCAATTTATGTTATAAGTTACTGCCTCTTCTTTTATGTTTTCCAACTCTTAGTCAATTCAAATTTAAATCATCTCACATCACGGATTAAATATTTAAATAGATTGAAGGATATTGCTAAGAGAAAAATTAATAAAGATACAACCATAGCTAGACTAGAGGTAAGGCTCTGGACATCATAATCTGGGAAAAATGGCTGCTAACAGATTAAAAGAATATGTATAATATATATAGTGAGCTTTCTGACATTTTCAAATCCCAGCCCAATGACCTAGCCACCACTGTTAGGTACTGGGTTGCTAGTCTATTGATTTATGGGGCATAGTCCTTTTTATTATGCAACTATCATTTTCATGCATCTACCTTCTCCTACTTTACATATCCGTATCTCCTATGTCAATACCGATAGATAAGGAATGTTACTAGTATATATACCTTGAATTGCAAACCTTAGTTAGGATTATGAATTGTCCATTATTGCAACATTTGAAAATATCTTATGAATATAGGGCTCTCAACTCAATTATTGGGTTAGCCAACAACAACAAGAGTTCACAGATAGGTGTTAGAAAATTCTTTATTGTTCCTAGTGAGCACGGTTGGAGGCCTTAGAATAAAATTTATAATGTCACCTATTTGTCAGGTTTAATCATACTGAGATCTTTTTGTATTATTATTCACTTTCCACAAAGTATATTATTATGTGAAGTTAATTAAAGAAGTCATACTTTAATAATTAAATATAATATTTTGAATAATTGTTATGTTTAAGTCTAATGAAATCATATCAATGAATGAATAGAATTCTATCTAGTTATTGCATCGACATTGTAACTAGTTCAGCCAAATAATAACGTAGTCCAAATAACGTTGATTTTGTTTTTCATTTTTTGGGCATGGAGTTTAAAAGATAGTCATATGATCAATTTGTATATGATAGATAATACACGCGTCTAAGGACAAAAGGAAAGGGCAATTCCAGTGATGAAATAAAAGTTTGGGGGAAGTAATCGGTAGCTATGCTGTCCGTTTCATAGACTGATTTGTCCCTCTATAAACAGTTGAAATTGACATGCAATATTGCTCCTTGGTTTTTTTTTTATGTGGCCACGAGGCCTCTAGCTAAGAAAATAAGTCATTCTTGTATCTACAAGCAATCACACCATTGTGCTTGCTGGTTAGAATATAACCTTCGTTCGATCTAGTGGTACTGCAGATAAGAAATTTTCTCCTCCTCTTACAATTATATATATTAAAAAGATTTCAAGAAAATAAAGCTATGGAAAGTCTAGGTTTGCAATTTAAGAGCTAGGGTATTGAATTGAAAAATGTCCCAAGTGTTTTTATATTTCTATCTTCAAAGCCTCGCGTGTAGCAAATAATATAGTTACTTGTTTAAGCGAGTCGTAAATTCTGATTGGGATCACTTATTTGTCCCTTTCAAACACGACTTACAAGAGTTAATAAGAGCAACACATGTTGCAAACCAAGCACCACAACAAAGCTTGATTCCCGATTTTCCTTACCCAGATACATACTGACTGCAATTCCCCAATTTACCTAATCAGTTTACTATTATATATCGTGACATTTTATCTCACAAACTTGGCCATTTCAACTGTCATCATAAGAATAAGTGAATTGCTACGCCGCAGGAAAAGGAATGATATCACGTAGGAACACGTTTCATATCTGATGAACTAACTTGTGGAAGATTTATCAAAGAAAGAAAAAACAGTCTTTGGAAGAATGAAATTGCAGGGAAGTTGCTTAATGTAGACTTGGTTCGACCCGTCCATGCAGAATTCCAGGAAAATTGACGTCACTGACAACAACTATCAATCACTATTAGATTTACGTAATAAATTTTTTAGTTATATAGAGGTTGATATGCTTGTTGTGCAGTTGCTATTATCTTTTCTCACTGGACAGGATCTAAAGTTGTAATACGTACAAGAATTAAGGAAATATTGAGGAGCAATTCATTTCCGTTGTTACCATTACGGTCATAATACCATAATTCTACAAGTAAGGCACATGAAATGGTCAAATCTTTACTTTGGCAACTAAAAGTGTTAGTCTTAATTACTTCAAGCTGTGTACTTTTGGCGGATTCTCTAAATCCTCAAGACACTAACTTCGCGTCCGCGGGCTTCTAAGCCAGTAGTCTGACGCCACGTAGGTTCGTTTGTTTACGAGCAAAGGAAACAGGGGCCCACCAGAGCTAGCACAGCCTTACTCAAGGGCCGGTTATTTGTTGTCAAACGCGGGTTTTATTAGCTCACTCCCAAGTCCCAACTTGGTTAGGTTCAACCTCAGCAAATGAACCAATTAAGAGCTGCCAAGAGATGAGATGATGTTTTCGAGGGTACGGAGAAACGAACCAAAAAGCTGACAAGCATTGGCCTATAATTGATCTCCTTGCCTGAACAAGAAAGGGTATTTTGGTCAATACACAGTACTAGCTGCAATACTTCCCCTAATTGGATATAACGATGACTGACATATGGGCTAAGGAAAGCGACTGCAAGTACCATTTTGTCCCCAGTTTTGGATCCAATCTTCAATATAGATGTAAAATAGGGCGAAAAAAAAAGGAAAATGATGTGTCTTCTTTTCGTTCTCAGACAAATTTGACTATTGTATGAAAACAAAAGTGTTAAGAAATTTTAATTGTTAGGTTTTGGTTAGTGGTGGAATTTGTCTGTGTACATCCGGTTCAGGCAACAAATGACTTCTTACCCTCCGCGTGTTTTTGTAATAACGTTTAGCATTTTATTGATTTCTCTGTTTCTTTTTGTTCATTTTTCTCTATTTAAGTTAGTCACTGCACTACGTTATATTTATTTATTAACTTGTATCGGATAAAGTTACGTAACTAAGGAAATATCAAAGGATTTGTATTCTTTGCTGACCATTAATTGGCTGATATATCTAAATAGGTAAAGAATAAAAATAGAAAAATTAAAATCAAAGATCTAGAATAAGAATAAGTGGTAAGACTAATTGTTATAATTGCACCGATTTGCCTTTGCCTCCTAATTACGGAGATTATTCTAAGATCACATGTAAATTCACGTTAATAGAATGAGTAAATTACCTAGTGATACCCTCTCTGACCAACTATGACATTTCCATCATCCAGAAGTGAATTTTGTAGTCAAAACTGCAATAATTTTTTTAAAGGATTCTAACTTTCAACCTTACTATTGAATAGTATTTAATTCATTTTAGTAATTTTATAGTTCATATTTTTTTTTAAATCTCGTTAAATGATTGTTTTTAATTAAATTTTTATTGACACATGACATACTCCGAGAACCACCGAGTGAAAGTTTCGTTAAAACGTAGAGTATAAAGAGATCTTATAATACATAGTCTCATCTTTAATTGATAGAGAAACTGTTTTGGACAAACTTATATGATGAAAAAAATTGGCTAAAATCTGTGATTTAGCAAAAAGAAGTTGAATGATGATGAAAAATATGTAGTGGCTTTGATTTATGAAGCATCATTTGACCGCTTGAATGATGATAATACGTAGGAGCAGACAATTTATTA
The DNA here is from genome assembly GCA_025531955.1 of Erythroxylum orinocense. NCBI lineage: Eukaryota > Viridiplantae > Streptophyta > Magnoliopsida > Malpighiales > Erythroxylaceae > Erythroxylum > Erythroxylum orinocense. The sequence continues at coordinate 27,953,464 of JANZLX010000006.1, read as the reverse complement.
GGTTCCAATCCACCCTTTGTTTTAAAGTTTTTGAACATTCCCTTACCTAACCTGTTTAAAAGCAGTTTCGATACATCACCCTTGGTGAAAAGATTGCAGCAGGTTTATTAATTGGTGACCGTCCAGCTCCAAAAGCACGCATATGGTTTAAAAGTAAGCAAGTAGATGAATTAATGATGGACCTGTTAATCTTGTCCGGTTATGGCATAGTTGAGATAACTTTTCATGCGAGGACAAATTCGTTGCTCATATTTGTAATCAAATAATACAAGCTTTCGTCAACTCCGGTTATGATCAATTATTTTTATATTCGAACATGTTTCAATCAGCCCGATGAAAAGGGGCCTCAAAAGAGGGAGAACACTATAACGCAATCTCAACAAATGATTTTGCCCTATTGCCGCAATTGCTACTCGCATTATTAAAACTGGATTGCTAAATCCCACTCCACCAGTTATATCAGGAGTCAAGACTTTGTGTCTCCCAACGTAATTTAGTTACTAAGAGCCAATGAATTTTCATCACTAGTACTTTATTTTACATTGTAAAAGTTCATATCAAATAAAATCTAATAATAGAAATTTAAGCTACAGTATTCAATAATTTGAACACAATCCTATGACTAAAATTCATTGGCTCTCATATGGATCATTTTTTGACTTGAATAGAACGACTCTGCCAAACTTGGAGAGCTGAAACGTGTCTTTCTGTGATCTTTTCTGCATTCACACAGCAGCCACCACTTCCAGTTCCGGGGATAAAGATGAATTGTTTAGGGACGAAGCCCGTTTCATTGGGCATCACAAAACAGAACATATTCTTTCTAACTTCCAATTTTGCAATTTGAAGATTTCTGGTATGCAGAGCAGAGAAAAACAACCAACGTAGTTGCAGTTGCAGATCATATCCTCATTGTTTCCCTTCTCCTAATTACAATTCTTTACCTTCCAACATTATCCTTTTCTTTGATATTGTCCTTTTTTCCCCCTCAAAAGAGAAAAATTCTTTCAACGTTTTCATTAAAATTGACATGCATGAGATTGAGGTGAGTTGTATTTGGTCAATTCTAGCAAATAGTATGAGATTTTCTTTTATTACATCATTAATGTAAGAGAGAGATGAAAATAACCAACAATAGTTGCCTTACATGCCACGTTTCTTGGTGTCCAATAACACCAGTATATTAGGGCCTTCTCTTCTTTCTCACTGACTTTTGTCATCCATCCATCGTTCGGGTTTACAAAACCTTTTTCAGTTTATGGCTTCTCTTTCTTTTTTATCTCTCAATCTCTCACTTTCTTCCTAACTTTCCATACCTTTATAGTTACCTTTTCTTCGCCCTTTACCACTCTCAGCACTTCTCTTTCCAATTCTAATTCTCTCTGCCTTTTTGTTCTCTATAAGGTTCCCTGAACATACAGAGTGGATTATAGCCTGTTTGTTCGGTGTCCATTTTATATATAGTGGCCTTAAGTGTGTAGGAATTCAACCTGAATTTTCGGTTATTTTCTACAGTTTGTTTATTAAGAACAATCCAGTCTGTGATACCAAGGTTTTCACGTCCAACTAGAACGGATTAATAGCTTTTCGTGAGGGACATGGAGAACATGTCAGGACTCATGAAGGAGGATGATCAACTGGATTTGCCTCCTGGGTTCAGGTTTCATCCTACTGATGAGGAGCTCATTTCTCACTACTTGTACAAGAAGGTTCTTGACACAAACTTCTCTACTAGAGTTATTGGGGATGTGGATTTGAACAAGTCTGAACCTTGGGAACTGCCATGTAAGTTATTTGAAGGCAGAGTCTTTCTACTCTTTTTTTTTTCCCAAGTTGGGCATGTTCTAATTGTTTTCGGGATGCAGGGAAAGCGAAAATGGGAGAGAAAGAGTGGTACTTTTTCTGTGTCAGAGACAGAAAGTATCCAACTGGGCTCAGAACAAACAGAGCAACTGAAGCAGGTTACTGGAAAGCCACAGGAAAAGATAAGGAGATCAAGAAAGGAAAATCTTTGGTTGGAATGAAGAAAACACTTGTGTTCTACAAGGGTAGAGCTCCTAAAGGAGAGAAAACCAACTGGGTCATGCACGAGTACAGATTGGACGGTAAATTCTCTGTTCACAATCTACCAAAAACTGCGAAGGTATAAACTTTTGCTTATTGACCTACTTTTCCGTGTTTCCTATTTTTTTTTTTCCCTCTTGTTTGTGGTCTATGTTATGCCAATGAAAGTTTTGTTCTTGGTTTTGTAGAATGAGTGGGTAATTAGCAGGGTGTTCCAAAAGAGCTCTGGAGGGAAGAAAACTCATATCTCAGGGCTTCTGAGGATAGGCTCTGTTGGTAATGAAATGGGTGCCTCTGGTTTACCACCATTGATGGATTCTTCTCATTATAGTGTCAGCAAGACCAGGCCTGTGGCCGAATCGGCCTACGTGCCCTGCTTCTCCAATCCCATTGACCTTGATAGAAACCAGCAAACCCCGATTGAAAACTTCAACAACAATCTCCTAACATTTTCTTCAAACCATTCCAATGTTTTCAATAGAATTTCTCTTGCAAATTCGTTCTATTCTACTCAATCTGGACCACTCTCAGCAAACCTTCAATACCCTTTAATCCAAGATCGCTCAATTTTACGGGCCTTAATTGAAAACCAAGGATCAAATATGGAACAGGGTTTCAAAAAAGAGAGGGAAATGATTAGTGTCTCACAAGAAACGGGCCTGAGTGCTGACATGAACACGGAAATCTCTTCTGTTATATCAAATTTTGAAATGGGAAAGAGGGCATTTGATGATCAAGAAACACCTTCAGGTTCAGCTGGACCATTGGACCTTGATGGTTTTTGGAATTATTGAAAGTGAGACTGTTGCATTTAGAAGATAGAAGTTGAGGGAGAAGACTAAAACAAGGAACTTCATTCACTGTCTATTGTTTTCAGAATATAGTATGTTGTCTGTGTATAGATTTCTTGAATCCAGCGGGGGAGGTTGAAAGAATTTAAACTGTTTTATTTTTCCTCTAGTAAAACATATGTTAATATGCTGCTACTGTAAGAAACTACTGTGAAGCGTCTTATTTACTGTAAGATATATACATTATGAAGTAAAAATTTTCACCGTGTTCTAGCGGAAATTGATACAGAAGTGTTATGATATTGTCAAAATTGCTATGGCTACAAATTGTTTGTGATATATGAGATTCAGTTGGTGGCTTAATGATCTTAATTATTTGTGCTTCCCCAGAAAAGACTCAAGCTGAGGGCGAGCTTGGAGCAACAATAAGGTTCAAGTCCCATTCTGATATTTCTTTTTATAGTGGATTTTGCATATCAGAACGTGGGACTCAATCGAATATGCTATTATTTTCTTTCAGTGGGGACTCCTCTCTGTATCTTAATACACTATTCTCTTTCTTTATGTTTTTTGGGAGCCGATTCTTGTGCCGTATATGATGTTTCAACTTTGTCCATTTAATTTCATCCATATTTAAACTGCCACAAAACAGTGAGCCTTATTTATTGAATACGTTAAGACTTTTTTTTCTTGTTGCTAAAGACTTTAAGCATGGAGTCTCTCATACGAGAAACGAGCAATAACATCCATTATATGGGATGTTGAGCTTATATCCACGTTCGATATGATTGATATGATCTCTAATCCATTCCAAACTGTTGTGGTAAAAGGTTCTTCCACAAGGCATAGATGATAGCATAGAAAGAACGTTCCAATTTCTGTAATGTATCCAAGACAATCAAGCTGTCAACTTCATTTTTATACACTTGGATTAAGTGATCCATTTGTTTCTGCCTTTTTGGACTAAGTACTAATTTGATTGAAGAGTAAAATTAAACGTTCAAGAACGTGTCTTCTACTAATTCCTTTTTGTCACTACCCTTGTATACCTGAAAATTTTCGATTAAACAACCCTTTAAAACATTGGTCAATTTAATATTGATCGTTAATTAGGATAAATTACCACTAATTTTGAATAAGGCTAGAATTAATCCTTAGCCATGCAAATTTCAAGCTTACCAGGATTACATAATACTTGGCCCCTTTTGTACAATGAACATGTAGCTTACCAGGATTACATAAATTTGTTTGTTTTCTATCACATTGTACATTCAGTAATTCAGTATGGATCAATATTGTTTCCGTGTTTCATTTATATAATTTTCGGTGAAAGCTGTAAACTTTTGAGGCATGACACCCTGGTTTCTTCGGCCCTCCCTCTTTTTGAAGCATGTGGTGGCTTCAGTTTTTGGCACATGATAAAATCTGGCCAACCTTAGCTCCCATCCTCTTTTTAGCAGGTTTTAGAGTCCTATACGGCATGATCCTTAACAATATTAGGAAAGTAACGAGTTTTGACTTTGATTAACAAAAGTTTCTGACAGTGTCCCATGTTCATCTATCTTCCCTCTGAAGCTGGCTTTAATATTGTCCCAAAAGGTCAAATACTAATCATTTATGAAATTGAACATCCGCACTAATTCAAAAGAAGGGATACTTATTAGTGAAATAAACGTAAAGGGGCGACTCACCGGACTAGCTTTAGCGCAACCATGTAATAATGAGATCGAGGTCCGAAGAGAGTTAGGCGTCTCTAACGGTCGACACGCAATCGGACTTTGCTATTCCCGCGCTAACGAGACACGCGGTTCAGGTTGTATGCTGCGTCACCCCTCCAATCAGGTGCCCCACGGAATTCGACTTTTTGTCAGTTTCACCCACTTGGCCACGTGTCTCACTCCACACCCGGGCCCCGTTCCAGCTGGAATTGGATCATTTTTCATTCGAAGAGAACATAGAAGGCTGTCATTCACTGTAAAAGTACATTAAAACATATTTATTATTCCTATTCATCCCGTGTTTTTTGTTCACAAATTATGACTGTTTGATCTGATCAGATTACCACATTTTCAAACTTTTGGTGCCAACTGCTCAAAGTCATTTCTTTTATATAAATATAATCAATATAAGAGAGATACTTTTGAAATAAACAGTAGTTCTTATTAGACTTACGACTTTGGAATGTGGCCCACTTAAGGGAGATACACCATTTTCTCACAAACTAATACTACCTCCGATTTTTAATAAGAGTTGTTTTAGAGGAATGCGTATTTATTAAGAAAGTTAATGAACTACCTGATGTATCTTTATTAATTACATGTTAAAGTGTCTTGAAAATATAATTTGTGTAATCTGTGTAATTAAGATGTGAGAGAAATTAAAGGGTGATTTTGGAAGTAAAATTATTAATATGCATAAAAAGTCACAAACGACACTTATTTTGAATAATCAAAATTCCTCTAAAACGACACTTATTATGAATTGGAGGGAGTAGTTTCTAATTGAAAGAGGCTATGGTTTAATTAAATGATATAAGAGGTCTCAAACAAGGGGATTATCCAACTAAAATGCCTTTTCTACTTCTGTTAACTCTTCGCAAGTACCTTACAGCTGAATACTGTGATAAGGTTAGTAAAAACCATATTTACATGCACGGAAATTGTACAAGTGCTCTATCTAACTTTTTATGTTTAGTAATTTGGGTTCTATTATATTAAGGCGTCTTTGTTACACTAATAGCTAATATCGTGTGGCTTAAGAGAATTAGGCTTATCTTCGGTTAATAGTTATATCAAGCCATCGTTCACCTCCCAATCCACTCTCCAAGAACAAGTATCGTTAGAGACGATGCACACTTGCCCATTCATTATGTTTCCTTTACAAGCATCGAGATGGGGTTTAGTATTTGCTTCGGCTTGAATTCTCACTCTTTTAGACTACTATCAATTTTGGATTGTCGGATCTCTTGTGGGGCTCTTCCTGGAATATAAGTATTTCAATTTGTAGTAATACATCTTTCAGTTGATGTACTAATACTCTAATTAAAAATTTTGCTTTTTTTGTCAACTTTAAGCAATTGACCTATACTGCTTTTTTTGACATTTATTCCCTTATTAATTTTGTTTGATTCTACCACAAAATCCTACAAAAATAAAATCTTAAAATAAATATTTTTAAAGAATCCTGAAAATTACGGACCTCTTTAGTTGTAATATGTGGATTATTTTATACATATTTCAACTAATTCATTTTCTTTAACCAAAGAAAAATATTATTTATGCTTTTAAATTGTTTAATCATTATGTTTCTCAATAAGATTAATGTAAGGTGCTGAATTAATTACCTTTGAACGTTACACTTATTGATCAATTTCTTCCTCGAATAAATCCCGGGTTAAGAAAATAATTGCTGAACTGAGAGCTTATCCCTTATCTGCCGGATTATAGCAAACAGCTATCTACTATCGATTCTATCCACGCACGATTTGAAAAGTCACTCTGGACTTTTCAAAGTCCACTCTCTACCATGATCAAGTTGATTTTTTTTAATTAGTTTCTTCTAAGATTTTCCCTCAGTTTGAAACAGCCTAATAATATATACATGCAATTGGCAACTGCAAAACGTGTCTATAGCAAATACTGACATTCAGATTTATTACCTTATCATGTGGTGGTTGGTTTGTAAAAATAAAAGGAGAAGAGATTGTTTTGTAATATTTTTCCATTGCAATTTGTGTGTACAGTAGGAGCTTTATATACAGCTTGCTTGATTCTAGACTATTCTAATACAACCGAAATATACAACATGAAAAGTATATTATTAGCTGTATCCGGAAGTTTGTTGAGAGGAATGTATTATGCTGCTAACAGGTGTAGAGAGGCATGCGGTGAGCTTGGATGGTGAGGTTGCAGATGAGCTTGGATCTGGAGAGCTTGGCCCAGTGCTTGGCCCATCGGATAAACCTGTATCCCTGACATGGTTTCCTTTAAATAAAATTTAGATAAATAATTATTCAACCACACCTCCACTGCAAAGTCTTCCAAGTTCCAAATGAAACTTTAGGATTCACCAGGCATTTCCCAAAGTTGTATGGTTTGGTGTCAATTATATTATGCTGCCATCTAACACACTAAAACATCAACCATTTCATTTTCTTCTTAATTTGTTGAGGACTCATTCGACCAAGATATATACTCTCGTAATAACACAGGAGAAGGTGTTTATTACGATTTCCTGAAAATTGAATCTTAAATTATTTTAGGATCAACCATATGTCCTATTCTATTAAAAATTTTCAACACGACATGATTTAAATATGAGTCAAATAATAAGTTTATTACCTAATTTTGATTTGATAATTGCTGGTTTGTGTCTAAGTTTATTTGAAGTTATAGCTTTCCTTTCAATTTAATAGCGAAGTCTTTGTTATGATATCATGATAATTTCCATTTAGAATGTTTGATAATCCCACTTCTAGCAAAATTAACACGTGAAGGTAATTCTCCTTTCAAATAATTAAGAACAGGTATGAATCATGCATCGAGTTTTTGCACAGGAAGAAGTTTGAGAGATGATATCTCATATCGTCAAAAGGATCAACATACAATAAAACAAATAAAAGGTTAATGGCATAAACGGTGTAGAGTTTCATTATACATATATATATATATATAATTGATGATATTTCTAAAAGCAAGATATACATGAAAGCAATTATTGCTCCAAAGGATGAAATGACCAGTAAGCAATTAAACAAGGTCGCGAGTCAAGAGTTTTCATGTGTAGATTCAAAATGATGTTGATTAACTAGGTTCTGGCTGCAAAGAAACGTGCTTGTCGCAATCATATTTCTATTTTGTTCAATGATAAACTCAAAAAGTCTGGTCACTTCTTGTGCGTACTTTGACAATAAAGCTAAGCAAATAGAAACTAACCATTTCAATATCATTTCATCGTTCCTTTCTCTCCACCAACGGAGGCAAACGTTAATATTGGTGGCAGCGATCAATACTGTCACAGTCAAATAATGTAGAGAGGAGACATCAGTTCAGAACACGTATGTAGATAGTGTAACGCATGGACGAAATGAATACAACACTAAATGATCATCCCTAGTTCGTCAGATTAGACTTGACAAAGAACAGTTAATACGTGTTTAAGAATTGACTAAAAGATCCTCCAAGGTGATATTTTGATGCCAGAAGTAAACTTATCAATACGTGTACTCAATTACTTTTGCACTCTCTGACAGTGATCGGTTATTCAGTTAATTGGGTGCGCATTGCTGTCTTGTTACAGTAGGAGGAGCGTGCTTGTGTGTGAGTGCTGACAGTCGTCACTAAATAACAACATCATTCAGTGACAGTCCGTTAAAATAGGGTTGAAATATCCTGTTCTATTGAGAGTATTTCAATTTTGTTTCGTTTAATATGATCTATATATTTGTTCTATAAAATATGTAGATAAAGTTTAATAAAATAAAATTAAAATTAATTAACTGCAATAAAAAATCTAATCTCATCAAAATAAGGGAAATTTGTTTAATACGCAATTTTATATTGACGGTCCGTGCGTGTATATAATCTTGTCACTGGAAAAGCTACCTGGAATCTGCTTCTGGTCGAGTCTACATTTATAGAACCTAGAAAAGCTGTTTGTCAAACGTCAATTTTCATGCATCGTTTAGCTTTATCGGAAGTTTTGCATCATAACATGAATGCGATGTTTTTGTCATCTAATTTTGATTATTAGCACATTTACTATTTACGAGGACCCTTAAACAATACAAAGTATCTTCTTATAAGGTACCTTCCTAGAACCCATACTCTTGAAGAATAAAATAGGTAATAAAAAAGCTTTTATTTTTATCTCATTTTGTTTTTTATAAGAGTTAAGAGCTTACTTTTGTAAAGAGCAACAAAAAAGTTCCTATTTTGTTCTTTTTGTTATTTATGAGTGCTCATTCTTAACCCTCATAAAAAATAAAAAGCGATAAAATAAGAGTTTTTTTTATAACTTTACTCAAGATCTATAAAATTGTAGAAGGGACTTTTAGCAACAAAATATTTCGTTGCTAGAAGTCCAAAAATCGTGGCCAATACTAATTAGTATTTTCGTAGCAAAAATTGTTGTGAAATTCCTATACGAAAAAACTGTAGGCAACATTTTCATCGAATCGTCGTTAATTAGCTTTTGCGACGACTAGTTTTCACAACGAAAAGGTATGGCGGCGTTTTACTAAATCATTGCCTATAACTTTTCACTAGGCTTCGTTTTTGTCGTTAAAAGTTATTAGCTACATTTATGAAAACGTAGCTAAAAGTTCTTAAATACTGTAACATCCCACCCCCGATGCGGAGGGTAGAATAATAATTTGACAAAGGTCGAGAGTGATTAGGACTAATTGGAAAATGTCATGCATACTGGTATTGGTCAACAGTGACATTTTTGCACATGAAAAATAACTGTACATGCATACATGACATTCCCGGTAATTGGGCCTAAACGGCATTTTATTGTGATTAATGTAGAAATTGTATTTGAAAAATTATTTTGAGTGATCCATTGTGTGTTTTATCTTTTATGGGAATTTTAGGAATTGTTCTAGAATTTTCCGGAGCAAATTCCCGAACCGGAAAAAAATCGCCAAGGGGCGAACCGATTGGTTTTCAGAATTGACAATTTCAGCCAAATGGGACTGGACTATTGGGTATAATATGGTGGGACCGAAATTGGAACTTTTAGGAAATGAATTAAAGATGGATTAATTGATTAAAGTATATTACTTGAATTTTTGTCTTTTCCTCTTTAGCATGGGCAAGTGTCATATTGACACATATTACCTTCATTTAATGCTTGAAAATTGGCTTGGACTTGGTCTTCTCCTTCACGATACTTCTTCAATTTTTTATTAAAGGGAAAGAATGAAAACAAATG